>CM055908.1:48356858-48956858 GCA_029582155.1 Panopea generosa
AAACTGCATTTAAATTAGGTGGTAAATGTATGTAGGGTTAAGGTTAAACCTAGTTATAAAAGTCATTGGTGACAGTTGTCACGTACTCGGACTCGGGGAACTGTGTTATACTTCACAACTATAAGTGGGTTAATGGGTCTTTGGAAAAATAGTACATATAAGTCAAATTCATTTTTTTCTTTAATAGTAAATATAGGCCATCGTTCTGAATAATGACAGGTGCGTAGCTTGGCTAAAAACTATGTGTAGTAGGGATAGGGGTGGTCTGTTGTTATGTTTCGCTATGTATGTGTAGTGTGTGGATAACAAATAAATATTGCTTAAATCAAAATGCCAAATCGTTGGTTCTGAAGGAAGGAAGGAAGGAATAAATGAATGAATGAATGAATGAATGGATGGATGAATGAATGAATGAATGAATGAATGAATGAATGAATGAATGAATGAATGAATGAATGAATGAATGAATGAATGAATGAATGAATGAATGAAATATGAATACATGAATACATGAATAAATAAATAAATAAATAAATAAATAAATACATGAACGAACGAACGAACGAACGAACGAACGAACGAACGAACGAACGAACGAACGAACGAACGAACGAATGAATGAATGAATGAATTAATGAACGAATGAATGAATGAATGTCTGAATGAATAAATAGCAAAACAATATATAAAACATTGCAAGCAAATTGATCGTACATGAAAAATGAACCTTCATATATATCATATTTTAGATTTTTCTAATTCTTTGAAAATCTCTTATTAAAAAAAAAATAGATCAAGAAAGTGAATATCACTACATCTGTTACAACAACAAAATAATCAACAACAACAACAAGTATAATAATGTACAGTTCATAATTCATGTGTGTACATTGGAGGTGGTGGCTTATTTGTAGCACGTGCGATAAATATTGTTTAATTATTACTAAATATTTTATTCAGGACATATGTAGAAGTTCATTTTGTTTGCAACTATTCAACACAATTTGTTGTAAAAAATGTTGACTGTAGTAATTTTTCTAATATTATCTGGTATATTGTTCCGATTAATTATCCAGAGTAGGACAAACTACTTTTGAATAATTCCCTGTTGAGTTTTGGAGTGATACAGTTTAATTCATTTGTTGAACGTAGATTTTTACGAACGTTACCATGGGCATTAAACATATCTGTTATATATGATGAAGGTGCATTGTTTTTTGAAACTCTGTACCTAAATTTTGCGTTTAGGAGAAATATTCTTTGATTAAGGGAGAGTGCTTTTATCAACTTCATAGCGTCTGCAAATGTTGAATATCGATCACCTAAGATAATACGACATGCTCTCTTTTGCAATATTAGGAGACGGTTTATGTTTATCTCCAAATTACGTTACAATAATCTAGATGAGGTCGAATATAAGCTTTATAGAAAATAATTCTGTAATTTAATGGAGTGTAGGTTTTTATATTTGATAATAGCCACAAGTAAGTTGACATTTTCTTCTTTATGAACATGATAATCATATGTTGTTGTAGTTGTTGTTTTGTGTTTAGCGTCGCTTTCAACAATTTTTCAGTCCTATCGCGACGGTGTCTGCGTAAGACAGTATTCTGAGCGCTGTCACACTGGAGTATCATGCCGCAGACACATGGTATGATACCCCACCCAGTCACGTTATACTGACATTGGACCAACCAGACCTAGAACTGTCTTCTAAATGCTGAGAGTCAAGCGAGGAAGCTTCTAGTACCATTTTAAAGTCTTTGGTATGACCCGGTCGGGGATCGAACCCACGACCTTCCGCATGCGAGGCGGACGCTCTACCACTAGACCACGCTGCGGTTAACATGACATGTGTTTCCCACTTAAGGTTATTATTTATATGCATTTCAAGAACCTTATCATTAGTATCATTATATTATATTATGTCATGTCATGTCATGTCATATTTTTTCCGAGTGTTATTCTGAAAATTTCAACAGAGTTGAGAATCTTATGTTGCGCGAGGTAACTGATATTAGATAAACAATATTTAGATCTTTTACCATGGCCTTCAGTATACAAATTCAATAATTATATGTCAACTAAAGATAAAACTATGTTGTTTAAATTTTTAAAATTCATCAAAAAGCATTAATCATTAAAAAAAAACAACTCTTGAAACATCAACTGCTTTTTAATTTATATTCTACTTTCACCATATAGCTGTTTACATTATACAGTGAAACCTGTGTAAATGGCCACCTATATTAAGCAGCCACTTGTCGCTCAATTGCGATGAAAGTTCAGAGCTTATATGGATCGCTCTCGGGTCCGCTTCCTGGGTAGAACTAGTACTAGTAGTATTTTTTTATGAGAGGCATCGGGTCGAGCGGGTGATCGAACCCGCAACCTCTGACATAAGCGGCCAACACACTATCCATTACATTTCCACCCCGTTTAATTGCATTATTTCTGTAATCAATGTAAATGACCAAAGGCAAATGTCTTGCCGAGTTGCTAATAAACTTGAAACTTTATTATAATACCAGCATTTTATAACTGCTAACGTTATCTAGAGCTTTCAGAATTAAAAAAAAAAGTGTTTTGGCAATCTTGTAATATTTGACCATTACAGATCTAAATCCTTAATTAAACACATAGTAATCTTATCCATCAATTTTTATAGGGTATGAACGCGAAGCGGCGCTTGATCCAGGACCTGAAGACGCTTTTTCCGGGCACGAAGACGTCGTACACGCCGTTGATGCAGAGATACTACGAAAATTGCAAACAACTTGGACAAGAATTTGATCTCGAATTTTACGAAGGCATCATAGACTTGTTATTCGCTGGTCACGAGACACTGGCCAGTAGTACGACCAACAGTATTATGTTCCTTGGGAAGCACAGGCGTGTTGTCGATAAGCTTAGAGAGGAACTTCGTGAACACAACCTGCTTAATGAAAATGGCGTAGACAATAGTGAGCTTACTTACAGAAGTACTGGCGACTTAAAGTACCTTAACGCCGTAGTTAAGGAGGTTTTGAGACTGTGCCCGCCTGCTGGCGGCGGTTTCCGAAAGGCGTTGAAGTCGTTTGAACTTGGGGTAGGTAAATTATTTGTTTTATAATCTGCTATCGAGGCGATGTTTAAAGAAACCGACCTGATCATTGTCGCTAGGCATTTGTAGATGATGGTGGATAGATTACAATTGACGTGGTGACAGACTTGAAGAACATCTTCTGAAATCATTAATTAGTTAAACAGTAATGTATATTAATTGATTGATTGAATATATGCCATCGAGAGCAAACTGACAATTAGTTAACATAGCCCCTAATTCCTGGGAGCCTGAAAGATTAACAAGTACTCTAGTACATCCCATATCCGCAAGTAACTGATAACTTTCCCATTTGAATCAGCGGTGAGTGATGAATGATGCTGAGACACAATGTCGTAACTCACGAACCCTGGATTGATAGCCAGACGCGCTACCGGCTAATCGGTCCCGGCTTAATGTCTATTAAATGAATAATTAACGTGAAATGGGCGGAAGTACACAGTGTATTCATACAAAACTCGCTAATATAACAAAAAACGTGCAATTCATGATTTAGATATTATGTGTTTGTGTGTGTGTTTAATCATCCTGGTTGATCTGGTATATTTCCCACGTTACGTATATGAAATGCTATCATAGGATGTTAAAACTAGAAACTATTCATTGGCTCTTGTTATCCTTTTTGCAGGGTTATCTTATTCCAAAAGACTGGACCATCATTTACAGCATCCGTGAGACGCAGCATACGTCACCAATATTTGAACACGCGGAGGACTTCGATCCTGATCGTTGGGAAAAAATTGCAGCAGACTCAACTGATGAACGGTTCCATTATATTCCTTTCGGGTTTGGTGCTCGCGGTTGTGTGGGTAAACTGTATGCACAGCTGGTGCTGAACATTTTCATCATAGAGCTGGTTCGGAACTGTAAGTGGAAACTGATGAACGTAAATCCAGAAATGAGCTACATTCCTATCGCCGTGGCCACCGATCATTTGCCCGTGTCCTTTAGAAAGCGCAACAGTACAAGCGACCAAGTATAACCTGAAACTATCGAATGATCAATACAGTCAAGCCTTTCTTTAGCAGCCAGTCAAGAGAAGGAACATAATTGGCCTTTTAATACAGATTGTTGCTTAATACAGATTAATTTACACTGAAAGCATAGAAATAGGAAATAGAAAATATGGTTGCTTAAGACAGGTGGCTGCTTAAAAGAGGAAGAGATTAATTTACACGGAAAGCATAGAAATGGGAAATAAAAAATATGGTTGTTTAAGACAGATGGCTGCTTAACAGAAGTGTCGATCTACACAGGTTTGACTGTATATCCACGTTGTTAAGTTTTATTACTCGAATCATTACTCCATTACAAAAAAGAAACATTGTAAAAATCGCGATTATGGACATTGAATATCAGCTTTATGTGTTTATAATTCGATTGTGAAGAACGCAAGGAGGTTATTTTTATCGCTATCGAGTCCGTTTCCATGTTAAGACCAAATATAATGTGTTCAGTTTAAGAGTACATCAAAGCATGCTGTGCACCGAACCCGCGATATCTGGTTTAAACATCTTTCCCAGTTGAAATGCATTTAGTAGTTATGCAAACTTGATATCTCGGACAGGTTATTGATCTGGCCAAATCGAATAATTATTGTCAGAGTTACGCCACTTGATAAACGATTCGGTAAACGATTTACTATGCTCTCTAGCATCCGCAGTTTTCAATGGATCGTCATTCAACGGACGTGGTAGTAATATAAACATATCAATACCATTTTACACTATTTTTAATTTGTTTCAGTAATTGTTCGTATATCTATAAAATTCCAAACAAGATATAGAATACATGTTGATGAATACTCTAGTCTGTCTGTCTGTCTGTCTGCCTGCCTGCCTGCCTGCCTTCTGTCTGTCTGTCTGTCTGTCTGTCTGTCTGTCTGTCTGTCTGTCTGTCTGTCTGTCTGTCTGTCTGTCTGTCTGTCTGTCTGTCTGTCTGTCTGTCTGTCTGTCTGTCTGTCTGTCTGTCTGTCTGTCTGTCTGTCTGTCTGTCTGTCTGTCTGTCTGTCTGTCTGTCTGTCTGTCTGTCTGTCTGTCTGTCTGTCTGTCTGTCTGTCTGTCTGTCTGTCTGTCTGTCTGTCTGTCTGTCTGTCTGTCTGTCTGTCTGTCTGATAATTCAACCAGGGCCTCTTTGGTAATGCATTTGCTGTTTGTTGTATAGGACAAATTGATTTGTTTTATTGAGATAATACAACCAGGGACTGTTGGATAATGGATTTGCTTTTGTTGTATATGACATATTGATTTGTTTTATTGAGATAATACAACCAGGGACTGTTGGATAATAAATTTGCTGTTTGTTGTATATGACATATTGATTTGTTTTATTGAAATAATTCAACCAGGGACTGTTGGATAATGGATTTGCTGTTTGTTGTATATGACATATTGATTTGTTTTTTTGAGATAATACAACCAGGGACTGTTGGATAATAAATTTGCTGTTTGTTGTAAAGGACATATTAATTTGTTTTATTGCGATGATACAATCAGAGATTGTTGGATAATGAATTTACTGCTGGTTGTATGAGACAAATTGATTTATTTTATTTGTTGATATCATAGGAACCGATGTACAACTAATACATTTATCTGACTTATTGAACGACCCTCGTACACTCAGAGACTGCTGGATAATGAATTTGATGTGATATCAATCTGTGAATATCAATAATGTCCACCCCGATACATGTCGATAGTTGAAACCACCTCAGATTCAACACATAAACAGTCAACAAGTTCAGTATTTTATTCTCTATTAAAGTCTCATCATGGTTACTACGTGAAACATACGTAAACATAATCAAAGGATACAAAACCATACCATTCTATATAGAATTACAAGAGATTATTTGTTAAAATACATTAAGCTACTACTTTGAAATAAAAACAACATTACATTACAACTATGATAAAGTTAATGCATAGTGTTTCGTGGATACACACTTATTTTTGTATTACTGTGGCAGTTTGTTGTATGAACGTGTAATGATTTGCTACGATATAATGATTATTGTATCGTTGAATTGTTTTTGTATTTATAGTATAATACTTTGTGATTTGTTGTAATATATATATATATATATATATATATATATATATATATATATTATTATAATGATTACGATTTCTTGTATTTATATAATGATTCATTTTATGGATACAAACAATTTTGATATAATGATATAATAATATGCCATATTGATGCGTATAAAGTTACCCGTTACTCGTATTGATACAATGGTCTGTTTTTAAGATGAAAAACAAATTGTTTTATTTATATAATGGTTTATTGTATATACTTGTACATGTATTACAACACACTGTTGTAATGATATGACGGTTTGTTGTATACTGAACGGAACAGCTAACCCGTCACCTGTTGTGTTATGTATTTAACATTGTATTTATTTTCTCATAAAATACCAAAGAAATTTCCTTGAAATATAAACTTGAATAAGAAAGGACAGTTGTATTATGTAAAAATACAATTTTTTCTGTTATTGGCATAAACAACTTCAGTAGCGCTACTTCATATTTTTAGGAAGATTATATTGGGCAGACAAAAGTAGCGGGTTAGCTGTAACGTTCAGAATTAAGATACACGTACATGATGATGTGTTTTATCTACCGGCTTTGTTACATAGAAACATACTTGTTGTATTGGTCTAATAATTTATATATTTACATAATGATTTCATTTATTTATATAATGGCTTTATCATATGAATACATATTTGTTGTATTTGCGTACAATGTGTTTTGTATAGATATATAATGAAATGTTTTGTTATATAATGGTTTTGTTGTATAGACACATATTTGTTCTATTGATGTATTTGTTTAAATAATCTAACCAACCCTCGGTGACAAGCTGTATACATGCACATGAATGCCAGTGTGTGTAGTTATTTGCAAATATTGTTTCCAAAACCATGTCGATACAAGCGTTTACTCTTGCTTGCTTTGACGTTGGTTTTCTACATATACATTGTTTTACTAGCTATAGGACTCACATCACTAATCTCTCCCTTGTGTACAGATGAAGGAGGAAGAAAAAAGCTTTAGTTTTCTTTTTCTTCCTTTTTTCAGGGCTTTGCATAACAGTGATTTAATTTTTACTTGCCATGTGTTGAATGGTCGGTATTTTTGAAATCACCACTGAAAAGTTAATACTGATACCAAATTTCTGAGTAGTTCTGTTTCCTTTCAGAATTGATTGTTCAAAACGCATCGTGGACGAATAGTTGACATATTATTGCTCTGGAAATTGATAGGTATAACAAAACCATTGAAAAAAAACTGGTCAATGTATGCTTTTTTCCTTTTTGATTGCATATCTTGAACCAGTGAAGAATTTAAGCCGAGACATATGCTGCAAGTTTTATTTTTAACACTGTATTTTGGACGTAAATGTTACAATGGAATCCTAAGGAAAATGTAATATTGGTGTGAGACGTATACACATATAGGCCTACTACGGAACCTGACATTTAATGTAATTTCTCAAATAGTATCAAAGCAATTTACTTGAAATTCAGATTTGAATAAGAAAGAATATATAGGTTATGTAAAAACAATACATATGAAGTATCTGTTTATCTCGTATGCCCAATTTTATGAATAACACTACTCAATATTTTGACGAAGATATTTGAAATACAAAAGTGGCGGGTAATCTTTTCCGTTCATTATAGAACCAGCACGTTTAAATGATGTAGAAGAGTAACTGGTAGGAATTACAAGTTATTAATAAATATGCATGAATGCTTAGGACTGTTTATTTTTTATGTAGATGTGGATTTACACACATGCTTGTATTTACACACATGCTTGTATTTACACATATGACTGGATTTACACATATATATTTTTGTATCGTTTAGTTGATTTACCCAGCTTTGATAATCACATATATATATATTACTGTACGGATACGTGCATTATATGCAGTGTTCTATGCCACCCAACCCACCTATCCCCCACCCCGCCCCGGTGAATTATGTTGTTGTTAACAGGTGATGTTTACATTTTATTATTGAATATATAACTATGTACATGCATATTTCAGTGTTAATAAAGTTACTTTTGTCATTTTAGTGTCGTAAAGTTTATTTCGTTATATCCAGTACTATTTTGGGAGATTTAATTATATACATGCCAAGATCACTGCTGCCTAGATCAGTGTTTCTTTTTTTTTTATTGTTTCCCTTCAAATTACAACAGTACATACATTTTTTAAAGTATCTGTATAAAGTTACTTATCTTTCTTCGATTGCACCGTGTCCAATCGTTTCTAGAGGAAACGGTGGGGGTAACGTTGGATAGCGATGGGACAACGTTTAAATGGTGGTGGGATTCGCGAACGGCGGTAATAAACGTTAGAAAACTAACTTTTTTTTAAACTTTTGTTGATATTTTTTGAAAATCTGAGACAAGCAAGATGATGTCGTAACATTTCTGATCACTCGGCAGCAACCTGAACATTTACAGACGGACAGCGGCTCTCTTTATTATTCGGGAAATACATGGAATTTTCTGTGGACACAATGGAACGAGAGTTTTAAAAGTGCGAAAACTGTCTTGTTACCGAACATAATTACTTTGTAAATTAATGCCCACAGAACCGTCTGAGCATGCATGTAGTTAAGTGTAATCAGTTACCCGGAAGCCTTATGACGTGGGTTAGTGGCTGTCATTACCCTTTACACGTGTATCTTCTGTATACTGGACTCGCCATATGAACGGTCCTACATAATGTTATTGTACTTAAGGCCTTCGCCTTGTGATCATTTGCGATATCGAAATTTGCAACCAGATTAATAAGCATATTCTAAATGAAATCTGTTTACGATGTCTATGTATGTTATATTCTGTTCAAGTAGCACCAGTATCACTCGAGTTGTGCCCCTCAATTTATCAAAAGTGTCTTAACTTTTTTTGGCACTCAGATGCAAAGGCATTGATATTCGAATCGATATAACATATCCCGCATTTTAAACGTGTTAACTACTTATATAGTTCAACCAGTTAAACCCATTGATGAAAGATATATAAGTACATGAACTTTTTAAATATACATGCATATAGTAGAATTTGAAACAAACCGTGACAGTTGAACATGTGATATACACAATTATAAATGTAGTCAGCTAGAAGGCTTAAGTGTAAAGGAGACAATATTGTACCATGAAACTATTAATAAATTAAACAATCTCAAAATGGTGTGGTTCAGTATTAGCAAAAGGGGAGCTTACTCTATTAAACATATTGTTGCTTTTATAAAGCTAGTGTTGGCTTACATGTGTGCTTAAACTACAAAGTGTCTATAATTTTATTTTATAAAACCGAACAAAACTTTTTGTCACAATATTGAAAAGAGATGTTTTAACTTAGGCTTGGCGGCTGGGTTTGACTAAAATGGAGACATAAGATGGCCACCAAAACTACATAAGTCTATCTTTCATTACGTAATTTTCAAGGAGAAACAAGAACAGATAGATAATGTTTTACATGTTTCGTGTAGTAAAATATTTCATGACAAGAAAGAAACGTTCATTTCATTTGTGCTGTTGGAAGTCTGATGCACGGTTTCAGCAAATAGGAACTTGGAAGTACTGAAGATCTGTCACGAAGTTGGCGTCCATGGGTCGTATTCACCAACTAATTCTTAGAATATGCTCAGACTTGAACTCAAGAATGAATTTTAAAAGACATGTAGCAACACCTAATATAAAGCCAAATAAACTCTCGCAGCTTCTCCATCTCTCAAGGTAAACTAGATGTTTAAGGTCGAAATTTGGATTTTCAACCTCAAGACTAAGAATATTCTCAAGAATTGTTGGTGAATACGACACTTGGTGTCACAAGATCACTAAATCATTATTAATATACGTACAACTACGGGAGTGTCTACTACATCGATCAACACTTGGTATTGTAATTACAAATATGCAGCTGTTAGTTTGTCTCAGTAGAAACCAGCAATAACCATTTTTGACAAGCTGTTCAGATAATAAAACTTTTAATGATGTACAAACAGATTTTTAAGGCGAAACGCTTACCGATACTAGGGAAGTTTATATATTTTGTTGTTTTGTTGTCAACCAGATGTTACAAATTGACAATGAATGGTTGAAGCAGTAAATGCGGATTTATAAATCCACATACCTATCAAGCGAGCATATAAATGGGACAAACGTAAACTAATGATCAGGTGCAATAAGCTGGAAGCTGAAGCCAGCATATGCATTGATCTAGTTAGCTCGAGAAATGTCTGCATTTCACAATTAAGAAAATGTAAAATGTTCAAGAGAAGTAAGTAAAGCTTTAAAGGGATTATATTGGCAAGTAACACAAACACGCTGTTAATCCAGACATTTCCCGTATGCAGTGTGCACAAAATAATGCTTATGTATTGACGTATAACCTTTATTTACTTGAAAGTTATCAAATTAACAGTAATTGAATATTGGCAAAAACTTTAATACGTCCCGCAATAAAGTATTGCGCAATGTTTACATTGAACTCCATAAACTTCCCGAACAAAGCCTCGAAAACGAGATCTTCACGAAATTATACATTACGTCACCGGAAGGATAGTCAGTAACGACCAAGGCACCTATTCGTGACCTGCGCTCGTGAAAAATGCATGTTGCTTTTAATTCGTCGTTTAAATAAAAAAAATATTTCATTTCCTTTCTAATTTTCACTATAGTATTAAAGACAAAGCACTGTGATATTCCCAAAACGATCTCAATACATACATAACATATTGAAAACTGCCGTGTGGATGTTTTGATAAAATCGATATGTCTCGTGTGATATTAGCATGTAATGCAATTTTTAATTTGATTTGCCTTATATGAGCCTATTTCATCGTCGTAACATTTGTAATAGTTTTACATTATATTGGCAATCGAGCAGACTCGTGTTTGTATCGAAAACAAAACAAAAATGGGTTTTAGTAAATCCACCATCCTCCAGCGTTACGCAACTTTCAAACAGCTCCACCAGCTCCTCCATCGTTACGCTGATTTTTCGCCATAATGGGGTAAAATATAATGTTGAGGAGGGTGTTGCTTATAAAAGAAAATGATATATCAAATTATATACGGTAACAAGACAGTTTTCTTTTTTGTCGAGTGATCAGAAATGATACGACATCATCTTGCTCTACTCAAATTTTCCAAAAATTGTCAATAATAGTTAAAAAAGATAGTTTTCTTACCGCTGATCGCGAATCCCACCGTCATTCAACGTTACGCCACCATCATTTAACGTTACACCACCGTCATCCAACATTACCTCCACCGCCTCCTCCGGACACGGTGGTTATATTAAGATTGTTGCAGTTATTTCATAACCTAACTCGCATGGTATGAAGACAAAAACCGTTTATGAAGGTCCGCATGTACATGTATCAGGGGCTTAGGTAGCCTAAAAGCTACGTGCATGCCCAAACTAGGGGGTCCACGGGCTTGTCGATAGCTGTTCGTCTGTAGACTGGTGCGTTTTGACGTTTATTTGAGATATAATCAAACAAAATTTAACTGTATATTTATACATAAAATTGAATATTGTTTTAAAAAAAAGCATCTGAAAAGTATGTGTAGGCTCGAGCCTTTAGGCATATTAGGTATATAGTTAACTATAATGTATATGTTTATTAATTTGGGGGGTAAAATGATCAATAAAATCAAGGACTTGTACAGATATATATTATTCTTTGATAAAATTAACCAATAAAGCATAACATTATTTTTACGATAAGATATGCGTCAAATAATCAGTTATTAAATTCACAAACGCCATAATCGGTTATAAAGTTAAAAATGACCTTTTACAAACACATTAATTAGTCACTAAAGTCATTTCGGCAAAGCGAAAGTAGGATAGACCATATATGGTATTAAGATTTTCACGCATGCGCGTTAACATACATCCGTGTATTTTGAGACACCGGGATTCGATACTTCGGGTAAAACTATAGGTATTACATACGCTTTGAAAGATAGATAGAGAAGATGTCTTCTGCAGAGCTTCGTAAGTAACCATTAGATAAACATTTTTTTTCACATTTTCTATGAATACAACGTCAAGCCGAATTGAGAAGGACAGAAAATGGAAACGACGATAGGCATTTACCGGAAGTAGGAAATGAAAGTGCTTCGGGTGTGTTTATTAGTCTATTTATGAGTTTTTGTGACGCCAATGCATTATTAGCTCATGTAAGAATGGTATATTTATGAACATTTCATTATTTTGTGATTCTTTTTAATCCAATTTGCCTTGTTTGAGTGGATAACGCGCTGCTCATAACGTCCAAAGTGTGCGGATAGGATGGCGACTTCGGGTATACATGGAGAGTATACTGGAGTATGTGATATAACTCTATTAACCTTCACATCATAGGTCCCCAGGTTATCACTGATGTACAGACCTTTGCGGGGATACCGCATGTGCCCAATCGTGATACCTCCACCGTGAATACAGTTAAAGACACTGTAACATGCAGGACCCTGTTAACTCAGTTGGTAGCACCTTTGACTATCAATCTATTGGTCATGAGTTTGGCGCCCCACCCATCCACAGGAGGATTGATTAACAATATTGCCTATCATTGTCTCTCACCTACTCAAGTCTATAAGTTATCAGTTATGGCAAAGATGGATGTGCTCCAGTACTGGCTAACATTTCAGAATCCCCAGAAAGAGAGGTTAGGCTAGCTTATATACAGAAAGAAAGGCAACTGATTGGAATTTTGTGAACTAGCACATATTCATGCAATATCTTGTTTTGAATTATCTTAACTTCCATTCATCTCAGGACCACAAATCAAAATTCTTACATTGCATAATGAAGTTGTCATCAAAACAATACCATTCCCAGAAATTTGGGTTTGAAATTGTTGAAGTACTTGTGATTACATCAACACAGTCCATTCTTAAAAAAATATTTGTTTGCTGTGCTCTGACCCAGTCTTTTTTCGTGTGGGTGGGTAGGTAGGTAATTTTTTTTGCCAAATTTTGATTTTGCATAGTCATTTTAAAGAAAAATGGACAGAAATCATGAAAAAAAATTAAATGCTTTGAAAGTAAATAAAAAATTTGGGTAGCTGCAATTTTGAGTGAGTAGATAGGAGCAAGGCAAACAATATATTTTTTCAAGGATGGCCTGATATGCATCCAAAAATAAAATATTGTTTTGGGTTGAATGTAGTATTTGTATATGCATATATTCTGACACATGTACATGTAGTGTTTTTTTTTCAGGGTGTATATTTGCATCATTACCCGCTACAACTAGAGGCAAATCCATTGTTTTGGGTGAAGGAAAGACTTTTCTTTACTGCAATGGACACAATGTCTATATGAGAGATTTTGAAGTAAGGGTCAATTTTCCATTAGTTTTAGTCATAGAAAGTTGTATTGTAGTGTATACCAACGTGTAATCCATTCCTGTACTCTCCATTTATCTCCCCTGGGATATTACACTAGGTTTTCGTTGTTTCTACCGAGCCACAATGAAGCGATATGATTGGTTCCTTCACGATTTCATGATGAAAGGAACATTATCCAATCGCATCACTAGTTTCATGCAAACACCGTTTTGTAAAGATGTTAATGTTAGCTGTATTTTGTTCTGTTCTGTTAAAATAAAATGAAGCAGAGCTAGCATAATTTTCCATGGGTGATGGATGGGGCGTATTGGAATCGACACCTGTGGGTATCCAATGATGTGTTAAATTATGATCATAAATAAATATTGACAACCCGAATAGTAAAAATGTTTTGAACATCAAATGAAATGCCATTCCTCTGTCTGTCATGCTATTCAGTATCCAACATCTCTCTTCTGTTTTCTCAACATACTGTTATGCTGTTTGACATACCATACACCTGTCCTGCTATCAACAATTACCTCTATCTTGCTATTTGACGTACCATACACCTGTCATGCTATCCACACATACCTCTGTCTTGCTATTTGATATACCATACACCTGTCATGCTATCCACACATACCTCTGTCTTGCTATTTGTCATACCATACATCTGCCATGCTATCCACACATACTCCTGTCCTGCTATTTGACATACTATACACCTGTCTTGCTATTCACACATATCTTTGTCTTGCTATTTGACATACCATACACCTGTCATGCTATCCACACATATCTTTGTCTTGCTTTTTGACATACCAAACACCTGTCATGCTATCCACACATATCTTTGTCTTGCTATTTGACATATTACCATACACCTGTCATGCTATCCACACATACCTCTGTCTTGCTATTTGATATACCATACACCTGTCGTGCTATCCACACATACCTTTGTCTTGCTATTTGGCATACCATACATCTGCCATGCTATCCACACATATCTTTGTCTTGCTATTTGACATACCATAAACCTGTCATGCTATCCACACATATCTTTGTCTTGCTATTTGACATATTACCATACACCTGTCATGCTATCAACACATATGTTTGTTTTGCTATTTGACATATTATACACCTGTCATGCTATCCACACATCTCTTTGTTTTGCTATTTGACATATCATACACCTGTCATGCTATCCACACATATCTTTGTTTTGCTATTTGACATATTATACACCTGTCATGCGATCCACACATATCTTTGTTTTGCTATTTGACATACCATACACCTGTCATGCTATCCACACATATCTTTGTTTTGCTATTTGACATATTATACACCTGTCATGCTATCCACACATATCTTTGTTTTGCTATTTGACATACCATACATCTGTCATGCTATCCACACATATCTTTGTTTTGCTATTTGACATATTATACACCTGTCATGCTATCCACACATATCTTTGTTTTACTATTTGACATATTATACACCTGTCATGCTATCCACACATATCTTTGTCTTGCTATTTGACATATCATACACCTGTCATGCTATCCACACATATCTTTGTCTTGCTATTTGACATATCATACACCTGTCATGCTATCCACACATATCTTTGTCTTGCTATTTGACATATTATACACCTCTCATGCTCAGGCTTTCTGGCATCCCTCTATCTGTTTATCTGAAATCTGTCTGTCATGCTTTCTAGAATTTCTTTATCATTCTATCTGACTCAAATCTGATGATTTCAGACATCTTTCTTTCAGGCTATCTGACATTCACCTCTCATGCTTTCTGACATCTGTCTACCAAGCTATATGACAGTCATCTCTCATGCTTTCTGACATCTGCCTGTCAGAGTATCTGACAGTCACCTCTCATACTTTCTGACATCTGTCTGTCAGAGTATCTGACAGTCACCTCTAATGCTTTCTGACATCTGTGTGTCAGGCTATCTGACATCTCTCTCATGCTTTCTGACATCTGTCTTTCAGGGTATCTGACAGTCACCTCTCATGCTTTCTGACATCTGTCTTTCAGGGTATCTGACACTCACCTCTCAAACTTTCTGACATCTATCTGTCAGGGTATCTGACATTTCTCTCATGCTCTTTGACATCTGTCTGTCAGGCTATCTGACATTCATCTCTCTCATGCTCTCTGACATCTATCTGTCAGGCTATCTGACATTCACCTCTCTCATGCTCTCTGACATCTGTCTGTCAGGCTATCTGACATTCATCTCTCTCATGCTTTCTGACATCTGTCTGTCAGGGTACCTGACATTCATCTCTCTCATGCTTTCTGACATCTGTCTTTCAGGGTATCTGACACTCACCTCTCATGCTTTCTGACATCTATCTGTCAGGGTATCTGACATTTCTCTCATGCTCTTTGACATCTGTCTGTCAGGCTATCTGACATTCACCTCTCTCATGCTCTCTGACATCTGTCTGTCAGGGTATCTGACATTCATCTCTCTCATGCTCTCTGACACCTGTCTGTCAGGGTATCTGACATTCATCTCTCTCATGCTCTCTGACATCTGTCTTTCAGGGTATCTTACACTCACCTCATGCTTTCTGACATCTATCTGTCAGGGTATCTGACATTCATCTCTCTCATGCTCTCTGACATCTGTCTGTCAGGGTATCTGACATTCATCTCTCTCATGCTTTCTGACATCTGTCTGTCAGGGTATCTGACATTCATCTCTCTCAGCTCTCTGAGCTTTCATCGCAATTGAACTTAAATAAATTAGTATAATTAAACTATACTCTCTGACATTCCCACTGTTATGCTAAAGTCTGACATATGTCTGCAATAATATCTGTCTTGCCTGGCCATTGATCAGGGTTCGAATGAAACCTGAGTACAACAACAAAATGTTGCACAATGTTCTTTACACTTTTTATAGTTCTAGGTAAACTTCTAAAATCCTGCTATATATTATTATTATTTCAGTGCCCAGCCAAATGTGACATTTATTCCGAACATCAGGCAAAACCAGTAGTAGCCAAATATTCTCCATCAGGGTTCTACATCTGTTCAGGAGGTAAACTATATTGTATCTTAGGGACACATGGCAATGCTTAAATGAATCATACTCCATTTCAAACATCGAAACAATCTTTACATATATTATTAATCTTCAAATATTATACCTCATTTGCCTATTTCCTTCTTTGTTCATTGTGACGTCATCTGGTCAATATAATAGTATACTGGACGGCCCAGGTCCAATATAAAAGTGCTAATTTCATGGATGTGCTTATTGTACAACACACTTATATGGGGACCATCACACTGTCAGATGACAAAAACAATGAAGCGGTTTGCTACACTTTGTGATTGATTGCATATTTAGCGTCATTTTTATGCCATCGAGGGTTAACAGATGATCAGTTAACCTAACCACTTTTTCCTGGGATTAATCTTACTCAAGCACACCCCATCTCTGCAAGTAATGGATAAACTTCTCACTAATATTAATTGAGACGAATGATAATGAGACACAAAGTCGTATATCAATCATCACGGAGACTGTTGCAGGGCGGGGGATTCGAACTCACGACCCCTGGATTGATAGTCAGGCTTGTAACCGACTGAGCTAATTGGGCCCGGCTTCACTTGGTTAAAATAAAATTGAAGAAATTAACTGATAAAAAAAATAATTATAGTATCCAAATGATTATCAGTGTTTTTAACTTAAATTGTAATAATGTGTAATGTTGCCCATATAATATTGTATTTTAGTCAAAATATCGAAATCACATGCCATGGGTTCTGTACCTCTGATTCGGTATAATATAGCAAATAAAACATGGTGTTTCAGTTCATATGCAAATTTACAGACTGGTCAGTCCGTAAACTTACATATGGACCTCAACACCATGTTTTATTAGCTCACCTGAGCAGAAGGCTCACAGGTGAGCTTTTGTGATTGCCTGGTGTCCGTCGTCTGTCATTAACTTTTAGCTTTTAACAACTTCTCCTCTGAAACCACTGGGCCAATTTTGATATAATTTCACAGAAATGTTCCTTGGGTGATCCTCTACCATGTTTGTTCAAGCCATCTTGATTTGTCAAAAAACATGTCGGCCAGGGGGTTGGGTTAGTTTACTATATAAGCTATAGTAAAAACTTAAAAAATCTTCTTGTCAGAAACTACTGGCTCTATTTTAAAATAATTTCACAAAAATGTTCCTTGGGTGACTCTCTACCAAGTTTGTTCAAGCCATCTTGATTCGTCAAAAACATGGCAGCCAAGGGATGGGGTTAGTTTTATGTCAAATTACTTCCCCTGTTTTATAGCATAAATGTCTGTATATAGCAATTATTGTAAGAAGAGGTAATAAACTCTTCAAATAAACTTTTTTTTTGCCATTACATGTATTATACAATATTATACCAGATATAAGTTTTAAAAGATAATTCATAATAAAAAGATGAATGATACAATTATAATCAATGCTTGAAATATTCATTTATTCATATATCGTGAACCATTTTAAAATACCGGTAGGTGTTTTTCTGAATATAAAAGTCAGAGTTTTTATGGTTCAGACAGGGATGGTTTAATGCTTCATAATAAAGCAATACCATATATTTAGCTAGTTTCATAACAGCAAGAAGTCTGCTTGAGATTTTCAGTGTCAAAATGTACTTGAAATCTTGGAGGAGGAGCTTAATTGTTTTTGGGGGAGAGTGCACTGCGACAAAAATTCTTTCAAGCGATATACTTTGGGAAGGCTTGTGTTTGAAACTCATTGGAATATATATTGTGCTGGAACTGCAGATTGTTTCATGCACAATAGTTTAGTCTGGTTTCTAGTTTGAAACCGTTCTCAAACATAACTGATTAGTTTTATGCTGGAACTGGATTTTTATCTTAGTTCGAAAACTTATATAGTAAAAACTTAAAAAGCCTTCTGGTCAGAATCTACTGACCTGATTTTGATGTAATTTCACTGACATTTACCATGGGTGAACCTCTACCAAGTTTGAACTCTTCCAGCATCTGTTACATATTCAAAACAAATCAAAATTCTAACTACTTGCCCATCTCGTCTTTCTGGAATTTTGAGCGTACATGTATTATATAATCTACTTATGCTGGATGACTCAAGGTCTGTCAGGTGAGCGATATAGGGCCATTTTGGCCCTCTTGTTTGTTAAATGCTGCCCTCTTAAACTTCATAATAAAAAATTATTAATAGTTTCGATAAAACTAGTGGCATCACAAAAAAGCTTTAAATATCTTTAAAAAAAAAAGTTTTTAAAATGGATTTAAAGCATTTCATAATCATTAAAGGGATTATATTGGCATACTACCGTCAATACCCTGTCATAAATACACACGCCGGGCATGAAGATACATTTATAACTTAAGATATACGCGTCTTGAGTGTCTAATTGCATAAAAACTGATTTACATCCTTCCCATCATTATATGAACTCCTTCTAAGATGAAACAAATATTAATATGTAAAATAAACCTGTATGGTAGATCGAATTGATATCAAACAAAATAACATGATTCATTTAATACGTAACAAATAAATATATGTTGATATGTTGCACTTTTAAGCGTGACATCTATTTTAGTCTAACCTACGTCAGTGGCTTAGCTCCCTATAAATGTAAAAAAAAATTGAACCACTTAGAGGGTATGGAGGTTAACTATAATTTCGCAACAAAAAATTGAATATGACCGAGATATATTTAGTTTATGCTTATTTGTTTTAGCTTGATTGTCAAATTTGTTAGTATTAATTTTGGTAAAAATAGTTGCTATGATTAGGGTTTCTAGTTTTATTTTCTTAATGAGCTATGGGTTCATTAAAGTCCAGCAAGGGAACTTTGAGTTTTACATAGTACTACTATGGAAAAACATTGAATTCTCTTAGTAAATTAAAAATAATTTTAATTAAAAATTTGGAATGAAGTGCAATTATGTGAGCGGCTTAGATCCATTTAGGCCTCTTGTATATAAAATAAACCTATAATTCTACCAAGAACAAGAACTTGTTCATAGGCTTTGTCCATTCAAAATTTGACTGAAGATTAGTGTTGCACTTAAAAATAAAAACTGCCAGGCCCGATTAAATCAGTCGTTGGCACGTTCGACTGTCAATCCAGCGGTCGTGACTTTGAATCTTAGCCCGGCCACAATCACCATGATGATTGATATACAACATTGTGTCTCATTACCGTTTGTCTCTCATAGCTGATTAAGATGTGATGTGCTTGAGTACTGGTTCACCTTTCAGGGTCCAAAAAAACAGTGGTAAGGTTAACTTTTCATCTGTTGGCCCTTGATTGCATACAAATGATACTAGATATTCAATCAATCAATCAATCAATCAATCAATCAATCAATCAATCAATCAATCAATCAATCAATCAATCTATATCTATCTATCAAAAAAACATTTGTTAAAATAGGGCGTAAAGGTAAAGTAAGTATTGATCATAATATTTTAAATATTAATCCAAATGAAAACAATCTTGATTGGAATATTAAAAAAAATTCATGTGGATGACTATGAAAAATATAATGTTTTGTTTTAACCAGATGTATCTGGCAAAGTTCGAGTATGGGATACTGTTAATGATACACATATACTGAAGAACGAATCCCAGGTACTTGCCAGTTCAGTTAAAGATGTCGGCTGGTCAGCGGATAGCCAAACGTTGGTTGTTGGAGGAGAGGGCCAGGGTCTGTGAGTAGAAAATACTTAAAACTTTATAATTATCTTGCTGCATTTCTATAAAATAATGCTTTTTCTTGTTTAGGCCATGATAAATTATTTGCTGGATTATCATCCCCGCCGGTCTCCTAATTTTCATGCCGCCCAGACTGTTTATATTTTCATAAAAAAAAATAAATAAAAAAATCCATCAAAAATAGAAAATAAAATCCTCCCGCCCTCCTCTCTTTTAAGAAAAAAACCCTGATAATCTAGCAATTAATTTATAATGGCCTTATGGACCTTTCTCTTACCATTTAGGCAGAAGAGTCTTATTGATGTGCACCATGTCCATACTCTGAGTTTTTTTGCTGTTATTTTCTTGCATACCAGACAAGGATTTCCACATATTTTTACTGGGCAAGGAATTTTCATCCTACACCCTATCCATATCCATGTGCTTATCCTACCTTGCTGTGACATTGGAGCAAATTATGACGTGACATCTTAAAATGTATGGCATAATATATTAAATTTGACATCTTAAAAGCCATTGTGGTGAAATTTACACATACCATGTAATAAAGTATACACATACCATGTCATGTATCATACACATACCATGTGAGGTCACATACCATGTCATGTAGCATACACATACCATGTAATATAGTATACACATACCATGTAATATAACATACACATACCATGTCATATAGCATACACATACCATGTAATATAGCATACACATACCATGTAATATAACATACACATACCATGTAATATAGCATACACATACCATGTAATATAGCATACACATACCATGTAATATAGCATACACATACAATGTAATATAGCATACACATACCATGTAATATAGCATACACATACCATGTAATATAGCATACACATACCATGTTATATAGCATACACATACCATGTAATATAACATACACATACCATGTAATATAACATACACATACCATGTAATATAGCATACACATACCATGTAATATAGCATACACATACCATGTAATATAACATACACATACCATGTCATATAGCATACACATACCATGTCATATAGCATACACATACCATGTAATATAGCATACACATACAATGTAATATAGCATACACATACCATGTAATATAGCATACACATACCATGTAATATAGCATACACATACCATGTTATATAGTATACACATACCATGTAATATAACATACACATACCATGTAATATAGCATACACATACCATGTAATATAGCATACACATACCATGTAATATAGCATACGCATACCATGTAATATAACATACGCATACCATGTCATATAGCATACGCATACCATTAAATATAGCATACGCATACCATGTAATATAGCATACGCATACCATGTAATATAGCATACTCATACCATGTAATATAGCATACACATACCATGTAATATATCATACACATACCATGTAATATAGTATACACATACCATGTAATATAGCATGCACATACCATGTAATATAGCATGCACATACCATGTAATATAGCATACACATACCATGTAATATAGCATACACAAATCATGTAATATAGCATACACATACCATGTCATAAAGTATACACATACAATGTAATATAGCATATGCATACCATGTAATAGAGCATACACATACCATGTAATATAGCATACACATACCGTGTAATATAGCATACACATACCGTGTAATATAGCATACACATACCGTGTAATATAGCATACACATACCGTGTAATATAGCATACACATACCGTGTAATATAGCATACACATACAATGTAATATAGCATACACATACCATGTAATATAGCATACACATACCATGTAATATAGCATACACATACCATGTAATATAGTATACACATACCATGTAATATAGTATACACATGTAATATAGCATACACATACCATGTAATATAACATACACATACCATGTAATATAGCATACACATACCATGTAATATATCATACACATACCATGTAATATAGCATACACATACAATGTAATATAGCATACACGTACCATGTAATATAGCATACACGTACCATGTAATATAGCATACACGTACCATGTAATATATCATACACGTACCATGTAATATAGCATACACGTACAATGTAATATAGCATACACGTACCGTGTAATATAGCATACACGTACCGTGTAATATAGCATACACGTACCGTGTAATATAGCATACGCATACCGTGTAATATAGCATACGCATACCGTGTAATATAGCATACGCAAACCGTGTAATATAGCATACGCATACCGTGTAATATAGCATACGCATACCGTGTAATATAGCATACGCATACCGTGTAATATAGCATACGCATACCGTGTAATATAGCATACACATACCGTGTAATATAGCATACACATACCGTGTAATATAGCATACACATACCATGTAATATAGCATACACATACCATGTAATATAGCATACACAAACCGTGTAATGTAGCATACACATACCGTGTAATGTAGCATACACATACCGTGTAATATAGCATACACATACCATGTAATATAGCATACACATACCATGTAATATAGTATACACATACCATGTAATATAGCATACACATACCATGTAATATAGCATACACATACCATGTAATATAGTATACACATGTAATATAGCATACACATACCATGTAATATAACATACACATACCATGTAATATAGCATACACATACCATGTAATATAGCATACACATACCATGTAATATAGTATACACATACCATGTAATATAGTATACACATGTAATATAGCATACACATACCATGTAATATAACATACACATACCATGTAATATAGCATACACATACCATGTAATATAGCATACACATACCATGTAATATATCATACACATACCATGTAATATAGCATATGCATACTGTGTAATAGAGCATACACATACCATGTAATATAGTATACACATACCATGTAATATAGCATATGCATACCATGTAATATAGTGTACACATACCATGTAATATAACATACACATACCATGAAATATAGCATACACATACCATGTAATATAGCATATGCATACCATGTGATATAGCATACACATACCATGTAATATAGCATACACATACATGTTATATAGCATACACATACCATGTAATATAGCATATGCATACTGTGTAATAGAGCATACACATACCATGTAATATAGTATACACATACCATGTAATATAGCATATGCATACTGTGTAATAGAGCATACACATACCATGTAATATAGCATACACATACATGTTATATAGCATACACATACCATGTAATATAGCATATGCATACTGTGTAATAGAGCATACACATACCATGTAATATAGCATATGCATACTGTGTAATAGAGCATACACATACCATGTAATATAGCATACACATACATGTTATATAGCATACACATACCATGTAATATAGGATATGCATACTGTGTAATAGAGCATACACATACCATGTAATATAGCATACACATACATGTTATATAGCATACACATACCATGTAATATAGCATACACATACCATGTAATATAACATAAACATACCATGTAATAGTTCATGTTTGTTTGAAAAGAAGTGGCATGTGAAACCAGATGAGTGATTTTGGAGACAAGTTTGTTTGTTTTTGTCCAGATAAGGACTTGTATGTATGCATGTGTGTCTGTGTCCGTGTTTGTGTACATGTATGTTTTTTTTTGTATGATAATATTTTTCTAGTTTTCTTACTGACCTACTTAATTTTGAAATAGGGTCATGAGAAAGAAAATAAAAATTATATTTATGTTGATCCTGTTTTTCTTACCAGTTATACCAAGGTCGTATCATTTGACACCGGAAACAGTAAGGGTGAAATGTCGTGTCATACTAAAGCCGTTAATGCCGTGGCATACAGACCTATAAGACCCTTCAGGATTGCGACCGCCAGTGAAGATATGCAAGTAGGGTTTTTCCAAGGGCCACCTTTCAAGTTTAACAGGACTATTAAGGTTTGTAGTCTATTCTTTACAATTTGTATGCTCAGGCCATCCTTAAAAAATCTTGTTTGCCGTGGCCAATAACTACTCACTAAAAATTGCAGCTACCCTAACTTTTTTATTGCCTTTTAAAGCATTTAATTTTTTTTTCAAGAGTTCTGTCCATTTTTCTTTAAAATGACTGCAAAATCAAAATCTGGCAAAGAAAAAACTTTGCTACCTACCTATCCACATGCAAAATACTGGGTATAGCACAGCAAACATTTTTTGAAGATGGTCTCATCTTAACAAAGCCTAGATCACACTTTGTCAATCATCTGTCCATTGTCTTGTCATCAGTAAACATTTACTGTTAGATTATGTGTACTATGGCACTTCTAAGCTCATCATTTTGAAATAAAATGAAAAGCTGTTGTCGTGACCCTTGAGTCGTTGTCATTGTAAGGTTAAAGTTTTATGTCTTGCTCAGCTTTTCTATTTATTGAATAAACTACTTATATTGCAGTGACCAATCTTCATAAACCCTTTCGTATCATGTTAAACAATATAAATAGCCAAGTTACCTAAGTTTCCATAGTTTATTCTCCAAAATTTTAGTTTCAATGTTTTTGTTTAGCTCTGGTTTCAATTTTTAAACTTATTTCTAATTTAACTGATTTTGACACTCATATGGCAGTGACTTGTTTCACTATTTAAACTGGGAAGTTCTGTTGTTGGAGTAAGGGTCTTCCTTTTACTGGTTGATAGATAAGTCTGGTTTGATTTTTTGGCACAACTTCACAGCTGGAAAATTATAAATATTCATTAAATCATATAACTTTGTATCTGCGAGTTGTGGTTTTATATGAGCTTTTGACAATGTTGATACATTACAGATAATATTGATTAATATCCCCATTTTTCTGATGAAAATTGGGACACATTGAAATGACATCTGTCTGTCATGTATTGGACCAACTAACTTGTAGATGCAACTTCTGCGGCAGTTTTAACTGATTGAACTGAAACCTGGGTACACCAGGTACATAGTCTGAATATGTGCCTGTGGTGTTTGCATTCAGATTGAACTATTTTTGATGGAGTTATGGCCCTTTGTTGTTTTAGTTTTAATTCCATTTCACACTTTGGACCAACATCCTTGTGGATATTTAATATTGAGCTGGAGATTGATCAGTAAATGCCACTATTAGCAGGGGTTTAAAATAGTGACATTAATTTTACTGGCTGGAGTGGGACCTTCCAACCAGCTGAATTTTTAAAAAGGCTACAAAAAGTTTAGAAAGATCCGAAAAATTTGTTCCATTTTTCTATGGGTTTTGAAATGACATAGAAGCTAGTACAACCACAGAGATTGATATAATTTTCACGCCAATGATTTTTTTAATGCCGCAAAAATCTTTTGGGTAACATGTCACTCACTGGCATATAGTAATTGCAGTGTTCGTCTGTCCGTCTGTCTTTCTGTCTGATATTTCGTGTCCGGCCTATAACTTGGTCATGCATAGATGGATTTTATTAATACTTGCTATAAATGATCAACATAATATGTAGATGACCCACACCCATACAAGGTTACAATTTAAATATGTTTGACAACACTTTTAGTCTGTTTGAGATTTCATGTCAGGTCTGTAATTTTGTCATCTATGTATACATTTCCAACAAACTTGGCTCAATTCATCAACATGGCATGACAATGTGTTGCACGTAAGATCTACACCCATTCCTCAAAGGTCAAGGTCACACTGAGTTTGTTTGACAACACTGAATCTGTTTGAGATTTCAAGTCTGGTCTGTAACTTTATCCCATGGATGGATTTCAAATACACTTGGCTCAATTTTGATTCATTGTTCAACATGACATGACAATGTGTTGTGTGTAAGACACACAACCTTACCTCAAAGGTCAAGGTCACATAATCAGTTTGTTTGATATTTCATGTCTGATCTGTAGCTTTGTCTTACATGAATGGATTTTAAAATAGCTTGACATGAGTGATCATCATGTCATGATGATGTGTCACCTGCATTTACCTGTAGAAATACCCAAACTTTTACATCAGATGTCAAGGTCACACTTAAAGGGATTATATTGGCAAGTAACACAAACACGCTGTTAATCAAGACTTTTCCTGTATGCAGTGTGCACAAAATAATGCTTATGTATTGACATATAACCTTTATTTACTTGAAAGTTGTCAAATTAACAGTAATTGAATATTGGCAACAATTTAATACGTCCCGCAATAAAGTATTGCGCAATGTTTACATTGAACTCCATAAACTTCGTGAACAAAACTTTGAAAATGAGATCGGGAACGAGTTCTACGATCATATCCGATGATTGATCGGAAACCCGAAAGCAGTTCGTTGAATATGGCGAATGTAAACAAAAACAAAAACGTGGCTTCAGAAACCTGATGTTTGTAATAAAGAGGTCATGCAATTAGACACTTTAGATGCGAATATCTCTAAGTTATAAGTGTATCTTCATGCTGGGCATGTGTATTTAGGACACCAAATTGACAGTAATATGCCAATATAATCCCTTTAAATGTAAAAAAAACATGAAATTGCATGTCTAGTCCAAAACATCAGTCATTACTCTGATTTCATGGATACATTTAAATTGCTTCCTTTCTTCCTTTTATATATATATATGTTAAATATATCATTATTTTTACAGACCATTTGAGGGTTCATGTGACATTTACCAATGACATTTCTTGTTTAATTTTTGAAGGGTCAGTTGGACCTAGCTCAAGTAAACTTACAAGGGTCCAGCAGTGAAAATCAAAAGTCTCAGACCTCCAACTTTCACTATTTTCCCAGAGTAGCATTTTATTAAATATTTCTGATATTATTTTCTAATTTCATCGTTTAAATGAAAAACTCCCATCATCCTATCATATGGGCTTCCTTTCTCTTACATAATTTTACTCAGTTTCTAGTTATATGCATATTCAATTGTGTAATCTGAAATAAATAATGTGACATACAAACAAAAAAAGTATACAGTTTGGGTCCGCCATGAAAGGTTGTTGTGGTATGCCTTAGTGTCTATATAAACTTGTCATATCATACTGAAACTACTACGATTCCATCATGTTTTCAGTGACAATTGGTTTAAGGGGCTGTCTTCAGATAACTTACCTCTCATTGCTAACATTGTAGGTTCGAGTTCTGCTCGCTCCAAAAACCTTTATGTGAGAAAGAGTTTGCCAGTTACTTGGGGAAGGATGTGGTCCTGCTCAGATTCATTCTTAGGTCTTCCTCCACCAATAAAACTTGATATGACATATATATAACAACCTGAAATTTGTTGATATTCAACCTCATTAAAAAGAATGTTAAACTGAAACTACTTTGATTCAATTTATTAATTATTCATTTGTGTCTTTGTAGGATAATAAAAAGTTTGTTAACTGTATAAAGTACAGTCCTTCAGGAAATGTATTTATATCAGGAGATTCAGATGGTAAGGTAAGTATACATACTTTTATACCTCTTCTTTATCATGAGGCTGGGTCTGATTAACTCAGTCGTACACGTCTCACTATCAATCCAAGAGCCTTAAATTCAGATCCATGCCAGGACACAATCTCTGTGAAGGTTGATATATGACATTGTGTCTCATAATCATTGGTCTCTCACCGCTGATTAAAGTGGGAAAGTTATCTGTTAGTTGCAAAGATGGGCTGTGCTCGAGTACTGGTTAACCTTCTAGGAAACAGTGGCTAGGTTAACAGATCGTCTGTTAGCCCTTGTTGGACAAGAAGACAAGACAAGAAGCATAACTCTGGATTGCATTTTGGCACAGTTATGGCCCTTTTTGGACTTAATCTTTCAAGTTAAAGGTTATTATCAGGTAAGATATCTATGCAACCACCCATTGGATATCAATGAAACTTCGCATGTGTGTTCACCATCATCAATGGAACACACAGAGACAAGAATCATAACTCTGGGTTGCATTTTAGCACAGTTAAGGCCCTTTTTCGACTGAAATTTTCAGGTTAAAGTATTTTATCAGGTTATGATATCTATGCAACCACTCATTGGATATGAATGCAACTTTGCATGTGTGTTAACCATCATCATTGGAATACGCACAGACAAGAACCATAACTCTGGATTGCATTTTGGAAGAGTAATTGCTCTTTTGGAAATAATTTTTCGTCTGTAGACACCAAGGTTAAACTTTTGCATTTAGTTGTGTTTAAGTTAAGATATCTATGCAATCACTCATTGGATATGAATGAAACTTTGCATATGTGTTCACCATTATCAGTGGAACACACAGAGACAAGAACCATAACTCGGGGGTTACATTTTGGCATAGTTATGGCCCTTTTGTCTGTAGACACCCAGGTTTAACTTTTGTGTTTAGTTGTGTTTAAGTTCTGGTGTTTGCCTCCAATCTCATTCTTTGCATGGTTGGTGAGTTTAATCCCATTGGCAAGCTATGTTGTCTTCTGACAACTCTTGTCCTTAGAATTGTATTTGATTTATACTCATAATGATATAACGTAATATGTGTTGATTTGGCAATAAGATATACTTAAACTATACAATGTTACCCTTGTCCATCCATCTGTCTGTACACCAGTCCATAGATACATCAACACAAATTTACAAATTGAAAATGGACTTTGAAAAGAACCAATGAAAAACAACCAGGGGCAAAAGTCCTCAACGTGTCCATTTATGGTGACGAAAGTATGTGATTTATATATAACAGAGTTGTAATGAATTGCATTTACTCCCCATTTCCATCATCTAACTTTGGTAGGCATAATTTTCTTGGTTTTAAGTGTGATGTTGATAAGTAACATGACGACTATCTTGACAGGCATTTGTTTATCACGGAGAGACTGGCGACTTAATTGGTGAACTTGGTGAAGAAACAGCTCAAAATGGAGGCGGAAAAAAAGCTCATGCAGGAGGAATATATGGTGTAAGTGGTTTGCAGCTATAAATATGTGTTGGTCATAAATAAATCTCCGCCCAGCCACAGTCTCCATGATTATTGATATACAACATTGTGTCCCATTATCATTCGTCTCTCACCGCTGATTTAAGTAGGAAAGTTATCAGTTACTAGGTTTAGTCCTGATGTTTGTGTAAAGTTTGGAAGTTAGGTACATAGTTAGGTAGATGCAAACTGTATCAATTATCTTATTGAAAATATGCTCTCAGACGGGATCCTTTATAATCAGGAAGTCCCCCTTGGTACCAGAATCCAAGCATAAGAATTAGTGTTGAACCCTATGCTTTTAGGAACTTATGCACTATGCTATGTAAATATTACAACCAATTGTTCAATGCATTCAAGGCCATGACTGTCTTATTCATGTAGACCAAGACTTGGTATTTTACATAAAGTCGTGTATGTCGAGACTATATATTTAACTCTTGGTATTTTACTCTTGGTATATTACACATGTAGGCCAAGATTTGGTATATAACACATGTAGGCAAAGACTTGGTATATAACACATGTAGGCCAACACTTGGTATATCACAAATGTAGGCCAAGACTTGGTATATTACACATGTAGGCCAACACTTGGTATATTAAACATGTAGCCCAAGATTTGGTATTTTACACATGTTGGCCAAGATTTGGTATTTTACACATGTAGTCTATAGGCCAACATTTGGTATATTACACATGTAGGCTAAGATTTTGTATATACATGTATCACATGTAGGCCAAACTATGTTATATTAAACATGTAGGCCAAATCTTGGTATATTTCACATGTAGGCCAAGACTTTGTATATTACACATGTAGACCAAGATTTGGTATATTAAACATGTAGACTTAGATTTGGTATTTTAAACATGAAGGAAAAGACATGATATTTAATTTGTATAGGCCAAGACTTGGTATATTACACATGTAGTCCAAACCTTGGTATATATTACACATGTAGGCCAAGATTTGGTATATTACACATGTCGGCCAAGACTTGGTATTTTACACATGTAGTCTGTAGGCCAAGATTTGGTATATTACACATATAGGCCAAGATTTTGTATAAACATGTAACACATGTAGGCCAAAACATGGTATATTAAACATGTAGGCCAATATTTTGTATTTTAAAAGTGTTGGCCAATACTTGGTATATTACACATGTTAGCCAAGACTTGGTATTTTACACATGTAAGCCAAGACTTGGTATATTCACATTTAGGCAAAAATTGGTTTATTACACATGTACAATGTAGGCCAAGACTTGGTATATTACACATGTAGGCGAAGACTTGGTATATTACACATGTAGGCCAAGACTTGGTATATTACATATGTAGGCCAACACTTGGTATATTACACATATAGGCCAACACTTGGTATATTACACATGTAGGCCAACACTTGGTATTTTACACATGTAGGCCAACACTTGGTATATCGCACATGTAGGCCAAGACTTGGTATATTACACATGTATGCCAAGACTTGGTATATCACACATGTAGGCCAAGACTTGGTATTTCACACATGTAGGCCAAGACTTGGTATACTACACATGTAGGTGAAGACTTGGTATTTTCCACATGTTGGCCAAGATTTAGAATGATAACATGTATTCTAGACATGGTTTTTTTTAACTCAAATTATATGCATATTAGTAAGATTTATCAGTAAGAAAAACAACATCAAGTGATAATTTATAGGTTAACATAATTTATAACAATAATTGTTTATGCTTGGATCTTGTGACTTAGGATTTTAAATGTGTTTAAAATGTCATCATTTGAATTTAAATGCATGTTAATTACCTCATATTGCCATTATAAATTAATTGCTAGATTATCATCCAAACTTTTCTTTAAAACGGGGAAGGTGGGAGGATTTTTTTTTTATTTATTTACATTTTTTTTATATTTTTATATTATTATTTTTTTTTCATTTCTTTTTTTATGAAAATAAAAAGGGTCAGGGCGGTATGAAAATCACGGGTCTGGCCGGGATGATAATCTAGCAATTAATTTATTATGGTCGCTGTATTTTCTTTACAGGTGGCCTTTAATAAGGACAGTACAGAGGTGTTAACAGTATCCGGTGATAAAACTGCTAAGATCTGGAATGTGGAAACTAGAGAACTTGTTAAGTAAGTTTGTGCTTCTCATCTGTAATTCCTAATTTTTGTCTCACCGCGACCAATGAGCGAAAACGAGATTTAGGTGTTGCTTTTCCGTTGACGGCGGCATCAAACATTTATATAAGTGATGTCTTCCAGGATAGAACTAGAATTGACCTGACGTTGGCTGTCAATCAAACAAGTTGATAATCACAATCAGCAGTTGCCACGGCACCATTTTCCTAAGACAAGCAAAACGATGTCTAGTGAACCCTACATTGTATTTACTTGCACAAACTCTGCCACGTGGCAAGTGGGCTGAGTGATAGCGATTCTTGCATCATTTCAGTTAAGCGTATTGAGGTTAAGTTTCTTGCTAAGTACCACCACATGTAACCAGTTGGAGGATCAAATATACAACCTTAGAATCCATGGTTCATTGGCCTACAACTACACCACATACTCCTCATGAAGGCTCAGATTTTGTTATCCCCTGTGTCTCCCACTATGGAATTTTTAATGGGGCCGGCCTTAAAAAATAAACATGTATTGTATTGTTTGCCTTGCAAAATTGCAGCTACCCAAACTTTTTTATTGACTTTCAAAGCATTTAATTTTTTTTTAATGATTTATGTCCATTTTTTGGAAGGCGAGCAAAGCTCAGACTTCCTTAGCTGTCGTGCAACTCTAGCATCTGTTATACAAACTACGTCTGGCAGGATCCGCCATATTCATCCAACCGATAAAGTAGTTCACAACTTTCAACACGCATTTACCGTAGCAGAGGACGTATTATACAACAAAAGTTTCAAAGTTTTTTATTTATTGCGGATGTTTTTCTTTACAAAAGTTAAGAAAATACAATACGGGAAGCATACAATTTGCATGGAAATGCGGAAGAATACTGCTCTAGAAAAACGCAGCAATTTTCATTGATAAAAAAATGTTTTACGCATTTACTACTATGCATAGTGATGTCATCTGGTGGAGGGGGCGGGGATATAATCTTTAACACCATTCGACATGTAATCATTAATGAAATATTGACTGTTTTCGATATAATAACTCGTAGTTTGAGTAAATAGTGATTGTTAGTGAAATTTTATTCACTACGGATTGTCCTCTTTTAATTTTGATAGTAAAATAACGAAATAAGGTTCGGGGCTACATTTGTTGTTTATAGAAAAACGCGCCAATCTGTCATCTTATGCAAGCAGTGTATTGATGAACATATTTAACGGTTAATTAGGTCATCCGACCCTTATGTATGTTGTGTTTCTGTGTTGTATTTTTAGATTGATTAAATCTAGGTCACGCAACACCGTTTATAATGCTATTTATTGATTATTTATATTGTTGATTGAAAGCTATATGAGAATCGAACATAACTCAAGTCATTATACGCTTAAATCTATAAGTAGGTCATGTTTGTTTTGGTCTAGACAAAGAGTTATGGATATGTGTGGTATATTCTCGGACAATCAGGAACATTTTGTGCTGAATGCGTTTCGTTATCCATAAATCATAACTATTGAACTGGAGATATTAAAATTGACTGGAGTTGTACATCACTACTTAATTCTTTCGATTTTGGAGAAACATCAGAATATGAAGGTTTGTTTGTGAAGCTTTCATATTTGTTGTTCATGTTGATAACTTTTATGTGGAGATGTGGAAAAGAATTCTGGACCACCACATTACTAGTTTACAAAATGTCCTGAAATAGATATTTTCACCAGGGTCATCAAATATTCAATCAATTTTCACACAGAAGATGGTGTGTTCCATGGTGTTTGCATGGCCTCTGTATTGTATGCAGGATATTATTTATACAGATACAAAAAAGAAATATTGAACACACCACATTCTTTTCTAAATCCCAATGAATTGCCTTTTAACATATCAGAAATCTAAGTTTTCCAATTTTCTGAACGTACATTTTCGAATTAACACAAGCAGCGAGCCTTCCCTCAGGCCCTACAGGCCTTTGATCTTTAAAATGACTATGCAAAATGAAAATTTAGCAAAAACAATAAATAAGCTTCCTTCCTACCCACATGAAAAATACTAGGTCAGAGCACAGTAAACAAATATTTTTTTAAGGATGGCCTGGATCTTGAGTAAAACCACTGCCATATCTTGTGTTGAGAGAACTTGAGGCCAGACCCGTTTGCCTATCATTGTATATGATTTGTACGCACAATATATAATGTAATTTGTGCTTGTTTGGCAATCAAATATATGTAAACTGTCCTTCAGCAAGTAACTAGCAACTTTTCATATCATTTTAATTGATTTTATCTTTATCATTCTGTGTGAAATAATATAAACATTTGTAACATCTAGAGAGTATTCATTAGACAGTAGCCAGGCCCAATTAGCTCAGTCGTTAATGCTTCTGACTGTCAATCCAGGGGTTGTGAGTTTGAATCCCCACCACGCCAACAGTGTCCGTTATGAATGATATACAACATTTTGTTTCATAATCATTCGTCTCTCTCAACACTGATTCAAGTGGGAAAGTTATAAGTTGCCTGCAGAGATAGGGTATGTTCAAGTACTGGTTAACCTTTCAGGATCCCAGGAAACAGTAGTTAGGTTAACTGATCGTCTGTTAGCCCAAGATGGCATAAAAATGATGCTAAATACTCAATCAATGAATCATTCATTAGACAGCCAAATCTCAATACTTTTGGGCAATTGGACTTTGTGGAGAAATTCTTTTTCTTTTTCTGTCATTGCAGCACAGCAATATCTATGTGTCCTGTTCTGTAAATAAAATAGGTCAGTTTAATAGTTGCATTTTTTGCAACCATTGTCTTTGGTAAAATTGCATCTGTTATTTTTGCCATCTCATGAAAATAAGAAACTGACCAGAATTTTCAGAATTTTCTTCGGAATTCTTGCTTATGTCTTCATTAAACAGCAAATTTAGATAAATGTTCACATGATTCTTCCATGAGGTACACTGTATATTGATGGATAAAAAGACAAAAGTGTTCATTTTTGATGTTCCATATTTATATGAAATGCCCCTTTATATGCTTTAAATAGCTTAATACTGACCATCACAATATCTAGTAATACCTCTGGTTTGAGCGACAGACACTCTATCCACTGCACTACCCCACAACCCCTTTAAAAACTACATGTATATTGCAATTTGTATTATCACAAGCTGTATTGCAGTACATTGTAATATCAGTACAATCAAACCTGTCTTAAGCAACCAGATAAGGAAAGGAGCAAAAGTGGCCTTTTAAGACAGGTTGTTACTTAATACAGGTTAATTTATTCTGAAATAATAGAAATGTGAAATACCAAATGTGACTGCTTAAGGCAAGTGGCTGCTTAAAAGAGGTGACTGCTTACACAGGTTTGACTGTATATTGTTATAATCTGACCGCTTATTCATGTGAGAACAGGGTACTACATGGTCAAGTGGTCTAAGGCACTCTCTCAAGATCACTTAGCTTTCACTGCTAAGGTTGCAGGTTTGAGTCCTGCTCGTCAAAACTTTTATGTGAGAAAGTTACTTGCGGAAAGACAGTGGTTCTACTCAGATTTATTCTGAGGTCTTCCTCCACTAATAAAACTGGATATGCCATATGTAACTTGAAATGTGTTGAAAATGGTGTTAAACCCTATTAAAAAATTATAAATGTGAGAATAATTTGGTTTTTACAGGGAGTTTGTATTTGGTGATGGAAAGAATCTTTGTGACCAGCAACTGGGGTGTTTATGGAAGGAAGACTACATCATTACTGTGTCACTGAATGGCTACATCAACTACCTGGACAAGAGCACTGGCGCACCGTCAAAAATTCTGAAGGTACATACTATACTTGAATTTTGTTTCCGTAGGCTCACTGACAAGGTGTTATATATTGATCTGTGAAGTACTCCCTTTGAATTTTTTATAAATATTACAGGGTGAGAAAAATGTTCAGCCAATCTGGGATGCTTAATCTGGGATCTTAGAAATAATTATTTGTCAGTTTGGACTCCATTTTCAGAAAAGGTGCATACCTAAATGTACCGCAATCAAAAAGAAGTTTTTCTACAATAACTCTAAAAAAACAAACTAAATACCATTGTTTGAAATATTGTTTAATGCTTGCAAATGCTATAAACTACAGTTTCAAGTGTAAAGTACATATAAATTGGGCATACAATTAAAATGAGTGATTAGTTGTCCTTACATTATGTTATAGTGGTCAAATTGGGCACATTTTGTACTTGATTCTTTGGCTATTTCTCCATGAAAACATGCGCCAGGATTATAACAATTACAGCAGAATCCCATACTAGTATGCTTGATGGGAACATGTTAACTGAAAGAGTATATAACTGACTTGTATTCAGATACATGTACTTGGAAAAGTAGTGTATTCCCATGAAAACCCAGCCCTAAACCCATTCTTGAGAATATTCTTAGACTTGAGCTGGAAAATCCAAATTTAAACCTCAGATGTCTAGTTTATCATGAGATATAGGATAATTAAGTGTTAATGTGACTATATCCTATATGTCCCTGCATGCTTGCAAATTTTGGTCTCAAAAATGGTCTCAAAGTGTAGTTTTCAAAATTCATTCTTGAGTTCAAGTCTAAGAATATTCTTAAGAACAGTTTGTGAATACCAGTCCGGGTTTCTAACACAGCTGTGCAAGAGGTTTACACATTACTGTAATTGTTCTGTCCAAAATTTGGGGTCCTCCATGGCTGAGTGGTCTAAGGCTCAAGATCACTTACCTTTCAGGTTGTAGGTTTGAGTCCTGTTTGCTCCAAAAACTTTATGTGAGAAAGTTTACCAGTTAATTGCAAAAAGATGGTGGATCTTCTTATATTCATTCTTAGATCTTCCTGCACCAATAAAACTGGGTATGCCATATATAACTCAAAATGTGTTAAAATGGCGTTAAACTGATTCTGTGTAAAATAAGTGATTTACATGTAAGTAAAGTTTTGGATACTTATGAGTATTATGAAATGTCAGAAATAGGTTATTGATTTTTGATGTAATGCATGATGAAGGTGAATGTCTCACAGGTCCCTTTTTAGTTATGGTAACATTATTCTTGCAATAAAAACAGGAGTTTATGTTATTTCATTCTCCATATTTGGGTGTTTGATTTATTGCTGCAGGTGAGTAGAGCAAAAACTGGCATAGTATATATATATACTGCAATAAGTAATCACTGGTGTAAAAAAAATGACTTGAACAGACCATTAGAAGATTTCTTTCTTAAAAAAAAGAAAGAAAAGAATTGAGATGTCATGCAATATCTTTGAAATGCAAGTATTGTGAATTCGTGTAGGTGGATACATTCTTGTTTTGAAAGACTTAAAACACTTTCCTAAGTGGAATTAGATTTTACTTTTTTTTACCATGGAAATCTTAGACCTTATTTTATAAAGAACAAAGAACAAATGTCAACAAAGACCAGGACTTGATGTTGTAGAACTTATTTCATGCTCAACTCGGAATTTGTACTGAAACATAATTTCTAGGATGCATATTTATAAACACAAATCAAAGAACGGACACTTGAATCAACCTGGAATTTGAAAGTATAAATGGCTTTTTATTACAGGTATGTACAGCCATCACTTATGCACTAAGGGTTTGATAAAGCACCATCGTGGCTATTTTATTTTGCTACTTTGAGAATAATGTTTTTTTTTCATTTTGTAAAGAAAATGATAATTTTATTGGTAGAGTTGTCTAAGAGATCACTTACATCATTGTGTTGAAATGGTGTTCAATCACATCAAAAAAATAAAAAAAACATTTAGAATAAATAACTTTCATTTTATTTTATAAACAAAATTGTATTGTTCGGTAAAACAACAAACCTACCTATCTGCATGCTTTTGAAATCCTGGACCAGCAAACAGCCAATAAAAGAATTTTGTATGAATGACCTTTTCAGATAATTTCTATGGTAACATATAAATATGTATTTTACAAAGAGTTTCAAAGAGAAAGGTGTAGAAATAACATTTCCTCAGTAATAACTATTGCTATTTCATGGAAACAAAATAAGAGGTTTCCTTGTAGTGTATTTTTCAGTGGGTTTAAAGGGAATATTTCAAGATTTTTCAAAAGTTGAAAATTGGCTAAAAACATTTTTTTCCCCAATATAGCATGCCTATATAAACTCACTGACCTCATATTACCAAAATATATCTATTTAAACCTGCTGAAATGATATATTAAAAGGGGCTTTCCTTACTTGGGCTATACTCCTAGGTTAGACTAAAATAGTAACATATTTTGTGTCATATTAAATGTGTCACGTGATTCCATTTTGATTTTAGACTATAGATTTCAAAATAGTAACATATTTTGTGACATATTCAATGTGTCACATGATTCCATTTTGATTTTAATTTGATTATATTTATTAATGATAATGGAATGCTTTTTATCTGTTTTGATAATTATTTTATCTTTTTAAGACATTTATAGCATTTTATTCTGATATACTCCCTTAAAATGTACGGTCAAAAATGTGTAAACACTCGCAGACATACCGGTATTTACTATTTCCAACTTATATGCTTTCAGTGCAAATTAACCTGTATTAAGCAACAATCTGTTTTATTTGGCCACTTGCTCCTTCCCTTGACTGGCTGCTTAGGACAGGTTTGATTGTACATGTATATAGTTTAATTGTCAGTGATACTGTGACACTGTCTTTGTTTCAGGGTCATAATAAAGCTATCACAGCCATGGCTCTGAGTGCAGACAAGACACGGCTCTACACTGGCGATACAGAGGGATTGATCTATATCCTTTCTTCTAATAAAGCAACACTTGTGCTATCTTATGGACCAGAATTTATTTGATCTTGTTTGAGATGGAAGTAGGCTCAGGAACTAGAGAACAAATCACAAGTCTGTTTCCTGGGTAGAATCAGAATTTAAGAACCAGTACTTGATGTCAAAAATCATCGGTGGAACCTGGGATCAAACCCACTGCATCTGGCATGAGCGGCCATTAGCCTATTCACTACACTACTGTCCTGCCTGGACTATAGACTGTAAGTGTCCTCTGTGGCCAAGTGGCATTAAGATCACTTACCTCTCACTGTTAAGGTTATAGGTTCAAGTCCCCTTCACTCCAAAACTTTATTTTTTGTGAGAAAGTTTGCCAGTTATTTGCGAAAGGATGGTGGTTCTGATAGGATTCAACCTGAAGTCTTCCTCTACCAATAAAACTGGATATGCTGTATATAACCTGAAATGTGTTGAAAATGGCGTTAAACCCCATTAAAATAGACAGGTAAATAGAAATGATAAAATGGCTCTGATTGGTCAACGTTTTCAACAGTTATGTAAACTGTACAAATAGTGCTCACACACTCCTTGCTATAGATTGTTGAATAGTTCATTTAAAAGGCACCATGAGAGTCCAGCAATGTAAACATTACCAGCATGTTGATGTTTCTAAGTATGTGGTGATGTCGAGAATATGTATGATTCTCATAAAAATACCTGAAATAGTGTTTAATGGTGTCTGAATAAAAAATTCTAGTCACATCTACCTGTATAGTCGCCAAACTGGAATCATGCATACTATGAAAAGTGGGACAGACATGCTGTTGCACTTTACATTGAAAGACTTTGATCTGGTTAGACTGCAATATAGTTTTGAAACTGCGATATGAAAGCAACAAAATGGCTCTTGGGCAGATTTTATATAATTCTTTACATGATTTAAATCAGAGAACCCTTTTTTTAAATTTACACACATTCATGACTGCATTGTTTTTGTTATAATGTTGCATAGAGTATTGTTAATACATTTAACTGGTAAAAAGATATTTTCGAAAATACAGTTGTTACTCACCAACTCAAACTCTTTTATTTCGAAATTCCGGGTTATCTCACTTTGAAATTCGAGCCTGTTTTTTCTCCTTCTATTTCTATATTAATTAACTCTGGATATATCAAATTCCAGTAATTCGAATTATTCACTATTTCGAATTCATTCTTCGGGCCAGGCCCGATTAGCTCAGTCGGTTACGCGTCTGACTATCAATCTAGGGGTCGTGAGATTGAATCCCCGCCCGGCAACAGTCTCCGTGATGATTTATATACGACATTGTGTCTCATTATCATTCGTCTCACCACTGATTCAAGTGGGAAAGTTATCAGTTACTTGCCGAGATGAGGTGTGCTTGAGTACTGGTTAATCCCAGGAAACAGTGGTTAGGTTAACTGATCGTCTGTTAGCCCTTGATGGCATAAAAATGACGCTAAATATTCAATCAATCAACCGTTCTTCGGTCCCTCCATATTAAAATCTATTGATTTCTCACACGTTGTTTCGAATTTTTTATCACCGCGTGAAGATGAAAGGCAAACCGCCAAAGGTGATAATTGCTGATCCCATACCTGTAATTTACCGCTTCATGTATCTGTACTGGCAGGTAAGTTGATTGGGTCATCAAATTGTTATGATACAAACACAAGCAAGACACACGCTTATTAGGCAAACAATGCTGCTGCTTGTTTGGGTTAAAGCGATAACATGGAAAATTGAGTGAACGAAATCAAATACTAGTCGACATTTAACATATTTGAGTAAATATTGACAGTCGTCTGATATGATTATAAACTTAAGATCTTCAAACAAGAATCATTATTCACAATGTCTTAAACGCAAAGTAATCTCATGAAACACATTTTGTTTTTCTATTATATCACATTTATTACAATGTTCACGCACTGGGCAAATAGACAATTGCACACGGATAACAGCGTACAACATACGTTTGCATAGAAGAAAATGACGCATATAAACAGTAGAATTTACCACAATTTTAGATCAATCCACAGTACACATCAATATAAACGAAATTTATATCATATGTAAATGTAACAACAATGTGTTATATTGAGTAAAAAACAACAAATATAGGTATTTTCATGTTCACATATATTTCCAATGATTTAGTGGGTGGGGTAACAGTGAAAAGATTCACAAAGGTAGACTCCTGATAAATCGAAGTCTGGATATTTCGAATTATTTTTACGGTCCCACAGAATTTATAATAACAAGTTTCGACTGTAAACTCCAACTGCCAAAAATTTGAAATTCTAGGGAGGAGCATATACGGTCATGCATGCACTCTAAGTAAAAAAAAAATACACATGAATCTGTATTTATACACATTTAAGCAGCTTAGAAATGGTGCATTTTAAGAACACTACCGTAACGAAAAGAGCTGTTTTACATTAGCCACTCCTACATTAGTATTTGCCCCGGCAGAAAGTGTTGGGCCTTTATGTTTAGGCTTCCTCCTATATACTCATTTGACTACAACCATCATACATTTGCCAAGCCAGTGGACTATTTCCTCATTAGTCTTCTTCGTTAAATCTCACCTGACTTATTAAGTATCTTTATTGCTATGAAATTGCAAAATCACGTAATGATACATAACACTTTTTCATTGGTCCATAGCGGTCATGTGCTAACATTATTAAAATTAAATAAAAAAAATGCTTTATTACATCATATGCTAACAGTTATGACATGTTTGAATTTTGTAAATCATATTTTGATTGGCTGATTGATAGTAAATGTGCAGACTGACATAATTTTTAGTTTGATTATTTGTATAATAGGGGGGCTATTGTACTCACCGCCCAGTGTTGGTTTTTCAAGTTAAAGTTTTTTTTATCAGGTTTAAGATATCTAGATGCAACCCCTCAATGAATATGATTGAAATTCATATGTGTGCTCAGCATCATCAATGGAATACACAGAGACAAGAACCATAACTCTGGGTTGCATTATGGCCCTTTTGCACAAAAATTTGATTAAAGGTTTTGAGCAGATTAAAGTTTTTGAGCAGGTACATATGATTGGATTTGAATAAAACTTCACATTGTGTTCATCATCATGTAGGAAACTCATAGAGACAGCCAAATTTGTTCCTATTTTGTATAAATGAGCCCTTTGAGGTGAGGCTTCAGATTTATCAAACAAAGGGAGTAGAATCTATTGGAGCCCGGAAAAGGTGCTGTAATTTTCACATAAGAATGCTATGGGAAAAACAAGTGCTGTCTGGTTCCAAGGTACCAGATGAATGATTGGGTATCTATTGATGCCTCTGCAGATTTCTTTAAATAATTTATCCTTGACTAAACAAACTTAACTGGGATGTGAATACTGGACTTTGCGAGGACATACAAGGTAAAGGCCATTCAAACAAGATACCGGACATGGTGGTAACAGATGACACTCTGATCACCGTAGCCTGGGACGACACTGTCCGATATACCTGTGTGGGAAGTAACCAATATAGGTTTGTTGAATTTCATTACAAAAATATAAGAATTAGCACTGAGCATTAAATATATGCCATAATTATATAACCTGAAAAATTCAGTCTTGTCACAAAATCACAATATTCTGGTCTTACATCTGTGGTCGGATTTAGCTGAAACATGCTGGGAAATGTGGTCTAGTTAAGCGTATTCTTTTTGCATTCCGATTCAATGAATTTTGAGATGTTTCTGTTTGAGCAGGTGTATAAAATCTGTATATGCATATCCATGTGGGTTTCAGTTTGAGGCCTTTGAATTTTCCAAATGTTTAGCACACACCTTTACATTGAACGTACAGAACTGGAATTGTGCGAAAGGCTGACCTAATACCCCCTGGCTTTGTTCATTTACCAGGTAATGTTGTTTAAATAAATGTACAGTCAAACCTGTATTAAGCTGCCAGTCAATGAAATCAGCAAATGTGGCCTTATAAGACAGACTGTTGCTTAACCCTTTACTTATATAGACGCCTTTGGACACCTCTAATATAGACGCCTTTGGACACCTAATATAAAAGGCTTTTGAATTATTGGGTGAATTATGTTTATATTAAGTGACAGAGTGGAAAACAGTGCAGGAAATGTTCAGATTGCTCGTTACGAGCAATCTGAACTCTTCCTGCACTGTTTTCAAAGGTCTTCTTTGATTGGTGCGGGAAAACTAGTTTTCATGGAGTAAAGGGTTAATACAGGTTAAATTAGCCTGAAAGCATAGAAAAGGGAAATAGCAAATGTAGCTGCTTAAGACAAGTGGCTGCTCATTAGAGGTGATCGCTTGCGCAGGTGAGACTGTATTTCAGAATATCGGGATGATTTTTGGATTTATGTATTTTGTTATAAACATTAGTTAAAAAATATGTATATTTGAGTTTACTAAAGTTAACATGCAGTATATAGGAAGATTGAGGACTATAAGAAACTAAGAATTTGTTAATGGCCTCATCTTGCACATGCTTCTTCTCCATAACTAAACAACCATGTTTGGACAAAACTTGCTGCGAAAAATTAACGTGAAACCTTGCTGTCTATATCCACTTAGCTTTTTGGAACCATTGCATTTTTTATTTTCAATCCCATCATCAGTGCTAAAACTGGCCAGTTTTGAACATTGACAAAAATATTAAAGATACTTTTCACCATTGATTGCCGGGGAGACAAAACATTTTTTTATGAAAAAAGTTTTCTTGTATAAGCACAAATCACAGAAGAGCTTTGAAACTGGCAAGGGTATATCTGTTAGAAATTTGTAATAAGTATAACTGAATGTGTTAATTTATGATATTTCTAGTCCTGGCGGTCACAAACTTCCATCTCAACCCAGAGCCTTGGCTGTTGTTCCGGATACCAGCATTTGTGTAATAGCCTGTATAAATCATGTAAGTAGCATTGTCACCATCTTAAACACGAGTGTAGGTTGGAGGTTGTGTGTTGGATTCCAGGCTTGACCTGATGCCTTTTGAAAGAAACACCCAGTACTGGTTCTACTCGGTAGTAGATCTGATGTGGACTGTCAATCAAGTTAGTCAATAATCCAATCAGCGATCGAAACTGGTTGCCATTTTCCTTAGACCATGTGCTGAAATACAACTTTATTAGTGATACACGTGTACATTAAGACAACTGTAGGTACATGTATTTGCACAAATGTGCTGAAATACAACTTTATTAGTGGTATGGGTGTACATTAAGACAATTGTAGGTACATGTATTTGCACAAATGTGCTTAAATACAACTTTATTTGGGGTATGGGTGTACATTTAGACAACTGTAGGTACATGTATTTGCACAAATGTGCTGGAATACAACTTTATTTGTGGTACACGTGTACATTAAGACAATTGTAGGTACATGTATTTGCACAAATGTGCTGAAATACAACTTTATTTGTGGTACACGTGTACATTAAGACAACTGTAGGTACATGTATTTGCACAAATGTGCTGAAATACAACTTTATTTGTGGTACACGTGTACATTAAGACAACTGTAGGTACATGTATTTGCACAAATGTACTGAAATACAACTGTATTAGTGATACACGTGTACATTTAGACAACTGTAGGTACATGTATTTGCACAAATGTGCTGAAATACAACTTTATTTGTGGTACACGTGTACATTAAGACAACTGTAGGTACATGTATTTGCACAAATGTACTGAAATACAACTTTATTTGTGGTACATGTGTACATTAAGACAACTGTAGGTACATGTATTTGCACAAATGTGCTGAAATACAACTTTATTAGTGGTACACGTGTACATTAAGACAGTTTTGAGTGTTGTACAGAGGACCTGTAAAGCCACTGTATGTTTGGTTTAAACATAATTATGTCTATTTGGTTGGGAAACGAGTTTTTCCAACGTTAGATTCGGTGCTCCCCCTATTGTATGTATTGTAAGACAACTGTATATGTGGTACAGATGTGCAGAATGACAACTACTGTATATGTGTGGTATAGATTTATAAGTGGGCTGTAAGATAATTATGTGTAATGTACATACATGTTTGTGCTGTAAGACAACTGTGTGTATTGTAAATACATGTATGTGCTGTAAGACAACTGTGTGTAATGTACATACATGTTTGTGCTGTAAGACAACTGTGTGTATTGTAAATACATGTATGTGCTGTAAGACAACTGTGTGTAATGTACATACATGTTTGTGCTGTAAGACAACTGTGTGTATTGTAAATACATGTATGTGCTGTAAGACAACTATGTGACGCACTGTAAGACAACTATGTGACACACATATGTGCTGTTAGACAACTATGTGATGCACACATGTGCTGTTAGACAACTATGTGATGCACATCTGTGCTGTAAGACAACTATGTGATGCACACCTGTGCTGTAAGACAACTGTGTGATGCACACATGTGCTGTAAGACAACTATGTGACGCACATATGTGCTGTAAGACAAGTGTGTGATGCACACATGTGCTGTAAGACAACTGTGTGTATTGTAAATACATGTATGTGCTGTAAGACAACTATGTGACGCACATATGTGCTGTAAGACAACTATGTGACACACATATGTGCTGTAAGACAACTATGTGATGCACACATGTGCTGTAAGACAACTGTGTGTATTGTAAATTCATGTATGTGCTGTAAGACATTTGTGTGTATTGTAAATTCATGTATGTGCTGTAAGACAACTATGTGATGCACTTATGTGCTGTTAGACAACTATGTGATGCACACATGTGCTTTAAGACAACTATGTGATGCACACATGTGCTGTTAGACAACAGTGTGATGCAATTGTGCTGTAAGACAATTATGTGATGCACACATGTGCTGTAAGACAACTATGTGATGCACATATGTGCTGTAAGAGAACTGTGTGATGCACACATGTGCTGTTAGACAACTGTGTGTTTTGTACATATATGTATGTGCTGTAAGACAACAATATGGCTGTGGCAATTTGATGCTGTGGGATATTTGCCCATTCTTGTAAGAGGGCACGGGGAAATTCACACACTGTGGTTGGTGGTAGGGCACGAGAACGAACGCGACGACCAAGCTCTCTCAGACAGGTTCAATGGGAGCCATGTCTGGGGAAAGGGAAGGCCATTCCAAGCAAGAGATGTTATTTTGTTGGAGAAAATTCATGGTACGTCTGGAATGATGCGCAGGTGCATTATCATGTTGAAGTAAAGATCCGCCACAAGGAAAGTGACAGCCTACAAAAGGACGATAAACAGGACGGAGCACATCATCAGTGTATGATTGTGCATTAACATTTCGTTGAAACACAACCAACTGTGTTTTGTGGAACTGAGTTATCCCAGTCCATATGTGAACACTACCACCACCCCACCTGTTATGCTTTAGAACACAACATTCAGAAAAACGTTCACTACTTGTCCAATAAATGCGGCTCATCCATCAGCATTACTGACATTAAACTTGGATTCGTCTGAAAATACAACACAACCCCATTGCCTCTGTGTGAAACACTGACATCTCCTCACCCAATTTACACATGCACATTTATGTCTGTCAGTCAATGCAGCAACTCTTGGGTCTTCTACACCATAAACCAACATTACGAGGCCTTCTCCTTACAGTAATTGGATGGATTGGGTACCTGAAAGCAAAAACAAAAAGAACAAAAGTTGTGGAAATGGACAGAAAGTAAAGGTCATATTTTGAAACAAAGCAGGTAAAAATCTATGATGTTTTACATGTTACATACCCATGTCTTCCTAGCATTCTTCTAGCTGTAGTGGATGATGGCCGGAAGCAGTATCTTCGTTGCAGCATCCGCATAGTGGCATCCTGTCTCCTGGTCGTAACATGGTGTTGACAGGTCTAGGTCGATCTTTCACGCTCCCAGTTTGCATATAATGTGCTTGCAATCTTACAATTATTGAGTGATGACAGTTAAGATACCTTGTTACCGCCCGACCTCTCATCTGGCACACAGCATCCCAATAGCCTGAGAATGGCTATTTTCAGAGAGTCGTGGCATCATATCCCTTGTGTCAGTTCAAGTGGAAATGATGTTTTTCGTATTAAAAATCAATTGTGTACATGTACATGTTCCATTTTGAAAAAGACTGTTTGCCCAATTGACCTGTGCAGCATGTGCAAAAAGTGATAAAATGTACAGAGCTGTGTAAATGACTATACTGATGAAAAATGTGTGCGCACACTGTGAGAATAGTTAGAATACCTAGAACAAAGATGCTATTTATCGTTTAATTTTACATTTGAAGGGTTTTAACTGAAATATGGAAGTTTAAACATTGGTGCGTATTCAAAGTTGTTGAGTGTATGTGCTGTAAGACAACTATGTGATGCACATATGTGCTGTAAGATGACTATGTGATGCACATATGTGCTGTAAGACAACTATGTGATGCACATATGTGCTGTAAGACAACTATGTGATGCACATATGTGCTGTAAGATGACTATGTGATGCACATATGTGCTGTAAGATGACTATGTGATGCACATATGTGCTGTAAGATGACTATGTGATGCGCATATGTGCTGTAAGATGACTATGTGATGCACATATGTGCTGTAAGACAACTATGTGATGCACATATGTGCTGTAAGATGACTATGTGATGCACATATGTGCTGTAAGATGACTATGTGATGCACATATGTGCTGTAAGACAACTATGTGATGCACATATGTGCTGTAAGATAACTATGTGATGCACATATGTGCTGTAAGATAACTATGTGATGCACATATGTGCTGTAAGATAACTATGTGATGCACATATGTGCTGTAAGATAACTATGTGATGCACATATGTGCTGTAAGACAAGTGTGTGTATTGTACATATGTGCTGTAAGACAAGTGTGTGTGTGATGTACATATGTGCCGTAAGACAAGTGTGTGTGTGATGTACATATGTGCCGTAAGACAGCTTTGTGTACATATAACTAAGAAGTATATGTATTGTACAGTTGTTTCTCTTTAGTATATATTATGATATATAAAAATTATGTAACTTTATTAGTCATTCCTCTTTAACAAATATTAATTATTAATGTATTTACAGATTGTTGTTGTTGAAGGTGGGAATATCATGTTTGAACAAGCTGTATCATATGAGCCAACATCTGTCGACATCCATCCTGGAACCCAAATGGTTGCCGTTGGTGCGAAATGTGTGAGTCAATTTTTCTGTTTTTAGCTCTACTGGCAAAAGGCATGACGATGCTGCTGCTGATTTTCCATTGAAAAAAGGAGACTCGTCCCCATTTTTGTCCAATTTTTGTCATTTACATTTTTTTTTTATGATGAAGGCATTCTTACCACACAAAGATATTCATTGTGATCATTGCCTGGTACATTCTGAGTGATATGCGTAAATATTATTGTGTGGTAAGAGTGCTGTCAAAAACATGTTATATTAATCTTAATTGGCTTAATATGTGGAAAAATACATTTTTAGCTGTACACTATGATGATATTGTATTTAGCGCAAAGCATAGAATTGAATAACAAAATATATATATTTTTTAAAGAATAAAGTATAATTAAAATAAATATAATTTTGAGGGATCCAAGAACCTTGTCCTTACCCACAGCTATAATTCAAAATACATAGTGAAACATGTAAAATGCATAATAAAACTGTGATATGCATAATGAAACATCAAAAGCATGTAAAATGCTTGCTGAAACATGTAAATGCATTATGAAACATGTAAAATGATGATGTTGATGACAATGTAAAACCATCTTTTTGCAGGATAACCATATCCACTTCTTTCAACGTGACGGGCACAGCTTTACGTGGTGTACAGAAGTTCGATGTTAAGGATGACGTTACAGGTGTCAGGTTTTCACCTGATGGTGCATACATTGCTGCCACCACAGGAAGCAATAAAAATGTGTGGTTGATCAGTATAGCAGGATGGAGAGGAGTTGAAGGTAACTAATGGGAAGTTTTTTTGTTGTTTTTTCAATTGGGATTTGTCTTAATTTGGGTACCCCGCAATGTTAAAATTGAATTTTTGCTGATCAAATTTTTTTACAATTATGAAAGAACATGAATCACCATAGAACGATATCAATCTAAAACTACCACTCTTTGTTTTTTATTTTTTTAAAAAGTATTAAATATTTGATTAAATCAGTGGTTTAATGCAAGTTTTAAAAATTCTTAAAACTTGCAAATTAATTTCTTTTTTCTGTCATGTACAAATTTATGAAAATAAAATATTTGTTACGTTTTGTAATTATAGGACCTTGAATATATAAGATTGAGTGCCTTTCCACCATTTACAAGAGATATGCACCTTTTCAAAATATATCTGCAGTTCTGCACACATCTGGGGTATTTCACTTTTGAATCATGCAATTTTCAGAAAAAGAGTTGTGTAGACAAGTATTTAAAATTTATGATATTGTGAAAAGGCCAAAGTCGTTTTCATTCTAAAAACATGTAAATTGACAGGCTGCATTTCTTATTGTATTAAAAATTGGTTGTGTAGAAATTAAATTTCATTGTTCAATCGGACTGCATTAAACCTATAAAGATGAAATTTGTTTGTACATACGCTCAAGAGATATGAAAACGCAACACAGGAAGAGATATGAAAATGCAACTGAGGGTTTAGAGAAATGAAACAATTGACACCAATGCAGAAGATACCAAATTTTTCAGTAACATCTCCAGAAAACAACCAGTAACAATCAGTAACAATCAGTAACAATCAGTAACATCAACAGACAATAATTACTGTATATGGACGTATACACTTGTGTTAAATATTTTAGAGAATCAAATCTCTTCCTGTTTTGCATTTTCATATCCCTTGAGTGTACATCTAGTTATCTGATAAATAAACAAAAGCAATATTGTACTGTATTCCTGCACTTACTGATTGCTAAACAGACTTTACCCTTTACCTGATGAATATTCATATGAAACTTTGCCTACTACGAATATTTAATTAGATAAAATTTTACATTAGCACATAAGAGCAGGAAGATTACTACTTCAGCCAACAGTATAAGATCATATCTTACAGTATTTTATTAGCAAACAGAGTAGACCCTGATCTGGGTCTACCCTGTTTGTAAAGGTCGTAAGAAATTGTATATATGGAGTAAAGGGTTAAGGTAATACACTCGGCGACTTTAAAAACACACCACTTATATACAGGTAATTTTAGAGCAAAACATACATATTATACCTCACGGAGTGAGACTAAACCTCAGAGTTTTTACTAATTCACAGTCTCATGGGTCGTGATCAAAATCTCTTGGTAAAATTGTTTTTCGAAAGAAGAAGAGAAATTGACCACTATTTTCCAAGTTTTACAGTAACGTTCGCCTTTTAGCCTTGTTTACGCTTATTGGTTTTGGGGAACAAATCCGAGTAAACTGATCACGCGCACCTGGTAATTTGCAAAACAACACATGTCCTCAAAAATATGCCTCGGGGGAGTTAGGTCATCAAATCTCATCCGATTTAAAAAAAAGTTTATATACGTTAAAATTGCAAAATTTGCTGTTACGTGAGCACAGTTCCAAACAGTTGGAGGTAACTTCACAAAACTTTGTACACATATCAATCTAGTGGTCTAGTAGTACCTTTTCCTATGGGGAGTTTTTATTTTCAATAATATATATGTTACCATGGAAACAAATATGAAAATCGAAAATTAGAGAATTCACTGTTTCACAACTCAAAAAGCGTTTGAGGTAATTTCATGAAACTTTGTACACATATCAACCTAGTGCTCTAGTACTACCTTTTGCTATGAGGGAGTTTTCATTTTCATTTTTTTTACCATGGAAACAAATAGCCGAACACATCATAACACTTTGTACAAATGTTAACATCATGGTCTATATAAGTGCGTTTTGTATTGAAGGAGTTTTCATTTTTAATATTTTCTCTATTACTATGAAAATATGAAATTTGCCATTTCTAGAGCACAACTCTAATTACGTTCAAGGTAACCTCACAAAATTTGTACGCATGTTAACATGTGGTCTAATAGTACATTTTACTATGAGAACTGTTATTTTCAACAAAAAAAAAATGAATTAATGTTTCTTCCATTTTTATAAGACATTTATTATTTGTAAAATCAATTCTTAAAGTAACTGCTTGATTTGATGTCCATGTGATTTTTTTTTATTTTGAAATATAATGATTGTGTCTGTAATGTTTTAGGTATCCTGCTCTTAATACTGTGCATGATAATTGATATATTTCCCTTTTCAGGCAATCTACAATGTAAAAAAACATAATGGTCGAATTGAAACAATTGCCTGGAGTCCTGATTCACAATGCATTGCTACTGGTAGTCTTGATGCATCAATCATTGTGTGGGGTCTAAACCCACAGATTAATCGGCAAGCAAAATTGGTCATTACAGGTTTGTTCATTTTCGAGATTTACATAATTTTGTCTTCAGATTTCACAACCTTATTATATATAATTTGAAGGTACAAGTCCAGAGGTCGTATTCATCAACCATTCTTGAGAATATTCTTAGACTTGAGCTTGAAAATCCAAACTTCAACCTTAGATATTTAGATTACTGTGGCATATAGAAAGGTTGTGAGAGTTTATTTGGCTATATTTGTCTCTGCATGCTTGCAATTTTTTATCTAAAAAAATTGCCTCTAAGTGTGTTTTCCAAAATTCATTCTTGATTTCAAGTCAAAGAATATTTTGAGAATAGCTTGCAATTACCACGCGTCCAGTATGTTCACCATTCATACACTCTAATGTTCACGTTGCTCTGAGCTGTCTTGATCTCCCTCTGCCCATTGTGTGCTGGCTGTCTGTCCATTGGTAAACTTTTTATTGCATATGCACTCTAGCACCTGCATTTGTCATTGAACACTCTTAAAACTTACATGGTAGTTTAGAATCGACAAATTCTTGAATTGGCCAAATCAGATAATTGATGTCAGAGTTAAAATCTGCATTAAATAAAAGGAAATTCACCATCATATGACTTGAATGGTGCTCTTTATGATATTAATCTGTCACAAGTTTTTGTTTGACCGACTGATTGACCGACTGACTGACCGACTGACCGACCGATATTGTTGCAATACAATATAAGAATATAACATGGATTGGATGTTTGGATAGAAAGTTCAGTCCCGAGGGATAACTGTTTTTGGAGGGAATGAGGCTCTACCAAGTTCTGCAAAATCAGTTATCTCAAGAGATGGAATTTTCTATCAGAACCGAAAAAGCTATGTAAGATTATTTTTCTAACATACCAAACACATTGAATACTTATTTTGATTTACAATTATTATTAAATTTCATAGCAATGTCTTTTAAGATATTATGTCATATGTTTTTAATATGCCACGTCATAAATTGTTCCAATGTAACAGCAGGGTAGGATGAGTGCATGAAAGAGGTGTAGAATGAAAATTTCGTATCTGGTAAAGATACGCGGAAATCCTTGTCCAGTATGCAAGAAACAAGGCTCCCAGTTTTTATGCCCCAAACATTTTCAATAGGGGTGCATATAGTATCACCGCTGTCCGTACGAAAATGGTTTCAGACTTATATCTTTAGTTTTAATCAACATATTTAAATCATATTTAGTGTGTGACTTCACATTCAGGTAATACAGGCCAAGTTCATATTTTGTTTGATGATTTTTGATGGAGTTTTGCCCCTTTTTGGACTTAGATTATTGACAAATGTCAAGAAATTGGTTTCCGCTCGATATCTCTTGAAGGATTGGATGGATTTGATTCATATTTAGTAGAAAGATGTATGGTGAAAAACTTTAGCTCAAGTTAGATTTAGGTAAAAATCCCTGCATATTAATTAGGTGTTCTGGGCTCTGATTGACTGATAGTTTCCAACCTCTTAAGTCTTTATTTATGGACCGATTTTGACGAAAATTTATATTTGGCTTCCCAGTTCAAGTTCGACAATGGATGGAATTGGTTCATATTAATAAGTTGATCTGGACTCTGATTGGCTGATGGTTTCCGGCCTCTAAAATCTTTAATGAGGGACCGATTTTGATAAAACTTGATATTTGGCCTTATTGATATCTACAATGTAGTTGCAAAGTGGGGGCATCTGTGTCCCATGGACGCATTTTTAGTTGTATTGAGGATTAACTTATTGGAGCTTCAACTCTTGGTTTTATAACCTCGGGTCATTTTATATAACTAAAGGTCATTATACCAAAGTTGTCACTGTTGTATGTTTTTGAAACATTCATTTTGACAAGAAATTGTATATATATATAAGGATAGGAAACTTGCATCTCCTGTTGATGAAATAGCACACGAAGGATTAATTATTTGATGAATTTTTCATTCATAATTCACAGGCAACTGATTTCTTGTACATAAACTGTAAGTTGTATCTAATCTTAAATATTTTAATACGCAAAATTATCTTGAATAAAAGATACTGAGATTTGAAGGAAAATTTATCATATAGATTTTGTTATCAAAAATACTTCAACAATTTTAAACACAAGTTTCTGGGAATGGTATTGTTTTGATGAGAATTTTATTCTGCAATGTAAGAATTTGGATTTGTGTTCCTGAGATGAATGGAAGTTAAGATAATTGAAAACGAGATATTGCTAGATTTTGTGTGAAAACGCAAGAGTTCACAAAATCTCAATAAGTTGCCTTTCCTTCTCTGTATAATTCCTTGATTTCTTTTTCCAGAGGCTCACAAGAAAGCAGTGGTACAAAAACTGCTGTGGCTGTCTGACAACATTATCATCTCAGCTGGCAACGACTGCTGTGTCAAACAATGGAATGTCAAACTGAATTGATAAAGAGTTACTGATAATAAAAACAAACTATTTTCAATATGTCATGTCTGGGATGTCGTTAGTTTGTATATACATATATAGGTACTGCTGGTCAATGAAAGATCACTCTCATTTTTATTCAAAAAAGTTATTTTAATTTTGTCCATTTAGAACGTTAACAAAATCAACATCTTTCTATAAAACAATCTAATTTTTATGTCAAACTTTAATCTTTAAAGAACTGTTTTTTATTGAAAACATTAATTTTCAAATATATGATTTTGTAACAGTGATATGTGGTTATGTGACTAAAATATCTTAAGGACTTCCCCTCAACCATTGTGAATAGAACATATTGTATATACAATTTGTATAGAATTTGTCATTATGTGATAAAATTGTTTTTGATTCATTAAAAGTCAACCAATCTATAGTGAAGTATAGCAATGCCTGATTGGTTTAAACAAATAGAACATGTTATTGCTGTGTCTTTATGAATTTCATGAGCCCAAAAGAACAATATATATCAGCAATATTGGACAGTACCAACATAAAGGATTCTACCAACAAACAGGTTTTGTTTGTTTTGTGTATGATATTGTTAGATTAAAACATTCTCATGTACATAAATGTTCTGTATTTTGTATCTTTCATATGAAATGTTTCTTTGTTTTCATTCCTTTTGCAAAGTTTGTTAACTACCCAATAAATGTAAATTTAAAATGTAAATTAATAACTTATGAAGAGATATGCCGATCAAAGATTTCTTGTTAAAGTTTCAGGATTTAAAAGTCCTATGGAGTTATATCAGATGTAAGACAGAGGTTTGAAAATTGAGGTTTGAGCAACGTGACACACTTTTCAGATAATACTTAAAGCGAAATTTTGCTGGGAAAATGTGCAAAAAATTTCAAGCATACACAGCTGTCTCTGATGCCCCAGATATGTGTGTATGAAATATGCACAGAGCTGTCTCTGATGCCCCAGATATGTGTGTATGAAATATGCACAGAGCTGTCTCTGATGCCCCAGATATGTGTGTATGAAATATGCACAGAGCTGTCTCTGATGCCCCAGATATGTGTGTATGAAATATGCACAGAGCTGTCTCTGATGCCCCAGATATGTGTGTATGAAATATGCACAGAGCTGTCTCTGATGCCCCAGATATGTGTATATGAAATATGCATAGAGCTGTCTCTGATGCCCCAGTTATGTGTATATGAAATATGCACAGAGCTGTTTGGTACATTGTACAGCTTCTTTAAATTAGCCGACTTGATCGAGTTATCAAAGTTTCATTGTAACAGGAAAAAAAATATCAATGGAGTATCATTTTTTCTTTTGTTACATAATTTAACTTTAAAAATTGGTGCGTATTTTTTTTACAAAGCTTAAATTAATTCTTAGTTATGAAGATTAAGAGATGATACTAAGTGGGGATCTCCTATCATTTCATACATGTGACTTTAAAGATTAAATGGTGTAGGAAGTATACAAAATAATGTCAACATCATTGTGTCTATTTGATGCATAGGACTTGTTATATTTCTGTTGAACACAGCACAAGTCCTACAAGTAATCTGTTGTTTTACTATGCAATAAAGGTGCAATGGATTATTGTTTTAGTCATTTTTGTTATAATTTTTATATTCAGATGTATTTGCCAGTTGCTTGCAGAAGGATGGTGGTTCTACTCATATTCATTCTGAGGTCTTCCTCCACCAATAAAACTGGACATGCTATATAACAACTAACCCTTCTTCCTTAGTCAATGAATAACCTCGAGGAACAAGAAAGTAGATTACTATCTAACCCTACTTCCTTAGTCAATGGATAACCTCCGGGAATTAGAAAGTAGATCAACATCTAACCCTACTTCCTTAGTCAATGAAAAACCTCCGGGAACTAGAAAGTAGATCAACATCTGACCCTACTTCCTTAGTCAATGAAAAACCTCCGGGAACTAGAAAGTAGATCAACATATAACCCTACTTCCTTAGTCAATGAAAAACCTCCGGGAACTAGAAAGTAGATCAACATCTAACCCTACTTCCTTAGTCAATGAAAAACCTCCGGGAACTAGAAAGTAGATCAACATCTGATCCTACTTCCTTAGTCAATGAAAAACCTCCGGGAACTAGAAAGTAGATCAACATATAACCCTACTTCCTTAGTCAATGAAAAACCTCCGGGAACTAGAAAGTAGATCAACATCTAACCCTACTTCCTTAGTCAATGAAAAACCTCCGGGAACTAGAAAGTAGATCAACATCTAACCCTACTTCCTTAGTCAATGAAAAACCTCCGGGAACTAGAAAGTAGATCAACATCTGACCCTACTTCCTTAGTCAATGAAAAACCTCCGGGAACTAGAAAGTAGATCAACATCTGATCCTACTTCCTTAGTCAATGAAAAACCTCCGGGAACTAGAAAGTAGATCAACATCTAACCCTACTTCCTTAGTCAATGAAAAACCTCCGGGAACTAGAAAGTAGATCAACATCTAACCCTACTTCCTTAGTCAATGAATAACCTCCGGGAACTAGAAAGTAGATCAACATCTAACCCTACTTCCTTAGTCAATGGATAACCTCCGGGAACTAGAAAGTAGATCAACATCTAACCCTACTTCCTTAGTCAATGGATAACCTCCGGGAACTAGAAAGTAGATCAACATCTAACCCTACTTCCTTAGTCAATGGATAACCTCCGGGAACTAGAAAGTAGATCAACATCTAACCCTACTTCCTTAGTCAATGGATAACCTCCGGGAACTAGAAAGTAGATCAACATCTAACCCTACTTCCTTAGTCAATGGATAACCTCCGGGAACTAGAAAGTAGATCAACATCTAACCCTACTTCCTTAGTCAATGGATAACCTCCGGGAACTAGAAAGTAGATCAACATCTAACCCTACTTCCTTAGTCAATGGATAACCTCCGGGAACTAGAAAGTAGATCAACATCTAACCCTACTTCCTTAGTCAATGGATAACCTCCGGGAACTAGAAAGTAGATCAACATCTAACCCTACTTCCTTAGTCAATGGATAACCTCCGGGAACTAGAAAGTAGATCAACATCTAACCCTACTTCCTTAGTCAATGGATAACCTCCGGGAACTAGAAAGTAGATCAACATCTAACCCTACTTCCTTAGTCAATGGATAACCTCCGGGAACTAGAAAGTAGATCAACATCTAACCCTACTTCCTTAGTCAATGGATAACCTCCGGGAACTAGAAAGTAGATCAACATCTAACCCTACTTCCTTAGTCAATGGATAACCTCCGGGAACTAGAAAGTAGATCAACATCTAACCCTACTTCCTTAGTCAATGGATAACCTCCGGGAACTAGAAAGTAGATCAACATCTAACCCTACTTCCTTAGTCAATGGATAACCTCCGGGAACTAGAAAGTAGATCAACATCTAACCCTACTTCCTTAGTCAATGGATAACCTCCGGGAACTAGAAAGTAGATCAACATCTAACCCTACTTCCTTAGTCAATGGATAACCTCCGGGAACTAGAAAGTAGATCAACATCTAACCCTACTTCCTTAGTCAATGGATAACCTCCGGGAACAAGAAAGTAGATCAACATCTAACCCTACTTCCTTAGTCAATGGATAACCTCCGGGAACTAGAAAGTAGATCAACATCTAACCCTACTTCCTTAGTCAATGGATAACCTCCGGGAACAAGAAAGTAGATCAACATCTAACCCTACTTCCTTAGTCAATGGATAACCTCCGGGAACTAGAAAGTAGATCAACATCTAACCCTACTTCCTTAGTCAATGATACAGCAAAGGTTCTAGCTGCAAGCTTTAATGTAACAAAGTATCTTTTTGTTACACTTAGGGTTATTTATAACTGCAACCATAAGTGTAACAAAGCGAATTTTTGTTACACTAAGGGTTATTTAAAACTGCAACCCTTAGTGTAACAATGGGAATTTTTGTTACACTAAGGGTTATTGAAAACTGCAACCCTTAGTGTAACAATGGGAATTTTTGTTACACTAAGGGTTATTGAAAACTGCAACCCTTAGTGTAACAATGGGAATTTTTGTTACACTAAGGGTTATTGAAAACAGCAACCCTTAGTGTAACAATGTGAATTTTTGTTACACTAAGGGTTATTGAAAACTGCAACCCTTAGTGTAACAATGGGAATTTTTTACACTAAGGGTTATTGAAAACTGCAACCCTTAGTGTAAAACATTATTAAATATATACAAATAATTTCTATTAATTGTGTAATTTGCCATAATATGTAGAGATATTATAGAGAAGATGATTTCTGAAGATGTAACATATTGTCCCTTAGGTTATGACCCATAGTGTAACAAAAAAATGATTTTGTTACACTAGGCTGTTTGTTTTTTTGTTAAGCTAAGGGCTGCCACATAGCTATGCTGTCATATGTCAGAAGTGTGCATTTATGCATTTTTGTTTGCAACAAATGTTGTACAGTTGGGCAAATATTCCTATTTTGCCTGTTTTTGACATTGAAACAATTTTATCTACCTTGTATTTAATTGGGTCTACCTTGTATTTTATTGGATCTACCTTGTATTTTGACAGCTAGTGTTCCTTTGAATTCACCATTCATTTACAAATTTACAAATAAATTCTTTTCTCAGTATTACTATGTTTTCCAAATATAAAATTATACATTCTGTGGTGAAAACTTAGATTTTATGGTGGTTCCCAAGTATATTGTTAAAAATTGTAGAACTGTTCACTGCTATCTTATCATCATAAACATGGTATATATTCTAGACATTTCCACTGCTGTTAGTTTTTCTGATAGCAGAACAAACAGCAGCTTGATATCAGATTATCTCCCTTGGAGACATTTGGCTGGTGTGGTCAAACGGTAAAGCATTGGACTTCAGATCGGAGGGTTGTGGGTTTGATCCCTTGTCATGGGTACATGTGATGTCCTTGATTTGTCTAAGTTGTAAGAACTTGTTTCACAATTGAAGTAAAATGAAAGTTTAAATTGAGAACTGGATGTGGAGAAGTAAAGAGAATGGGTATGAAAGGGGTAGTGGATAGAGTGTTCATTGCTCATGCCAGAAGTCCTGGGTTTGATCTTAAGCTGATTTCTCATAAACAGTATCAGTACTGGTTCAACACATGTAACTGACTTGAGAGCAGTTCATATAAGCTGTGAACTCTCAAGCTGAAATTAACATACCTTTTCTGAATCACCAATACTTCTTACTTTCAAAGCTGATATATGAATATAAAATATGTATGAATCTTAATGTAACATATGCATTGGTGTGTGCACAACTGCTTTGCAATTTCAAAACTAAATTGAAACTAGTGATTTGTCAAACAGATAAATCCATGACAATACATTTCCATATATTAACATATCATGTCTTTTGTGCGTCTTTTCTAATTCCTTTTTTTTCATTTAATTTAATTTTCTTTTTAATGATAAAAGTGTTAATCATAGAGTATCCTGTGTATAGATTTGGTGCATGTTCTAGTACACATATAACAATGACATTTGTACTTTGTTATGTCTCGTCACATTTACATTGAAATCTCTTGACTGTTTAGTGTGTTTTATGATAAACTTCATGTGCTGGTTCATTAATGATATTTTATAAGTGCAATTAAACAAGTTTTATGCAGCCATTTTAAGGAATTAGTTTTGGGGGTTCAACACTTAATGTGATAGATTTGCTAGTTACTTGCTGAATGACTTATAATGGTGCCACTCGAGTGTATTCTGAATAAAAAACTGTTGTATTGTGTTGAAAATGGAATTTAAAAAAAACACAATAAAAACATGGTTCATCGAAATCATTTCTTTAGGCAGGTGATTGCTTGATTTATCTCCCAATTGGTGCAAAAAAGTACCAAGTGCCTTCTTATGTGATGATATGTTGATTAATATTGTAATTGAAATGAGAAATGAGAGTTGTGACAGCTTCAGATGGTTAATATTGTGATATAGTTATAATAACATCATTACAACAGGACTTGATTGAAGAAGATAGTGACTGATTCCTTGCCGGATAGTCAAATGTTTTGGTTTGTTTTGTGTAAAAGAGAATTTTAATGAGTGGTTTTGGAAGTACTTGTTTTGCCTTAAATGAATGTTTCAGAGGTATATTTGAACTATTTTGATGGTACAAAGTAAAAATATTCTCCTTTGGAACCTGGCGACTAGAGTATTAATAATGCCCCGAACTAAAGTATTGTATGTTAAGTAATTCCGGGTTTGCAGGTTTGTTTCACAATAGAACTTCTACATATTTAGCAAATACATAAATGTGTGTGTTAGGAGGAGGAGGGTGAATAAATGGGAGGGGAAGATAATGTGGATTAAGTCTGAAGAACAAGATCAAATCCCTGCCCGTCAATAGTCTTTGTGATGATTGATAAACAACATTGTGTCTCATTATCATTCGTCTCTCACCGCTGATTCAAGTGGGAAAGTTATCAGTTACTTGCAGAGATGGGGAGTGCTTGAGTACTGGTTAACCTTTCAGGATCCCAGAAAACAGTGGTTAGGCTAACTGATCATTTGTTAGCCCTCGATGGCATAAAAATGATGCTAAATATTCAATCAATCAATCAATCTGAAGAGCAAGACCGTGATTACTATAAAATACTTGACCATTTGAAGTTTGAAAAACAAAATGTGACAATATTGTTTTCAGGATTCACCAGACATTCACATTATTTGGGTAGGATGATTGTAGCACTGTAGAATTTTGGGATTTGGTTCAGTTTAGAAAATATATTAATATTTTGGATTGGGTATATATACTGTAGTGTTATGGAATATGGTTATCATCAAGCTATCGCACCCCTTCTTCACATTAAACTGTGTCTTTCAGGAGCTTATTTAATAAATGTTAATGTTCTGAGTTGTACATGTACGTATAATAAATGTTAAAGTCAGTATTTTTTATTATGATATATGAATTTTGATCCATTACATCCACGACATATGCTACATTATTATATAGATATTACATTGTGCAATAGTTGCTAAGTAGACTATGTGCAGTTAACTACATGATCATATAGATTTACTGTGTACAGTTAACCAGTACATAACGACATACTGTGTAGATTTAACCAGTTCATGATCTACTGTTTACAGTTAACCAGTAAATACAGACCTACTGTGTACAGTTAACCAGTAAATACAGATCTACTGTGTACAGTTAGCCAGTACATACAGATCTACTGTGTACAGTTTACCAGTACATACAGATTTACTGTGTACAGTTAACCAGTACAGACAGACCTACTGTGTACAGTTAACCAGTACATACAGACCTACTGTGTACAGTTTACCAGTACATACAGATCTACTGTGTACAGTTAACCAGTACATACAGACCTACTGTGTACAGTTAACCAAAACATACAGATCTACTGTGTACAGTTAACCAGTGCACTTATCTACCATGCACAGTTAACCAGTGCATACATATCTACCATGTACAGTTAACCAGTACATACAGATCTACCATGTACAGTTAAACAGAACCTACAGACCTACTGTGTACAGTTAACCAGTCCATACAGATCTACTGTGTAGAGTTTACCTGTACATACAGATCTACTGTGTACAGTTAATCGTACATACAGATCTACCATGTACAGTTTACCAGTGCATACAGATCTACTGTGTACAGTTAACCAGTACATACAGATCTACAGTGTACAGTTAATCAGTACATACAGATCTACTGTGTACAGTTAACCAGTACATACATATCAACTGTGTACAGTTAATCAGGACATACATATCTACTGTGTACAGTTAATCAGGACATACATATCTACTGTGTACAGTTAACCAGTACATACAGACCTACCGTGTAGTTAACCTGTACATACATATCTACTGTGTACAGTTAATCAGGACATACATATCTACTGTGTACAGTTAACCAGAACATAGGGATATATTACATGCAGTTTATCATTAGAAATATGCTTCTTCAGTACTTAATAGTTCTCTTTGCTCTACTATGTCTGAACATTGTGATTAACAGGTGCTAGTTATAATCATGTTTCAAATGTGTGTGTGTCAAACCTTCTACATGTTTCTTAAAAAATAACCATGTATTAACTAATAGATTATTAAAAATGTGTAAATTATTACCTGTTATTAACTTACTGGAGAAAAACACTATTTTTTAATGAGAATGATATTTTCAACACATTTAAGGTTATACAAGTCGTATCCTGTTGTGGATATTTTATTGGTTGAGGAAAACCTCAGAATGAGTAGAAGCATCGTCCTTCTGCAAAAGAAAAATACTCAAAATGTACCACGTCTGGTATGTTTTTGTCCACTAATGCCCTGTACCCCTCGGCCGTCCGTGTGAATGCCTGTAAAAGTTTAGGTTTTGTGGAATTAGAGTGGCTTCTGAAATTTTCAAAATACTTACACAGTAGTTATATAACCATTATATCTCGAACAAATTCTCAAAATGGTCGAATTAAATAAAGAGTGTCAGAGTTTTGGAATTGAATTTGAATTGTCAAAAATTCTGTTATTTTACTTTTATGTGCACTATAGCACCTATAGTTATCATTTGATTCTCAACCCTATTGTTGAATTGGTTGTTTTACATCACACTTTGGACCAACAACCTTGTGGACACGACTTCTGCCACAGTTTTAAACAGATTAAAATGAAACTTGCTGTACATCAGGTACATGGTCTGATCATATGCCTGTGGTATTTGCTTTCCGATTTAATTATTTTTTTATTGAGTTAAAACCCTTTGTTGTTTTAATTTACGTCACCCATTTGGACACAACTCCCAACAGTTTAAAGCCGCTTGAAATAAAACATGGTTTGAACATGTGCCTGTGGTATTGTTGTTCTGATTAAATGATTTTTAGCTCTACTGGCAAAAGGGGATTGCGCGTTGTCTGTCGTCTGTCGTCTGACGTCTGTCGTCTGTTAGCAGCACTTTCTCTGAATTTACTAGGCCAATTAAACTCAAATTATACATGGATGTTTCTATTACATAGGAGACTATACAGAAGATTTTATTATCTGAAATTCAAGATGGCCGCCATTACTAAAAATAGTCTAAAATTAAAAAATCTTCTTATGAACCGCCCAACAGATTTTGAAAACATTTATGTAGTAATGATAATCAACTATAGTTCTTTTAGATTTGTTCAAATGATGTCTCTAGGGTTAAAAATGACCCCGCCCTGAGTGTTCAATTAGGGGACACATGCCATTATAATAAACATTTTTTTTTTTTCAAAAAGGGACTGATTTTGTCCATATTTTCACAGAAGCTTTGTTTGGTCAAGGAGGTTCAGTTTTATAAAAATGACTGTTTTCAACTGTCTTAAGGGATCAGGAGGGGCCCAAAAGGATAAAAATTGGGAATTACAAAAATCTTTTTCTTAAGAATGTGTTCATATTTGGCATAAATTATCCCAGTGTGTAGGGGTTTTATTGTAGATAAGAATTTAGGGGTAATATATATTGGGACCTTGTAATGGGAATTAAATCGGACAAAGGGATGCTATGGGAAACCAGAAAATTCTCATTTTTTCATCTATTTAGGCAAAATAATTATTCAGTATGAGTTCTGAAGTATCATCAAGTTAAAGGAAATAAGATTTGGTTCAATAAGGATAGTTTTGAATTTGAAACAAAATTACCATTTAAAACCTTGTCTGCACAATGACATAAGCTCTTGGATTTCATTAACAATAAAAGCCAAGAGTTTCCTAGCCTGGAGTATCCAGGCAGGAGGGGATTGAACCCCGGATTGAACAAGGGGTCAAAGTTCTACATGATGTGTCCAGAAAGGAGGATCAAAGCCATATGTCTCAATATGCAAAAGAAATAGGGGTCAAAACTCTACATCATATGTACAAATAGAGGGGTCAAAACTTGGGCACATATGTACGTACCAAGATATAGGGAGTACCCATCCGGGCATTTTGGCATGTTTAAATAGATATCCTTTTGGCAATTCGGAGTCCATGATTATTATATTGGCATGATATTTAGGAAACACATGTTTTGACCCGATTTTAAAAGTTTGAAAAATCCTGATAAATTCCCTTTAATCAGGAAGCAATAATGCTGAATGATTCAGAAAAAAACCGCTTTATATGTCTTTAAGAGCATCTCATTGTTAAAAATAAATAAATTCCCAATTGTTCGGTATATCAAAGTCACCAAAACGTTACAATATCAATACTTCAATCGGAGTGGTAAACTTGAAACGAAATTCCCATTCTACAAATAAACGACACTTAAGTACTGATTGACGACTTCACATCGTCATTCGGACTCTTTCTACAATGAAACCAATTTTACGAGTAAACCTTGAAATCAAAATGAAATCACTCGATTAATTAAATGCATCACAAACTATGTTTCAATTTTAAACTAGAAATCTATTTTAGTCTTACATGGGCGTGTAACCCAAGTTAGGAGATCTTTTTAGCTCACCAGGAGGAAGTCCAAGGAGAGCTATTGTCATGACCCGGGCGTTGGCGGCGTTGTCTGTAGACACCCAGGTTAAACTTTTGCGTTTAAGTTTCAGTTATCTACGTAACCACTCATTGGATGTCGATGAAACTTTGCATGTGTGTTTACCATCATCAATGGAACACTCAGAGATAAGAACCATAACTTTGGATTGCTTTTTGGCTAAGTTATGACCCTTTTTGGACTCAGAAACCCAGGTTAAACTTTGAGTTTAGTTGCATTTAAGTTTAAGATATCTATGCAACCACTCATTGGATATGAATGAAACTTCGCAAGTGTGTTCACCATCATCATTGAAACACACAGAGACAAGAACCATAACTATGGATTGCATTTTGGCAGAGTAATGACCCTTTGAGACTTAATTTTTCGTCTGCAGACACCCAGGTTAAACTTTTGCGTTTTTTGGTGTTTGCCTCCAATCTCAATCTTTACACTGGTGGTGAGTTTTATCCCATCGGCGAGCTTTGTTGTCTTCTGACAACTCTTGTTTAATTTAATATTTTGGCATGTTTAAATAGATATTATTTTGACAATACGGGATCAATGAGAATAAATAGGCATGGTATATTGGGGGAAATGTTTTAGACAATTTAAAAAATTTGAAAAAAAACCTGATAAACTCCTTTAATGTATAGATGACAACACTTTTGTTCATTATTTCTTATGAAAAGACTGAATAAAATTGAGTCTGCTCGTTCTAGGGTCGTATCACCAACCATGCTCGTTCTAGGGTCGTATCACCAACCATTCTTGAGAACATTCTTAGACTTGAGCTTGAAAATCAAAATCCCATCCCTGGGATCCTTAACGGTTAACCAGTACTCGAGAACATCTCATCTAAAATGGGCTATCGTATAATAGTTGAAAAAAATAACAACAACAAAAACAGCAACAAAAACAACAACAACAAATAGAAAATGTCATATCGAATGTGAAAAAAAATCGATTTGGAAGTTCATCATGTTGCGATACTTTAATGAGGTTATCTTGTGTCTGACGTATTTTGTCTTTTTGTTGAAAAACCTTTCGCTATATAGTATGACCCTGTCAAATGTCAAGCCTAAGAACTACATAGCATGCAGATTTTGCTTCAACGTATTTGTAATTCAACATGATTCTTAAAATGTTTCTAAATCTATTTCTGATCTCTAGTTGGAATGGAGTTGTTTTTTCGCACCGCTCGTTTCGTAAGAGTAGACACGTGGTTTCTTCCATTTTTCCTAAAGTTGCACTGCAATGAAAACAATATAGCATTAGTGACAATAAAATAGTGGTACAAAATTAACAAAAGGGCATGATAATACTTATTCAAAACACATTGAACCAATAAACCAGGCAGAAAATAAATAATTTATTTCTTCAGAAAACCATTCAATTGCATTTACACATTAACATATTTGACGGTTACTACTAAACACTACTTCAAACAGCACATCTCTGTAGATTACCGTAAAGTTCGGCCGAAACTCTAAGAGCGAGTCTGATGTATACATATTCTTGAATGTGGTTTACCACCATCTTATAAGCCATTTTCAACACGTGACAGGTTATAACCATCCGTCTGTAACTGGCAAGCATTTCCACATAACGTTTTCGAACCGAGTTGGACTCGAGCTACGACATCAAGGATGAGATACATGTATAAGTGGTATTGATGAGACAGCAACTAAGACAAGACGGCCAGGAAGAACACCTGGTCTTCCTGCTATTTGTTTACACTTTCTAAAGTTTTAAAAATAACACCGACAGCTGCCACCTTCAAATGCAAATGTAATTCTCTATTTTAACGTATCCCTTAATTGCAAAGTCATTTTAATTTTAGTTATTTACCTGTTATTGTGACGCTTATTTGTTTTGTTGGACAAATTACGTTTTGAATATTTTCGGAGATTCGCCTTATCTGCTGATCGCCATAATGACCCATCCCCACCCCCATCGATGTTGACATTGGTGTGAAATCAAACAACGTTTGTTTTGCTATGAACTGTTGCTTTTGATATACGTTCAAAACATTCGTTTTAACTTCTGTGCAAGAGAAGCTGTATAAGACAGACAAAATAATAATATGAATGAAAGATAAAAGTTACATTACATGTTTTGTCTTCAACTCCGTCAATGTATATAAGAAAGGATTCAGTGCGGAATTGATCGGCAGAACAAGAACAGCTATCCAAGCATAAACCTCACCAGATATCACGTGATCAGAGAGCGCGGCAATACCTGAAAAAAATACGTTTACTCTATAACAGATATGTACGTTCGTGACGTCTTTCGTGACTCTTGACAGACGTAACTTAGTCTTTTGCAGAATCTGATATCTTCCCAATCAGGTCTAATAACCACCAATGAAAAATCGGGGAATTATATGCCTGTCCAACAATTCATGTCAACTGAACACTTACTAAATTGTGACGTCATCAAACTTTCAGTAGAAACAACTGACCAATCAATGTGCTTAAAAGTGGCTTTCCCATCATTGCTTTTTAACGGACCCAACCGGGAGAGCTGGATTAGACACAACACCCATAAACAAGAATCGTTTGCTCGTTATTTGATTCGACTTGAAACGGGTAAAATGATGCTTTCAATCATAGGACCTTAACAAGATGAATAAAATTTTATCAAATATCCCTTATATTTGATTATATTTTAGATTACATGCCCTTGTATCGATGTCTTTATCTGATGGTAAATAGTGCAACAATAAATTATGTGTACATGAATGAAACCTATTAAACATTGGCGTTACCAGTGACATATTTACATGTTATTTAGTCATTGGGGTTACAAGTTGATCCAATATACCAGATATGTGGACAGTCCCATAGTGCACAAATAGGACCTGAACGAATTCGCATGCAGTCTATTAAACATTGGCGTTACCAGTGACAAATTTACATGTTATTTAGTCACTGGGGTTACATGTTGGTCCAATATACCAGATATGTGGACAGCCCCATAGTGCACAAATAGGACCTGAACGAATGCGCATGCAGTCTGTTAAACATTGGCGTAACCAGTGACATATCTACATGTTATTTAGTCACTGGGGTTACAAGTCGATCCAATATACCAGATATGTGATCAGCCCCATAGTGCACAAATAGGACCTGAACGAATGCGCATGCAGTGTATTAAACATTGGCGTAACCAATTACATATCTTCATGTTATTTAGTCACTGGGGTTACAAGTCGATCCAATATACCAGATATGTGGACAGCCCCATAGTGCACAAAAAGGACCTGAACGAATGCACATGTAGGACTTTATATTAAACTGATATTCAAAACGAGTGAAATATATACGTGCTACAGCTCGGTAATGTTAAATTTGAAGAAAAAAACATCATACCTATACATCCTATAGGGAACCAGCACATGAAATCTGTTATCACGACAAGTAACAAGTTGCGGGCGACTGTCATATCATTCCGTCTTCTGGATGTGTTGTTGCCCAGCTCTCTGGTGCCCTTGCTAACATTGGTATAAATCAATGTTTGGCCGACAGCGATCATGCAAAACATGACAAAGTTCAGTCCAATGAAGATGGTCACGGAGTATTGCCAGCCTGGAGAACGGTCACGCGTCAATGGCAGCGCCAGACAAACGCCATGTTTGGTATAAAATTTATCCCGGAAGTAGCTTGTGTACAGCACTGGCACAGTAGCGATCACCAGCGATACACTCCAGCACAGAAGAGACAGGACCACCGCTTGGGAATATTTTATACGGTACTTGCCGAATGGATATTTGATAACAATAAATCTGTCCAGAGTAATAAGGCTAATGAATAAAACACTAGCTTCTGAGGACATGGTTGATAAAATACCAGCCAGCGTGCACCAGTGACTTCCTCGCCAATACTCGTCTTCCAGACTGTACCTATAGGATATGTATGTACATTTTGTATTTGAAACGAACAATTTCAGATCTAGCCCCAGTTTCACTAAACATCTCTTTAACTCACATTTATGAAATACTATAATTTCATTGACATTGATCATTTTGCATGTTATTCTTTACTAAGGAGTAAAAGTTTGTTCTGACTTCATTTCTGTCTGGTTAATTAATGTGTAATAAGTTTGAGAGAAAATTAAGAGAATTTTTGAGTTGAAGAAAATCTCAGCTTGAGTCGTTTAGTGCAACCGGGGCCAGGTTGTATAATGTCTTCAAAATCAGTTATAAACATTTTGGTGAATACTGATCTGTTTGAAGACATCAAAGTTATCAGTTACTTGCGGAGACGGGGTGTGCTCGAGTACTGTTAACTTTTCAGGATCCTAGGAAACAGTAGTTAGGTTAACTGATCGTCTGTTAGCCCTCGGTGGGATAAAAACGACGCAAAATATTCAATCATTCAATCAGTATGATAAATTCATTGTTTAATATTATCTGGAAAAAAAATAATTTTGTGCGCAAAACTATCGGTCTGCAGACTAACGATTATCACGGTTTCCTGTAAGAATGTTGGCTAGCAAGTTTTCAGATATTAATGTGTATGGATTTATAAGAGGTGTGACGATTCATCGATGGATCACGATTAACCTTTCCGCCGGGTGTTAAATGAAACTTCCAATACATCGCGATACAATGCATTCTTTAAACCTACGATACATCGATGCGATTGTCAGATATCTGCAATGCATTCTTTAGACCTACAATACATCGATACGATTGTCAGATATCGTGCATAGCAACTCCATTCTTGATGAAACATATCATCTAGCTAATTAAAACTTACAAACAAAAAAGAACGTTTTTTTTTTAAAAATGTAAGACGAATTTTCGAATATATACTGGCTAAACACGTGGCGAATATTACGGACAGCATATAATTGTTGCCATCTCCTTCCCATCAGATACTATCCCCATAAGTTTATTTCATCACTCCCGCAGTTATGCAGTGTAATAAGTTCTGTTGTTCTCTGTTAATAAAGATAGTTTTAAGTTGCATACGAGCATAGTTATTACATACACCTTCTTAAACAGTCATGGTGATTACAGTTTAAAATCAGTATCGTGATGTGCATTGCATCGCGGCTTAAATATTGCAATACGCATCACCTTTTATTTTCACAGGCAATACGTATCGTGATACGCATCGTTCTGAAAAATGAAGTATCGCGATACGCATCGCAGATGAAGAAAAATGCCAATGCACAGCCCTAGAATTTATATCTGAAATTGAACCTTATAGGAAACCATTATTTTTGCTGTAATCGTATGTATAAAGATCACAATGGACGATTTGAGCAACACAGATATTCATTTTCTGACAAAAACAATCTTTTGATATGTTTAAAAGATTTGGCATCATTTTCTTACCAAGAAAAACAGAGGACATGTGCAACCGTAGGCGGAATTTTTTCGTAAGATGATATTTAGTTTTGTCGTTTCGAAAAGTTGTTCTAGTTTACGATAGTGTGTTTACTAAAGCATCATTAATTGTTTTCTCATATTATCAAATATAAACATATTTGAAATAGCACTAAAATTTGTACTATTTAAAGTAATTTGACAAATATGAATATTCATATATATTTAACTCGCTCATCCCTGGATGTAAGAAATACACATATATATATATATATATATCTCACCTGTTCCTGAATGTGAGAAATACATATTCATATATATTCAGCTCACCTATCACAGAATATAAGAAATACATATTCATATATATTATGTTGTTGTTGTATGATGTTTAGCGTCGCTTTCAACAATTTTTCAGTCATATCACGACGGTGTCTGCTTGAGACAGTATTCTAAGCGCTGTCACACTGGAGTATCATGCCGCAGACACATGGTATGATACCCCACCCAGTCACATTATACTGACACCGGGCCGACCAGACATAGAACTCTCCTCTAAATGCTGAGCGTCAAGTGAGAAAGCTTCCAGTACCATTTTTAAAGTCACCCATTTCTGAATGTAAGAAATACATATGCATATATATTCAACTCATCTATCCCTGGGAGTGAGACATACATATTCATATATATTTATCTCACTTGTCCCTGAACGTAAGCAATACATATTCATATGTATTTACCTCACCCATCCCTGAATGAAAGAAATACATATACAAATGTATTTAACTTACCTATCACTGGATGTAAGAAATACATATGCATATATATTCAATACACCTATGTTTGGATGTTAGAAATACATATTCATAAATATTCAACACACCTATGCCTGGATGTTAAAATACATATTCATATATATTTAACTCACCCATCCCTGAATGTAAGAAATACATATTCATATATATTCAACACACCTATCCCTTGTGTAAGAAATACATATTCATATATATATATTCAACTCACCTATCCCGAAATGTAAGAAATACATATGCATATATATTCAACTCACCTATCCCTGGGTGTAAGAAATACATATTCATATATATATTCAACTCACCTATCCCGAAATGTAAGAAATACATATGTATATATATTCAACTCACCTATCCCTGGGTGTAAGAAATACATATTCATATATATATTCAACTCACCTATCCCGAAATGTAAGAAATACATATTCATATATATTCAACACACCTATCCCTTGTGTAAGAAATACATATTCATATATATATATTCAACTCACCTATCCCGAAATGTAAGAAATACATATGCATATATATTCAACTCACCTATCCCTGGGTGTAAGAAATACATATTCATATATATATTCAACTCACCTATCCCGAAATGTAAGAAATACATATGCTATCCCGAAATGTAAGAAATACATATTCATATATATTCAACTCACCCATGTAAGAAATACATATTCATATATATTCAACTCACCCATGTAAGAAATACATATTCATATATATTTAACTCACCTAACCCGGAATGTAAGAAATACATATTCATATATATTCAACTCACCTATCCCTGAATGTAAGAAATACATATGCATATATATTCAACTCACCCATGTAAGAAATACATATTCATATTTATTCAACTCACCCATGTAAGAAATACATATTCATATATATTTAACTCACCTATCCCTGAATGTAAGAAATACATATGCATATATATTCAACACACCTATCCCTTGTGTAAGAAATACATATTCATATATATATATTCAACTCACCTATCCCGAAATGTAAGAAATACATATGCATATATATTCAACTCACCTATCCCTTGGTGTAAGAAATACATATTCATATATATATTCAACTCACCTATCCCGAAATGTAAGAAATACATATGTATATATATTCAACTCACCTATCCCTGGGTGTAAGAAATACATATTCATATATATATATTCAACTCACCTATCCCGAAATGTAAATAATACATATTCATATATATATTCAACTCACCCATGTAAGAAATACATATTCATATATATTCAACTCACCCATGTAAGAAATACATATTCATATATATTTAACTCACCTAACCCGGAATGTAAGAAATACATATTCATATATATTCAACTCACCTATCCCTGAATGTAAGAAATACATATGCATATATATTCAACACACCTATCCCTTGTGTAAGAAATACATATTCATATATATATATATTCAACTCACCTATCCCGAAATGTAAGAAATACATATGCATATATATTCAACTCACCTATCCCTTGGTGTAAGAAATACATATTCATATATATATTCAACTCACCTATCCCGAAATGTAAGAAATACATATGTATATATATTCAACTCACCTATCCCTGGGTGTAAGAAATACATATTCATATATATATATTCAACTCACCTATCCCGAAATGTAAATAATACATATTCATATATATTCAACTCACCCATGTAAGAAATACATATTCATATATATTCAACTCACCCATGTAAGAAATACATATTCATATATATTCAACTCACCCATGTAAGAAATACATATTCATATATATTCAACTCACCCATGTAAGAAATACATATTCATATATATTTAACTCACCTAACCCGGAATGTAAGAAATACATATGCATATATATTCAACTCACCTATCCCTGAATGTAAGAAATACATATGCATATATATTTAACTCACCTAACCCGGAATGTAAGAAATACATATTCATATATATTCAACACACCTATCCCTGAATGTAAGATCTGCTACCGCTATTGTTATCAAATAAACTCCCATCAAAAAGTCTGCAACTGCAAGATTCTTTACATATAAAGAAAATGATTTGACACGAGCGTCCTTCCGTAGAAATAGCCTATGTACAAGTGACAAAGAGTTTCCGGTCAGCGCAGCTATTCCTGTAACCCAAAGGACAGTCTTCAGTGTCGGGTTCTTCATCAGATCAGCACAGGAAGAAAATTCATCCTGACGAGGAAGACAATTCTCTTCTGGGACGTAGTCAGGTCGTATGCAACAGAACTTTACAGCCGACGACTGTATTGTCTTCACTGAATGGACCCCGGTGAATATACCTTGTGTGAATGACTGAATGTTGATGAATTCAAAATTGATGTGCTCAACACCAAGTTCACTAAGTGCTAAATCATCAACTGTGTGAATACTGCTGCTTGAAAGATCAAGTGATTTTAAGTGAAGACCCTTAAATATTTGTTGTGGCAGGTTAATTATTCTTGTATGGCTCAAATACAGATACCTCAGTTTTTGTAGACCGGAGAAAGCGTTACGTTCTATTGTAATGAGTCCTTTATTCCAATTCAGATTTAGAGAAGTCAGCGATCGCATCACGCTGAACATAAACGACGGTATTGACTTGATTTTGTTTTTACTGAGATCCAGGTTTTCTAAGTTCCTGATATTATAAAACGTATCCTTTACCAACTCTTCAATCCCGCACATCGATAGATTCAACCGCACGAGAAAGAGGAACGTCACTGATACTCCATTTGGGCGGTTTATGTTATTAAATACACCTTGGTTGTTGTCCAGCTTTAGGATTCGAGTTGAAATAGGTACAGTTTGTAGGTCAGCATCAATGAAGTTTGTGTGACTACAGTCAATTCTTGTCGCAATGCAAGTGCATTTCTGCGGACATTGAAAGTTACACGACGCCTCGTCATCTCCTAAGAGGGACAGTTCTTCTCACCGTCGCAAACCTTTGTAAGAGGCAGACACATACGACTGGATGAGCACCGATAGTATCCAGGGCAAATACTTAGCTTCGAAGGTGCTGTAAAAAGTAATGTAATAAGTACATGAGATGATAGGTTTACTACGAACAAAGTAATGTAAAGCTTGTTAAGTGATTTTTCGTTTCGATTTTTGATACATGTGTATATTCTATAGTTCCCACCATTAGAGGAATTTATTTCACCGATATATAGATCAGTACGATCTTCACAATTCAAGATTACCTCAAAACAGCTGTGTTTCGTTCTAAATGTAAACGTTATCGGACATGACGCTCAACTGTTTTTGAAGTTATCTGGAATTGTGTAGGTCGCACTGAATTGTATAATAGTGAATGGATTCCTCTAATACCTAAACGGTCGGTGGGAAACATAAAATCTACAAATGTACCCAAAATTGACACGAAAAATCACCTAAACTAGATTTTGAAACAACGTTCCAGTACCGCACATGACGTAGGTTCTGTCCTGGAATAAGTGGTGTTCCTGTTTTTGTTATATAAGATAATGAAAATTGTGCAGTCGATGAAAAAAGAAATATTATAAGGCAGTACTTTCATTTTTTTTTATATTAAATATTGTAAGTTTCAACTAAGCTCGATGTTTAATTAATGGTGTTCACTGTTTTACAACGCGTTGTGAAATTGTTGGGAATTTGTGATTTCTTTACGAGGTGAAACCAAACTCACGTCTCACTGACCCGTCATGTCATGAGAATTTTATGACACACACTCGCCCCGAAAACACAACCTCGCAACAACAAATATTCAATCGCTGGACAGTCGATTTGTTTATACGGAATCTACGTGTCCTTCTTAATGGATAGAAAATCACTTATAGATAATTTTGTTCAGCATGTATACATGTCATACAGTATATATACATATAATGAAATGTGATTACAAAGTTTATGAAAAACAGCTAATTACATTAAAATGACCATTTATCGAAAATAACTAATGATCTTTTATTTATATAAACATCAAGGAATGTTATTATAAATGTATCACAAATTTCAGTACCTCATCACAGTATTAATCCTTACAAATTGAGTATCTTCTTTGAGTATTTTACTTGAATTTATTTTTATTAACAGTTCTCAATTTGAAAAAAATAAGCTAAAAAATAAAATAAAATTGAATCTTAAAGTGACATGTTCATAGCTTGTAAAGCCCAATAAAGTCCGAGGACTAATTTTAACTGGGGTCCATATAACGCAGTGAAAAAAGTACCTTTCGATACTAGCAATAAAATTAATTATTCTTTTAAAATGTAATAAATAAAAAAAATAATCAAAATAACATATTTCACAAGTACCATGACTTACTTTGATGTTTTCAATTGATTATTTATTATACAAGCACAGCTGCAAAAAATATTACCTAAGGTTACATGAAACTATGTGTATTGCACTATTAAGTCACATGTTTACAAGTTGCACAGATCCTACCGAAATAGTTAAGGTTATTTATACATAACATAAACTAACAGTGGACCTAATATACTACCTACTACCTTGTGGAACGTCACACGAAATATTCCCTACTATATCTGAGAAATAATATTTTTTACATAAAATACGTAGTATTGTCAATTGTATCAAAGGCTGTTTGTAGGTCAAGCATGATCATACCAGTGTAAGAGGCCATTTAATGTAGTAAGTTAAATGGACAAGGCACGAATCTGTAGAGAAATTTGTTCGATATCCTGACTGAAATTCATATTGTAATCTATTTTTAATTAAAAATGTTTTAAGATGGTTGTATACAACCCTTTCTAAAAGTTTGGAGACTATACAAAGGATGCTAACTTGTCTATAGTTGCCTACCCCCAGTCTGACATATTTTTTCTTAAAGAGGGGTTTGACTCTTGATGACTTTAGCTCATTTCTACAATCGACTTATAAATACTGAAGGATATTTGACCTCGCAATCATTGGGCAGTATGTGAAAACCGTGTTAGCTTTCATTGACATACGTATTTGTAACTAGGTACACGCTGCTTTAAAAGAAATATACGGCACCTGTCATGTACAATGTCAAGTTGTGCGTAAGAACTGAAATGCTAACGACCACGTTATCTTTTAATTCATAATGAAATCCCGAAACTCTCACCAATTATACAAGCTTAGCATTGGTACATCAATCATATTGCAATAGCTTGGCAATATATACAGTTGAACTTCGTTGGCTTGAACACGGACTGTTTTGTCATGTCCCGTCCGATTCAATCTATCGAAGTTCTACTGTATTTTATTGAATTTCCAATAACCACTTCACCTGCACATGTTTCTGGAAATAATGTATGAGCCATTGATCCCAGATCTTCCCAGCTTCGAAACTGTAGCCGATTCACAGAGGACGTTACTGTTTTTTCTACCTTTTTAGTCATGGATTTATTTTGGACAAGTAAATATATGTTCTTATCACGAATTCGTTGACTATGACCTGCCATGATAAACGGTAGCAGCGATCTTGACTCTGAACCGTCCTGTATATAAATAACTGTTGCATTTTCATTCTCCCAGTGGTTACCATAGAATTGAAGAATTACACTGGAAACGTTCCACGCTTCTGTCACATATTCCTTCATAAATCTATCGGAAGGATTTATTGAATTACTATTCTGGGGGTTCAATACCCGCTGTGTAACAGTTAACTTGGTTTGTAGTCCAAATTGTTGATTATCATCTGTTCTTGAATTGTTAGTATTTGATAACCAGACAGAAAACCCCAATGCTATTATCCTTGTGTTTATAGGCGTAAATTGAAATTTTTTTGTTAGCTTATATACATAGAATGGAATGTCTCCATGTAAGGAATTGTAGTAGACAAATGCCACCATGTTTTTGTTCATGCCACATGCTGCAATATAGAAATACACGAGATGATACATGTGTATAAAGAAGATGAAGAACATTTGGTAAAACAATGTACTATTTATTAAAATGATTCATTCGAAGCATGTAACCTAACCAAGAAAAGAAAAGAAAATACATTCTTTAGGATACCTATCTTTCTCGTCCAAGTGGCGACCATCGTACTGGAGAGAGGCATGTCAATCATATGAATTATGAAGATTGTCAAATATTGTACAACGTTTTCAGAGGAAACATTTGTTAGAATGTTTTGGTAATTTGATGTTACATTCAGCAATATTTGATTTTGAGTCTATTTCGAACCTAAATGGAAATGACCGATTGGTATATCCTCATTCTTTGACGTCATTTAGGCAATTGGAACAACGCTCGACCATCGTACGAAATAACGTAGACGGAAATGGCCAAGCGATGCTCCGATTAGTCTTTAAGGGTGTCGGGTCAAGTCAATAACTAGCTCGGCATTTCACGTATTAGAGTCGATTTATACGGACAACAACGAGCGATAAATGAATGAATTACCTAAAAACTATTCACTTGCGAAATACCAATCATATTGAATGGATGCTACACACTCCCAGGCAGTAAGTCATGTGATAAATAAATAAATGTTAATCTCCAGTTTATGTACTAAATAACATACCACAGGCCACTTCATCTTCACCCTTCGGGCAATGGCTTTGGTCATCACAAAGTAATTCAACCGGTATGCAATAGCTTCCGGGGCATTTAACAAAGTTATGTGGACATTCAACCATTTCTGAAATAAAACTGATATTTTATGTACGATTTGAAAGTAAACTTGGAGATATCACTGTAGGTGGAATAAGTAATAGCCTGCAATATAGCACCAGGAAATGGCGAAACTATAATCAAATTATTTTAAAAGTAAAATATTTTTTTCGAAGAATGAAAAAAACAAGCAGCAGTAACAAAAAAAAACGAATATTCACTCTGTGAGGACGAAAGGTTGATGGATGACAAGAAAGCATGTCACCCATCCTAAACAGCTGGGATCTTCATGCAAGTACATGTACGAGAGGCGCTCCAAATGTATTGTGCAATTATAAGACGCGTAAAATTCGCGTGAAATATTAAATCGATATTTTTACCCATATGCAGCTTTATTCAATACCTACACAATGGTATATACATGTATCGCTGAAACACGAGATTCCAGATTCAGTCATTTCAATATAGGCAGTCGTCGACCACTGCTGTAAAATTGGTTGGAAAAATGAGACAATTCGCACTTATATCACAGTTCGTACTAAACTCAGTTGTTCTCCAAATATATATTTTGGATAAAATCACACGGGTTTATGGGTTGACGAAAGTGTCTTATGGGACAGTTCGTAGATGGAAAAAGAAGTTTGATTCTGGTGTAGAGCCTGTTAAAAATGCGGCAAAATCTGGCGAGCCAAAGACAGCAACTTCTAAAAAATCATTTCTTAAACTAAAGAAATTGTTGGAAATGATGCGCGATATATTGTGCGTGATATAGCACACATTGCAGGCGTTTCACTGTCTTCAGTTCATTTCGTTCCGAGAAAAATCATGAAAGTTAAGAACATTTATGCTAGGTTGTTGTCTCACTTGTTGACTGACGACCAAAAGAAGGCACGTGTTGAAACTGCCAAAAAAAAACTGCTTAAAATGTTCCCTGAATATAACAAAAGGCGATTTGCAAATTTTGCCGCTGGTGACGAAACCTGGATACACTATTTGTAACCAGTACGAAAGGTTGGGAACAAAATATGGGCCACCAAACATGTCAGACGGCCAGTCATTGCCAAACGGACCTTGTGTGTAAAGAATATTACTTATGCAAATTTCTTCTCTGTTGAAGGTTTAGCAATACTGGTACCGGTAAACATGGGTAAAAATGTGACTGGAAGGTACTATCATAATGTGGTACTAAAAGACTAGTACTACGAAAAACATCGCCCAGTCGCTGGATTCAGACATGTTCGCCTCTTGCATGCATACCCACCAGCGCTTACCTCTGTCCTTGTAACGGACTTTTGAAGTCTTTGAAAGTTACAGTGCTACCACATCCCTTACTCCCAAGACCTTGCTTCATGTGACTTCTTTCTCTTTCCCAAATTAAGAAACTTCCTCTCTGGACTTAGATACTGCCACGGCAGGTTTTTAGTTCTGCAGAAAACCAGTGCCTTCGTGGCATACCCCAGTCAACCTACCATGACGCTTTCCGTAAAATGGACTTAATTATGTACTTCTAACAGGGGAGAGTACTTTGGCAAATACACAATACATTTCGACAATACATGGACTGTTTATACAATTTCGTTAACACGTAAGAGTGTTATGAATTGCAGGACAGGCAATTTAATAGTTTTACATTAGGGTATATACCTCACATGAATCGGGAAATGTCGGGTACTGGGATATACTATTTTCTAGTCACAATAATCAATAACAATATGCCAGGTGTTGGACAAATAGAAACGTTTGTAAACTATTCCTTCAGATGATATTCATTTTTGGCTGAAGATTTTTTCTCTAATGTAAAAGGTGAGTCATTACCACAATTCTGTAAGTAATCTTTTGGTTGACATTTCTCGTTATGATTTCGGCCCTCCTTTTGATGTAAGCACCGAAATATATCCATGTTAAAATTTTCTAGCGCTTCGTTACATTCGTTTGTAGTTTCAGTTTGCCGATATTCTGAAGTATGAAGAATAATATTCAGAATTACCACGAAAACAAGTTATTGAAATGCACATTGTATATTATATATATTTTTTTTTTACTAACTACTTATTAGTTGATGAAAGTATTCACTTAACTTTAAAATCGACGGACATAATAAAGGGCGACTATGATAACATAATTCAACATTAAGTGTTTCGTCTAATGCTTTAAATAATACACGGTAACTTGAACTTTCTTTATATTACTATCTGAAAAGTTTATTTTACCGTGTTCACAATGTAACGGCTGAATGACTATCCGCATACCAGCGTCATCATCAATTGGAAATGAGAATGAAAAGAAAGATGGCTGCTCTCCAAAATCAATCAACGTCATATTTGGAGAGACGATCTGCGATTGATGTGATGAAACGTCACATAAAATGTTGTAAGTCGATCTGAAATAAATGATGTATTTTATAGTATAAAACATTCACTGCTTCTAATGTTGTTTTGTAACTGTAGTGGAAAAAATAATGTTTTATTTCAAGAGTATGCCAACTGTAATGTTAAAGCAAACACGTATAGAGAGTACAAGACTTGAGTTTAAAAACAAAAAAATACTATAATTGTAAATTTGCAAGAGCATCAAATAGAATTTGGACCTCTTCTAATGTCGTTAGATTTACATTAACAGTCGTGCTATTTGTGGTGATAATTTACAATATCCAAGTGTGCATGCTGTCATATTTGTAAGAGAATATCGTAGCGGGATTATTTTACATGCATTGCCCTTTATGCTGACGGTAGGGGAGAGCGATGTTGAGTGCTAACGTTAATCGGAGTTGAACTCCCAATTGTATATTTTTTATATTTATATTGCATTGAAGGCTGTGTCCTTTGACTGCCATTCCTACTTTTGGTTATATAGTTTCGATCATATATATTTTCAAAAGTGACATTATTAACAAACCTCATTATTGTGTTCTTAACATAAATGTGAAGTTCAAGCTTAACAATGATATCTCCCCACCCCTCTCTCCCGTTTTCAAGGATAGTTTTACAGTAAAAGCAGTAATACCAAGGAATTGTATTCTAGTAATTAAAAACTTCTGATTTTCTTCAAATATTATTTTTGCCCATGGGCGTACAAAATTGGTCTTTGAGCACGTCACACCTTCTCTTATCCGAAACATTTTAGATACTCCCCTATACAAAAATTCAGTTATAACAGGTTTACATCTCTCGAATTAACTATCTTCAAATTCAAGACACTAACGTTGTTTCATTTGCACGACGAATCCCGCCCATGACACAATCACAACCCATTGAATTGGCATTGACACCAATGTTGTCCATATATTTTGCAACTTCTAAACTATCTGGCCTGCACGTCCTGTAAACCTGAAAAATAGAAATATAGTGAATTAATATAAGTTATGCAATTCATTAACATTAACTAAATTTTCATCTTATTTTATATTTAACCGTAGACACAAATTGCACATCCGCCATGTGCTTATCCGAAATAATAAGTGTAGTGGCTATGTCTATAAAATCTTTTAAAATTAGTAATGAATAGTTTCTCTTATAAATCGACTTAATCTTTGAACGATGATTTTTTTTAATTGCAAAAGGGAGAAAGTATGTGTCTAGAATTATTCGTAACATTCAGGAAAACATAATCAACATATAGAATAACCACAATACTCCCATTGGTGCAAAGAGGTACCAAGTGCCTTCTTATTTTATAAATGTTGTCCAGCTGGCTGAAAGTAACAATACTACAATAATGTAGCAATGCAACCCCTACACCCATCCTCCACAAACCAAACAGTTTCATTACCTTCTGTTCGCAAGTATTATGCTTGTTATTAACTAGTTCCTTTACAAATGTTAGATTGGCGTAGTACAGTTCTACAAAACGGTATCTTCTGCCATTGTGAACGTAATCTTGCTCTAGTAATTCTACTCCTTGCACAGCTAATGTTATTTTACTTTCAGTTAGCATCATGCTGAAGTTGCATTCCACCATCTGCCCATCTGTTTATTTAAAAAACACATAATCTTAAAATACAAGGATGCCATCGATTACATAGTGTCTATGAAATAAAGTGTCACTTCGTGTATATATTAAATATAATGTTACAATCGATAACATGTGGTATTGTTATCAATAGAATAAAATGTGAAATTGATAAATTGACAATGTTATTATTGATAACATATAGTACTGAAAATTACGTAAGTGATGTCACTTCTTATAAAGTGTGATGTTATCTTCTATTAACGTGGTATTGCTTTCAATAACATGAAGTGTTGCTATTTGTAAAATGTATGATACTCTCATATAATATGATGTTGCTATCGATAAAATAAAGTGTCGATAACATATAGTGTCGATATTTTAAAATATAATGTTACTATCGATGAACTGTTGTGTATTCGGTTACTGTTAAAATAATGTTGATAAAATGTACTTTTTTTCGGCTATACATATCTCTGAAATTATAAAAAAGCAATAAACCTCTTACTATAGATAAATGTATTTCATTTGTTTATTTACTTCATGTATTCAATCGGTGTGCACGTACTTGTTGGCCTGGGGCTTGCCCCAAAGGCCACAGTACTTATGCTGGATTTTTGACGAGCTCCACCCAAATCAAAAGTGCAAAGTACTTTTCTGTAAGAATGAATGCGCGGTGAAAAATAGATAAACTATTGAATCAATCTGAACCGCATTTTAAAAGCTTAAAATCGTATATATTTAGCAGAAAATTCAACATTTTACTAACTTTGAAAGACATAGACATTAATGGACCATTTTCAAATTTAAAAAAAAATATAGAAATTTAATGTGCGACTAGTTTAAACCACTGGACGAATTCAGTCAGAAAAATATGTAGACTGGCTACTGTAAGCAGTAAAACACGTAAAAGTGATGCAGAGTAAGGAAACGTGCGATGATGTTACTTATATAGTGATGCACGTTACCAAAATTTTGCGGTTTGAAAAAAAAATGGCAGCACACCTTAAACTCTCTATGCATTTATTTATACGAATATAATACTGAAGTCCTGTAGTTTTATGTGATATAAACAAAACCAAAATCGAATGATTTGAAGACAAATAAAAAGAAAATGGACTACTGAAATCCGTCTCGTGGGAATTTTTAATATTGGAGTAGAATTTTGAAAGCTTAACGCTGCTTGGAGTAGGTAGAGTCTAACCTACTTCTCCACCAAGCCATCAGTAGCCCCAGGCTTCCAGCGCTCACAGTGCTTTGATATATAAGTCGTTTCATGCTTTCACGGAGTCGAACATAATAACAAGAATGAAGCATGTATGCAGATGACACGTACGCTTGAAGAGTTAAGGAACTACGCAATGTTCTGCAAATGCTTATAATTAAATTACAGGTTGTTTACAGAAAATGGGAATAGAACTGATGGCAAAATTAGTTCTTTTTGTATTTCATATGCAGAACATTTTTTTCCTAAGTCTATCAGATTATTGAATATTCTTCCGAAAGATGAGGCCTACTGTGTATCCCATTTGATGACACTATCATCTGAATCAATGTTTTTTTTCTGTTATGATGGTAAGGTATACTATTACTTATTTGAATTTGATTTTTTTCAAGATCTAATTATGTTACCTAGGTTATAAAGCCCGTAAACATTGCTGTTTCCGTCTTGCCAAATTTGTGCACAAGAATGATACAGTGCATGATCACAAAACATCTCATCACTGCCATCGACACAATCTTTCACATTGTTGCAGACGAAATTCTTTGGAATACAGGTACAGTTGTCACATCGGAAAAGGTGAGTGCCATGACAGAATGCTTAAACAAAGTACAATGCTATAAGTACGTTAAGTTTATGATTTGTTTAAATTAGTTTTCTTGCCTTATCCTGTTTACATATATTAATCGATTTTGGTGTTGCCCAGTATATGCGAAGTTCCAAATATCCCATATATCTGTTATCAGGTCCATGAATTTGGTTATTGACTGATATTATCAGACACGTTAGTGTTTTATTTCGTATGTGTATGACCTATAAAGTGCTGCTGTATTTCGCATTTAATATAATTTCTAAATGTACGATATAACGTTAATATAAACAATGTAACAGAATCGATGTTGGACGTCACAACTGTTCAAGACTATTCACTGGCGCTTCCTGACACACCTGCGTTTGTTTTAAACAATATTACTTTTCTCAAGTGAAAAAAACACACATTTTCTATGGATGGCGCGTGAAGTCGTAATTACAGAAATGTATAATCCATACACTAAAACAATACACATATTACCACATTGTGTTTCGTCACTTCCGTCCCCACAGTCCATAATGCCATCACCGTAGAAACGCTCAGGGACACACTGGTAGTTGTCACATCTATATTCGCCTGGTAAACACTCATATCCGGATTGTAAATCTGCATGTATTACGTTTAGTAATGAAGTGACATTTAGCCCCCCCCCCCAAAAAAAAAACACAACAAAACAACAAAAAACAAAAAATAATAATCTCATTGGCCTGAGTATTTGTCACAACAGGGTAGGCCCATTTGTATTTAAATGATATTTTATTCGTTATTAGATATTTCCTTAAATAATGGGTTGAGATTTCAAATCATTAAAAATCAGCAAACAGAGAAAATTACCTCGAATATTTCTGAGAATCGAGTCGGTTATTTTATTTTTTAATGATTTTAATTTGTATTTCAAGTATATGTAAAAATCTTCAAAAAGGAAATCTTTCAAAAGGAAGTAATAGTATCCATCAATTCTATGTAAACGAAACTATTAGTAAACACGAATATTACATATTCCATTATCAAATAGAATAGAATGCAGAATATTGGGTCATTTATAACAATACTACACACTTACGTGGCGATAGTAAAACAAAACGTTTATAAAGAATTGCTATTTCAAAATGCATGTTTTTATTTTATGATCTTTTTAAGTTTTGTAAGCAGTATTCTTCTATTTAAATCATTTTAAAAGCATTGTAAAGATTGAAGTAGTATGAATTTAGGAAAATAATTCAGGTCCGTAGACGTAGACAAACAGTAGTAAATAACTTTCAGTTCTGTAGTTTGGATCTCTCCACGAGTGGCAACCATTCAACACTACTAATCACTGTAGAAATAAATACGAACATCAAGTTGATTTTACACCATGAGTATCATTTAAACTACTGATTGTGACAAACAAAAATAAGACCAACCACAGTATTCGTCTTCTCCATTCTCACACTCCTTGTTGAAATCACATATCTGATTGATGTGAAGGCATCTACCATTGTCACAGCGAAAACTTTCTTCCGTACATCCATTCTTGTCTAGAAATATCAATAGGATTGACTGGTGTGTAAAACATTTAGACTGAATGACTGACTTTATCCAATTTTACATAGAAACGTTCCATGGCACATTGATAAAACACCTGGTAAAGATTCGATACCTCTCTGCATCCATTCTTACAAATCAACTGACCGTGGCACATTGATAAAATACCTGGTAAAAATTCCACACCTCTCTACACCCATTCAAACAAAGCAACTTACCATAGCACATTGATAAAATACCTGGTAAAGAGTCCATACCTCTCTACATCCATTCTTACAAAGCAAATGACCATGGCACACTGATAAAATACCTGGTAATGATTCTATACCTCTCTTTATTCATTCTTACAAAGCAACTGACCATGGCACATTAATAAAATAACTGGTAAAGATTCCACACCTCTCTACATCCATTCTTACAAAGCAACTTACCATGGCACATTGATTAAGTACCTGGTAAAGATTCCACACCTCTCTACACCCATTTTTGCAAAGCAACTGACCATGGCACATTGATAAAATACCTAGTAAAGATTCCAAACCTCTCTACACCCATTCTCGCAAAGCAACTGACCATGGCACATTGATAAAGTACCTGGTAAACGTTCCATACCTCTCTACGTCCATTCTTACAAATCAACTGACCATGGCACATTGAAAAGAATGCCGCCTGGTAAAGATTTCATACCTCTCTACATCCATTCTTACAAATCAACTGACCATGGCACATTGATAAATGTCTGGTAAAGATTTCATACCTCACCACATCCATTCTTACAAATCAACTGACCATGGCACATTGATAAAATGTCTGGTAAAGATTCCATTCCTCTCTACATCCATTGTTACAAAGCAACTGACCATGGCACATTGATAAAATGCCTGGTAAAGATTTCATACCTCTCTACATCCATTCTTACAAATCAACTTACATCGAACACTGATGAAGCATTTAGTCAATACTTCATAGCTCTCTACATCCATTATTACCTAAATATTATCTACTGTAAAACACTTTAAATCCGCGTGATCTTTATTTCTGATTGATCCTTTTTGATTTATTGTTATAATTTTAAATTCGCGGCGTTGGAAAAGTGAAATGCCGGAAATGCATTTTTTATCCGGATATTGTAAATATTCGGACAGTGAACATGATTGTGACTGTGGTAAAATCTTTGAATTTGCAAGTGTTGAAATTTGCGAAAAATAGCGAAAATAAAGTTCTCGCTAATAAAAAATATTTTACAGTATGTCACGTTGACTGAAAGTCATTCATTTATCTGTAACATGTCCATTAACTTACTATGTTCTACAATTCACTGTGCAAATACCATTCAGATATTTCTACTAAGTACGTTATTTATTGCATCAATCCGATTTACTTACACATTACGACAGATAACTATATCTCTAACATCAACTTTGGTTACTATACTTAACAATACTACGCAACTGCTATTGATTTATAACTAATAATATATCAGTCATCTTCAAACAAATGAAAATGGTTACCTTGATGATCTTGCTGACATTCGATTTCGTCCGATCCGTCAATACACTCGGCTATACCGTCACATAAAACAAGTACAGATACCCACTCCCCACTAGTACATTGGTGAAATAGTGCAGGCTCCAATTGCACGGCTGGCTGATGTGGGTTTGATTCTGACCTGTCTGTCACAGTGATTGCTAAAGTATCAAACAAACTATTACGTGTGCCTAAGTAATTAGACATTTTTAATTTAGTATGATTTACCCGTATAAAATAAGTCTGACGTGGTTGCTATTTATAGCAATACTCGCCGTTTAATGATGATAATATACACATGTAGAAGATTTGTTTTTATTTGAAGATGTTTGAAAGCTAACAACTAAAACAGAAATGACCAAAGGCGACAAAGTTGAACTAAAAATTTGAACAGACCAAGGCCTAAATCATAACTTAAACTCTTAACAGTCCAAGGCATAATCAGAACTAAAACTCTTAACAGACCAAGGCCTAAATCTGAACTACAAATCGCAACAATCCAAGGCCAAAATCAGAACTCAAATCTAAATATCAGTATGGAACTCACACTCAATATTTTAATTTTTTTAATTCACAGATATATGTTATGTTACCTCTTGTAAATAACAACATATACTATCAGTTGATTTAAAAAATCACATATTTTACTTTAAATAACGTCTTTTTGCAATCTCTATTAATGATAGTTTTGAGTTTCAGTCAAATATTTTGTTCTAAAGTGTGATGAGTTTAGGCGCCAAAAAACACGTATGATATATTTAAACGAAAGCAGTAGAAGCAAGTAGAAGAAACTTTGTGCGTTCTAATTTATAAAATAAAGTTATGAGCTAGTCGAAGGTTAGTAAAGTGAGTGTTGACTGGTCACTTTACAGGCTGCGGGCTCGATCAGAGGCTAGACCCGATGGTCCCTCAAAAACAACCAACGTGCAGGTTATGTCTTGGAAATGGACTCGAGAGAGATTCATGTAAATTCATAGAATTCAAGTGTTTGCTTCGAAATCGAGCTAATATAAAATAGTATAAACTAAACAAGGTTACGTATTTACACCCAAGCTTTTTTCATTGATAAGTACTAGCTTTGCCTTTAAAACGTTTAAATCCACAAAAAATTTGGTTAGTTTACCAATAAGGCTAGTCTATCCCAGAACGTGATATCTCCCGAATTAGGTCTATTAACCACCAATGAAAAAGCAGGGAATATCATGCCTGTCTCACAATTCATAGCAATTACAAAATGCTGACGTCATCCAAACTATCAGTTGACACAACTTACCAATCAACGTTCTCAAATGTGGCTTTCCTAACATTGATATTTAAGACTACAGATGGTTCGTTCTGCAGACTACACTACGGTAAGGCACACTTGAGTGTATACTCAAGTTTGGGTGTTTTGTGAAAACGGGACCATATCCTAATATTGTAACGGTGTTGATGTTGTTGTTCAATTCACAACAAATGCATAATCAAGAAGAATGACCAAAGTATTTATAAAGAACATGTCATTTTCAAAGACCGCGTGAATATGTTCAAAGCAAGTTAGATTGTTTTTGCAGCAGAAACTACTTATATCATTGAATGACTTCTATACAGCTTTCCTAAACTAGAGAGACATGTCATTGGCTGCATTATTTCATATTTGCATGCATTAAACGACACAATTGCACATGCTTCACTAAAATGCAGGTTTATACATGTCCATTGAGCTGACAGTGTTACCTTCTAGTTTTGATCTGGTTGCTTCACATATAGTAAAGGCGGCAACCCCTTGGCCAGTTTCGTCACAATTTTCAGATTCCCATGTGTTTATATCGGGCCACATATGAAAGCCCATGCGTGTACATTTTCTGACGGCGATGTCTTTCGGCTCATTTGAGTTCCTTTGTAAAGTTAAGAAAAATGACAGACGCTTAAAATATTTTTTACAAATATACGAGCGTAAATATCTATCTAAAGATATATGTGCTAGATTTAGCTAAGAAAATGTTTATACCAATGAAAACGTTCATTCATTCATTCATTCATTCATTCATGCAATCATAAAAATCATGTAATGATTCAGTGTTATATATATATATATATATATATGGTGATTAATATTTGTGAACAACTCGACATGAATAGACAGACCAGACTAAGGCGATGCAAACCAAAGACACAAGATTATACCATCAACCAACTCAATAGGATTGGTGTCAACTAGACTGATATAGTTTACTAAGGTTTTACATGCAACACATCTGGACTGGAGAGACAATTACATACATGAACTGATAACTTTATAGGAGTAGGATCCAGTTAAAGATTCATGACTACACACACGCAATATAAAAGACATATATTTAGAAACCCGTTGGATCATGAAGATACAGTGGAATCATACGTATTTTTTCATAAAGGCAGATAATCGAAAATACAATATATATATATATATATATATATATATATATATATATATATATCGTGGTTTCGACCTTCGACCTTCGACTTCCTGTTGCGCATGTCATTCACACGCACATGTTTTATCAACACGCAATGTCGTCTGATTAATGTATAAATATTGATTCAAATACCCATTGATACATTAACCATCACCATAATTTCTTTGTAGGAGTGTCCCCTTTCAAAATATCTTGAGATATATCCATCCATTGTAATTGTTGTATTGAGATTGCATTGTATATGCGCAATAGGAAGTCGAAGATCGAAACTACGATGGTGAAAGTTGAAACCACGATGATGAAAGTCGAAAGTACGATGATGAAAGTCGAAAGTCGAAACTACGATGGTGAAAGTCGAAACCACGATGATGAAAGTCGAAACTACGATGATGAAAGTTGAAGGTCAAAAGTCGAAACTACGATGGTGAAAGTCGACATTACGATGATGAAAGTTGAAAGTCGAAACTACGATGGTGAAAGTCGAAACCACGATGGTGAAAACGCGAAATTCTATCGCGTTTTCACCATCGTAGTTTCGTGATTTCGTATTTTCACCATCATGATTTCGACTTTCACCATCGTAGTTTCGACTTTCGACTTTCATGGTATGGGGTTCAGAAATAAAAAAAAACGCGATGGTCCAAACGGAACACCGTACATACCCGCCTGGTTGAAAGCACAATATTTGCAGTACAGTGTTGAGAAATGTTATTCCACACCTGACCCAAGGTGGGGGAAAGCTCATCAACGTTACTCGGTTGTGGCTGACGAGCTGCGTCTAGCCAAGAGACATGCCTAATTGGAGTATTGCGTTTTTAAAGTCTCTCAGTGTAAAATGTGACGTTATCATCAATTGTTACACTACTAATGAGTGACTTAGTATATTCGCCTACATAAAGTCAATACGTGTATCGACCATAGGTCATGTAGTCGATGTACAAGCAGTGTGAGAACGCATAGATCTCCTGACGCACAGATATATTTTTGAAATGGGCATAAACGTTGTAGTCTATTTCAGATGATTGAAAGGCCATCATATTTTTCTATTACCATGGTAACAAATACTAGCAGTCAACATTACCAAATTATTCTTTTCAGGAGCATAACTCAACCCGCCTAACCCGTCCCCCTGTTCAAGATAACAACAATTTGTAGAAATGTCAATCTAGTGTTTTCATTTTCAGTATTTATTTTATTACTATGGAAACAATTAGTACATATGTCGAAATAATTCCTTTTCGGCGCACAATTTTAAAACCTAGTGATCCAGTAGTGCCTTTTACTGTGTGTGATTTTCATTTTCATGATTCAGAACTGTAATAATCTATGTTAAATGTTCCATTAAAGGGTGGGAGAGAAGGATATTTACAATCACCTCTTCCTGCTTGTTTTAAAGAATGTTCTCTTGCAAATTTCCATTGCTATTGGACGTAAATTAAGATTGAAATCAACGTTTCAATATCCAACATACACTTCCGAATGACAAGATGCACTGCCGAATGCCATGTAGTCACGGCCGAATGACAATTAACAACTGCCGATAACAAGTAATCACTGCCGAAGGATGTGTAATCCCTGCCGAAATGAAAAGTAACCACTGCAGAATGACATGTTACCACTACTAAATGACAAGTTACCACTCCCAAATGCCATATAACCACTGCCGAATGTCATGTAACCATGTCCGAATTACAATTAACCATTGCCGAATGACATGTAACCACTGCCGAATGATATGTAACCTCTACCAAATGACATGTAACCACTACCAATGACAAGTTACCACTGCCAAATGCCATATAACTACTGCCGAATGTCATGTAACCATGCCCAAATAACAATTAACCACTGCCGAATGACATGTAACCACTGCCGAATGTCATGTAACCATGCCCGAATAGCAATTAACCACTGCCGTGTGGTATGTAACCACTGCCGAATGACATACAGCCACTGCCGAATGACATGGAACCACTGCAAAAAGTAATGATGTGTAACCACTACCGAATGACAAGTAACCACTGCCGAATGACATGTTACCACTGCCGAATGACAAGTAAACACTGCCGAATGACATGTTACTACTGCCGAATGACAAGTGACCACATCAGAATAAAAATGAACCATCAACGACGTGTTTGGCGTTCAATACATATTGCCCATAACTGATTCTACGGATACGAGAGGACATACCTTATGATATAACATCATTACATTTTTATATATTTCATGACATTCAGTTAGATATAACAGTTACAGCAAGTTTGGATAAGGTATTAAATATCCTCATCATTTCAAGTAAGAACAATGAGTACGAATTCATCATATACACATTGTACATACACGTGAGTTTATTCGTGAGATATGGTAGGTTTTAAAACCAAGAAGACCACTACTAGCAACCGATTCTCACCCGCTTTCAATAAAATCTTACCAAGCTTTGAACGAATATGCACTGCCATCAACCCATTGTTCATGCACCGTGCCTTCCTCGTCAATATTGCGAAAAAGTCCTGTAATATCAATAAAAATAAGGCATTAATTTAACATTTTAACTCATCGTAAAGTACGTTGGCAATACCTTACACAAACGACCGTGGCCATTTTATTACACGGATGATTTTCACAGAAGTATCGGTACAATCATAGCGATTTTAATCACGTGACTTGTCTTGAGTTTACCTTGGTAACGCCAAACAACTATATGAACTACGCCAATATGACTGCCATATCGCCAATAGTATCTGCGTATCGAGTTAGAGGGTAGTCTATCCTTGAACCTGATATCTCCCGAATCAAGTCCGTTTACCCTATTGAAAAAGCAGGGAATTCCATGCCTGTCCCACAATTCATAGCAAGTGAACGTTGTCTAAACTGTGACGTCATTCTAACTTTTAGTTGAAGCAACTGACCAAACAAGGTGCTTTCTTTCCCAATACTGCGATTTAACGGAGGTCCGTACTACACACTAAATTAGAGGGACATATATGGCAATATCCAAATCGTTATAAATCATGCTTACTAATCAAATTTTGAAAACTAGTTTTTAATGGTTTCTTTAGGAGATGCAGGGTGCTGTTTCCTTGACCTTTTTTTTATTTTATCGATATAATTGGATGAAATTAAACCACGTGTTACACATGACTGCGAAAAAGTATACCTTTTAACCACTGATCAGAGTTACTAGTATATCCCTTACGAATAAGAAACACACTTAGAAATCTGCGTACATCCTAGAGAACTACCTATCATATTTAAATCATGTAAATATTTTTATCTCAGAAATACAGCTATGTGTACATATTTTTGGTATTGTCTTGCATCTTGCAAAGTCATTGAGCAAATATAACTTTACGTCTCACTACGCAGTTACGCCACTTTTTTCCCACGGTAACATGATAATTGCGGTTAAGCATGTCCTATTTAATTTGGTTTAAAATATTTTCGAAATGGTTTAAAGTGGTTGTGATTTCTTGCTGTAAATTGATAGAGCACACTTTGGCATAGCATATACTGTAATAAGATACCACTGGTGACGTTTAAAGGATTGTAACAGATGCATGTATTTGTGGGCATTTGAGGAGTTCTTTTTTTTAAAAAATCTTAGAGTGTCTCTGCTCCGTCTTCAGTCACACCAAATTTGTCATCTTATCGGTTATGGTGCATTTTAAGCGAGGATACATACATGCTATAAAAAATATATATGAATATTTTTACCGTGGAAATCCTTGATCTTATATATACAGAATAAAGAACAAAAGTCAACTGTGTAGTGACACCTATAGCATCACCGGTTTCTTTCTTATATGAATTTACCTAACCGTTTGTTTTAGACAATACACATGCGCATCCACCGCAATAGTACGAAAATAATCCGGCGGGACTACTTTTATTTACACTATTTCATTTTATAATGTGACGGCGACGGAAGCGCGGGGTTGGGTGCAACGGTATACCAGATTTAAGCTCGCCAGTGCAAATGTTTGCAAACGCTATTTCCAAGGCAATATACAAATGGTTATTTTATTTATTTGTTATGTTTATACAATTAAGATGGCGGTTTCCTTTGAATGCTTTATCTCCTATTGGTCATATATATTCTTGTATGTTTTACTTTATCTAGATATATATTGTCTTTCAAATGCGCCAAAAATACACAGGTAAGTGTTTAAACAATGATAAAGGATTCATTGTGACCGTTCGATTTGGGCTGCTTTCTCAATATCACTTTACCTTAAACCGCTGAAATCGTGGTTTTGTTCAAAAGCCTTATGTAAGAACGAAGATAAACAGTTGTTCTACTCAAAGCCATATGTTCCTAAGTCTTCTCCGAACATATACTGAACGGAACATCTAACCCGCCACTTTTGTATTTCCAAAATCGTCATCGAAATATTGAGTGGCGTTATAATAATGTGTAAACGAGTAATACAACAGTAACATACAATAATCATAGCATCAATGTTCCTTCTTGTTGAACATTAAATTTCATGGAAATTGCTTTAATACTTTTTGAGACAATACATAAAAGGTCAGGTACATAAAATGTCAGGTGACGGGATAGATGTTCCGTTCAGTATAAACTATGGATGCAATACACTGACTTTAGTATATTGAAAATGAGGTTAAACTCTATTAAAATACCACAACGAAACAATAACGAATAGTATATTATATAATAATTCTAAACTGTTGCAGGTATAATAACTGGCTTACCTATGTGAGTGTAAAACAATGGGTCTTTCTCCACATTATTAAATATTAACGGACTGAAGTGGCGTTGCATCAGCAAGAAAGTCATATTCTGTAGTGCAAGGCTTAACAACTGCATCTCGGCACGTGTATGGATGGTCGCCAATCTATCGTCTTGTTGCAGGCAGTATTTATTGGCATCTTTCCAACTTGGTTGCTTGTTCCACCAGTAAATTGTGTAACACGTGTTAGTAACGGCCGAACAAACTGTAATGTTATTATAATTATTCTATACCTGCAAGTGTATAGCAAATCACCTACTCCAGATGTTACCACGAGACCGTACACTATGTAGAAGTTTATTAGATCCAATAATCTTGATATTGTACGGTTCGAAATAAAAGATGGCGACTAAATTAATAATAGATATTTCAACGAAAAATACAAACAACTGACAAAATGTTCCGCATGACGATCGAGACGTTGAGAAAATACAAATATCTTTCTTCATCTGTTGCTTTGAACTCACGATTTATTCATTTAAAAAGATCTTGATTTTTCTTTACTCTTCGTTCAATATATTCCCATGTTGTACAAAACACTGTAAAATAACATAATAATACGTTAAAATGTGTCTAAAACTGTTCCTTTGCAAGATCAAAAGATGCAAAATACAAAAAAAAACAACCTGCGTGGCTTGTGATGTAGCATTCAAACGTATTATCTCTGATAAGTTGATGTGTTTACCAATTATGTTGACAGAAATACTTTTTTGATAAGAATAAGATAAAATCCCATTTTGACTAGACGATATAAAATACCTTAACGGGTTAGTATTGCCGTCATATTTGCATAATGTCTAGTGTGAATCCGAAATAAAACCCATTTAATTAAAATCAAATTATACTGAAGGGCGGAAAAGTAAATATTTTCATTTAGAAATTATAGTTATGTATCTTCATGATTCTGAAGAAATATAACTGAAATAAAAACAACGGTGTTTCCGATTTCTAGGAATGTTATCCGGTGCAAGTTATGATACATATACGGAAATTACTTATGTGTGAACAGCCAAGACATATATCTACAGACCGTTACGGTTGTTGTTATCTTAAAAATGCTTGAAGATTAATGTTTTCATATGATAATACGTTACTATGTATAAAGTTGCGTTTAATATGCGTACTTTGAACAATGGGTCTCCACCAGACATTATTATAGCGGTTCTAGTAGACTAAGTTTTTACCTCTATAGGAGCCACCTGATCTGCCATCAAAATAGTCTTTATTTTTCAAATTCACTACAAAATATTGAATTGATTGATTAAATATTTAGCTTCCCCTAAAAATGAAAATTCACAGGCGTAAATAACGAGTATATGAACCATTCGCATGGATACATGCAATGAATTTCCGTTGCATGGAGAGAATTATCGGGGACTTTGAAAACGCACCACTATTTTAAACAGTTAAACTTTTTTATCTTTTATTTCTGCTCTATACTAGGTATTAACTTGACAGCCTACATACAAATAACGGTATATTTTAACAGAATACGTGCATGTATCCAAGCGAACGGTTCATATACTCGTTATTTACGCCTGTGAATTTTCATTTTTGGGGGTAGCTTAAACAAATGAAATAAAAAGCATCAAAATTTTAAGTCTTATTCATGAAATTTTGACAGTAGAAGACAAAGATGTCCACTCTCAACGTATGTAAAATATCTTTGAAATCGGATGACATTTTCTGCACCTAAATTACATGTATGTAAGTATTGCGTTTTTGAAGTCCTTGTGTGTAAATGGATACGTATACACCTAAAATGAAGTATGTTTTGAACTCTCCCGCTCTTTAGTAAAATATACGAATAATCATCGTATCTAAATTAGTTCATATATATTATATATAAAAACCTTTTCATTGAGAATATATATTAACTTACTTTATATTATACATTAAAATATATTTATTGATATTATATATTAAAACATGTTCATGTACTACAGTATATATTTGAAAATGTTCATTGAAATTATGTATTCCAATATGATCACATGATATATTATACATTAAGATATATTCAATGATATTATCTATTAAATTGTGTTCATGTTCTACATTATATATTCATTGAAAGTATGTATTAAAAATGATCACATGGTATATTATATATCAAAATAAGTTCATTGTGATTATACATCCATATCAAAATATGTTCTCTTTAAGTATAGTTAGTATAGTAATGATATGATCACATTAAACGGTTCTTGAAATTAGAACGCTTTAAATATAAATACCCATGTAAAACTCAACCATTTCCAACAACATTTCCTTAGCAATAGTTTTATAAGTTGCGCTAAAACCTTCCAGCGGCTCAAGGTTAGAGTTCCTACTATAATAGAACCGAATTTGCAGGTGCCCGTCATGCAGCTGTATCTCTGACATCGGTTTGTTGCGGGTACAGTGGTGATCAATGTGCCATCTATAGTTGTGCAACCATTTGGAGAGCTCAAAGTCAGATCCTGGATCAAGAAATGAATGAAGGTGCCTTAGTTTAAACTAATTTATTTTACTTCGATTGTGAAACAAGTTAATACAACTTAGACAAATCACGCTCGAAGTCTTTCTCGTTAGAACCAGTATTAGTCTAATGACACGTCGGTTTATACTATAAATTATTTTGTGTGCCCAAACTTGAGTTGATGATTGTGATGATGGCAATAATAGAGGTCTTGAAAAGATTTATAAAAAAACTGGTTTAAAGTCACATCGTTAATCCAATGATATAAAAATGCCAGACTGGAAACGTCCCTCAAATTTAACACCAGGTACATAAATGATTATGTTCTTACACGGGAAACCGATTAGAGGGATATTTACAAGAGCTCCGAGATCACTTTGCAACCAAGCATAATTAAGTTGATTGAAACGACTTATGATGCCATGTCTCGTCAATTGAATGGATTGTAGTTTTTTTTCAGTTCTGCATTTATTAATATTATTAATATAACATTTAATACTCATACCAAACGAATCAGTACAATGTCGCTATCAATAGACACACGGTACATGAAAGTACATATGCTTAAAGAATCATCTGGAGCCCGTGAACATTAAGAGTAACAGTCGGTTGCATTCATATTTATATGATCATAAAAATATCAAAAAACAAAAAAGTTTATATTTTAAAATCAATATTTGATTTCAAACCTGAATCGCATCTGACTTCAAAATCTGTTATTTTGAGAACAAGTATGTCTTTGTTATGTCCTACAATCTTCCAAGTCTGGTATTCATTTGCCAAGTTTGGAATACCCCCAAATGAATCTGTCATGATATTCATCGAAGACTGGTAACACACCGTGTTTCGTGCTTTTGACAGTGCAAAACAACTTGGAGTTTCTAAAAAACGAAATGAAAGTAAATCAATACTGACGTATATAGTCGACCTGCTTGTCTAAACGACCAGCCGCTATATATACATCTGTCCATATCCATTATGTAGTACGGCCTAGGGGTTGATAGTATGTACTATTTGAAACCCCATATTTCTAATTTTTAAATAAACTCCCAGTTCTTGAATATCTGATTGTGGCTGTCTCAATAATACTGTCTGGGAGTTGTTTCAATGCATTCACCAGTCTCACTGGGAAAAGGTGTTTACGTAATTCAAGCTCCTTTAAAAGTGTGTGACCTCATGTCCTTGAATCAGTATTTACCATCTTTTCTACTTAAAATTTAAAATAAATGCTTCGATCAGGTCACTTCTATGTCATCCAGTGTGGTTAGATTACATATTTTAATACGTTCCTGGTATGTTAACTAATTACATTCTGTGACAACTTTACATAAATTTGATATTTAAATAAGGTGAATATTCCTTTGGTAATAAGGGTTCCAACCCTGAACACAGTACTTTATATGTGGCCTAACAATACCTTTATAGAGTCTCACTATTAAATCACTAGATACATTATACCTCCATATACCTAAAGCTTGATTTGCTTTCTTCACAGCATCAGCACGGTGACTTGATAACTTAAGTTCATGAGTGATGGTATTTTTAATATATTTTTCTTTGTCTCTTTCATGATGCTCTGCCATATCATAATATAGTCCAGTTGGGGATTACAAAGTGCACGATGAAGTACTTTACATTTATTCAAGATAAACAACATCTGCTAATCCCTATTCTACTTACAGAGGGTAATGATGTCATATTGAAGACACTTGCTATTGTTCATTGAATTGACAGTTCTGTTTAAGTATGTGTTCCTTTCACAGTATCATCCATCGTCGGATACCCCAGGGTGACAATTCCTGTACTCTCCATTCACAGTATCATCCATCGTCGGATACCCCAGGGTGACAATTCCGATACTCTCCATTCACAGTATCATCCATCGTCGGATACCCCAGGGTGACAATTCCGGTACTCTCCATTCACAGTATCATCCATCGTCGGATACCCCAGGGTGACAATTCCGATACTCTCCATTCACAGTATCATCCATCGTCGGATACCCCAGGGTGACAATTCCGGTACTCTCCTTTCACAGTATCATCCATCGTCGGATACCCCAGGGTAACAATTCCTGTACTCTCCATTCACAGTATCATCCATCGTCGGATACCCCAGGGTGACAATTCCGATACTCTCCATTCACAGTATCATCCATCGTCGGATACCCCAGGGTGACAATTCCGATACTCTCCATTCACAGTATCATCCATCGTCGGATACCCCAGGGTGACAATTCCGGTACTCTCCATTCACCACAAATGGAGAGTATCGTAATGGATTACCGTGAGTTTTTGACGATGAATATCATCAATGTTATCTATAAAGATTGTAAACAAGATCGTTCCGAATCCTGTGACACACCGCTCTTTACTAGTTTAGTGCTTGACTCAACCCCATCCAGAACTACCTAATAAGATCTACTCTTCAAGCAGTTACCAATCCAACCTTTAATATGTCCCGAAATTCCATGACTTTCTATCTTTTTCCAGTACCGTTGGTGAGCCACCTTGTCGAAGGCTTTCGAGAAGTCTGTGTAAACAACATCAGCTGGCATTCATTCATCTGGAGTCTTAATTACTCCGTCGTATATTAAATGTCATATTAGCGTCAGATATATAAATCACTAGGGTGCCATTGGTTATTTCGTTCTTCTTATATACTGTGAACCTTATCATCCTGCTTCTAGTCTTCGCCGGGCCCAATTAGCTCAGTCGGTTACGAGTCTTACTATGAATACAGGGGTCTTTAGTTCGAACCGCCGCCCGGCAACAGTCTCCGTGATGATTGATACACGACATTGTGTCTCAATAGCATTCGTCTCTCATCGCTAATTCAAGTCAGAACGTTATTAGTACTTGCGTAGATGAGATTTATTCGAGTACTGGTTAACCTTTCAGGATTCCAGGAAAGAGTCGCTATGTTAACTGATCGTCTGTTAGCCCTCGATTGCATAAAATGACGTTTAATATTCAATCAATCAATCAATGTTTCTAATCTTAATCTTTGGAATGTTCTGTCATATGGACTTGACACTATATACATATTCTGATAGGTATTTGATATAAATTTATGCATGTAAATGTATCAGTCTCCAATACCCCGACTCAAATATCGAACTTAATACCTGATCATTGGTTGTATTACTATGTTCATGCTGTAACTTCATATGCTATACGAATGTTAAACTTGAAATTGAGCATGTACTTTAATTATTTCAAAATCTCAGGATCAAAGATTTAGCATCGATGAAAGTATTTAGGAAAGTTCTGATGCTTTAATGATTTTCTAAACATGATCGAGTTAATCGATCAAAGGCTCGACATAACTTAATATTCTCACCAAAACCTTGAAAGTGATTTTTCCTTTCAGAACCTTGTCCTCAATGATATATCTGATGCATTGATATTAATGAGTATTTGACATTTCAAAATATTCTGACCGAGGAAGTGACATTTATAAATGAACTGACCAGTGAGTAAGCTGGACAGTGTTTGACAACTTTTGATATTTAAACGTTTTAACTTGACGCATAACTGGTATTTTTTTTATCTATAATGAATATAGATACTAGTTTTATATCTAGATGTTACTTTACTGGCAACCTTACATACATTATGTAATCTAGCTCGGGAACAGACATGCATACTAATTATGGGTGATGACACAACTGGTGAATAGCCTTATAATTCATAAATAATCGCACTTGATGCCGAGAAGAGAATTGCAGTAGTGTTTGTAGGATTGATTCGTTCTTACCTTGTTTGCTCACATACACTTGAAACCGGGATACCAAACTTGCCGCACCTCGAGGACACGTTAGGACAGTCATATATAACGTTGATATATTGGTTGATATAACCGGGGTCTTCCCGTTTAATAGGTGATCAATGTAGTATACATTTTCACTAGGAGAGGTTTTATGAATGTTAACCATCGTGTCCTCCTTGTGAGCTGACATCGCAATATATTCATGGCAGTCCTGAATATCGAAAAAAGTAAGTTAACATTAATGGTTCTATTGCGTCTGCTTATTATGCAGTTCCATACACTGCCCGACAACAGTCTCGGTGATGTGAGAAAGTTTCTAGTTACTTGTGGAAGGACGGTGGTTCTACTCAGTCTGACTCAGTCTTAGGTCTTCCTCCGCCAGTAAAACTGGATATGCGACATTGTGTCTCATTATCTTTCGTCTCTCATCGCTGGTTCAAGTGGGAAATTTATCAGTTACTTGCGGTGATGGGTTGTGATGAGTACCGGCTAACCTTTTAGGATCCCAGCAAACAGTGGTTAGGTTAACTGATCGTCTATTAGTCCTCGATAGCATAAAATGACGCTAAATATTCAGTCAATAAAACATGAAGGGTAATGAAACAAGATACCCTCACGAGCCCATTATGCAGGTTTATGCATAATTCTATTTTCGAGCAACACTGAGTGAGCTTCCTGATACAAAAATGACAACAGTTATTATTAATTATTTTTAGAATAGGGTTTTAACGCCATGTTCAGCACCTTTCATGTTATACATCTATATTGCATATCCAGTTATAATTGGTGGAGGAAGACATTAGAATGAATCTGAGTTGAATTGCCGTCCTTCCCCAAGTAACTGGCAAACTGTCTCGCATAAAGTTTTTGGAACGGGCAGGACTCGAACCTGCGACCTTAGCGATAAGAGATAAGTGATATTGAGACGGCGCTATATAGACCATTCGGAGGTCCCCAGCAAGTATTAAAAGCGCTGAGTCAAAGTTTTGTTTGATTTGTTACGGCCGTCGAAGAGCACGAAAGAATGCTGTTGTAAAAGACAATTTATAGGTGAATGAGATGTGTGGTCCTTCGTGGCCGAGTGGTCTAAGGCGCCGTCTCAAGATCACTAACCTCTCACCGCTACGGTCATAGGTTCGAGTCCCGCTTGCTCCAAAATCTTTATGTGAGAAAGTTTCTAGTTACTTGCGGAAGGACTGGCGGTTCTACTCAGTCTGACTCAGTCTGAGGTCTTCCTCCACCACTAAAACTGGATATGCCATATATAGCCTGAAATGTGTTGAAAATGGCGTTAAACCCCATTAAAAAAGAATAAGATATACTTTGAAAGGAAATAACGCAGCCAAGACAGGAAAACCGCACTCCCGGCTTTTAATGAAGGGTAACATGAACTTAAGATATATCAAAATTTAATATATAACTTTTAATGTTAGTTATACTATAATAGTTTTATATATTTACCTTATACACATTCAGCGATATCTTTGAAAACAACAGCCTGATAAAGATGCCTTTATCAAACCTGATTTGCCATTTCTGTGTTCGTATTTCAGCATGGTTAGTGGTGATCATTGTTAATAAACGCTCATCCTCAACAAAAGACACAGGAGTGTTAACTAAGATGTCATCTTCATCAACAGCACCGTCTTTACCTGCTAAAGAAGACATCGAGAAATAAGATATAGAACTATGTTTAACAGCGATCATATTAGCCATCTTCTGTATGTGAACATAGCAGTGACGTATTATTTTTCATGTCGCCAGTTGGCAACAGTAAACATTATCCATCTAGCGTCAGGGACTTAGCTTGGCTGAAAACGATGTGTAGGCACAGTTGTAGGGGTTTCCGGGGCCATGCCCCCATCCCCGAATTGTTTTTAGATAGACTATCGCATGTGCGTTTTTCCTTTATTTTTAGGAGCCTTGTTATCCTTAATATTAACCTTAAATTCACTGTTTTATATCCAAATTAATAGATTTATGTTTTAAGGTTTGATCGCTTGATCATGGTTTCAAGTGGCTACTTTTTGCATACAACAGATGTTACAATGTTTATAGTTAAGCTGCTTACCCCCATAGGAGTCCGATTTTTATTGCATTTTTAGCATTTTTATTTTTTTCAATTCCTCTGAAAAAGGTGTAGGCACGTGCATACAGTGCCTATAGGAAAGCTACGCCCCTGAGCGTACTACTGTCAATAACACGTTTCGATTAGCACGTTCTGTGTTTCTTTCAATAGTGGCAAATCATCCAGTTTGTGTACAATATGTCTGTAATAATATGTCTTTCCTCTGTATGGTCAGGTATCAAAATCGAAATACATGTATGTAAAAAGTTCAATATATAGATAGACAGATAAGTATTTGGGAACAACCAGACATAAATGTACAGACCAAATTACGGCGAGCGCGCCCAGCTACAACGCAAACCATAGACACAATATCAAGGCATCTACAAAACCAATAAAGTTTGTGTCAACCATGTACTTATATACTATGGTTTTACATGCAACACTTCTGGACTGGACGGACAATTTACATACATGAACTAATAACTTTATATGAGTAGGATACAGTTAAGGTGTCATGACTACTCACATGCTATATCAAAGACAGATTTAGAAACCCGTTGGATCATGAAGATACAGTGAAAGAATATGTATTGTGATTTAAATTATCTCCCTTTATACATATATATGAAATGTATATTTGCACTCTAACTAAATCGCTAATGTCTTCATTTCATACCCTCAAAGTACTCTCCCCGGTTAGAAATAAATAATTTTAGTCCATTTCCAGAAAGCGTCTCGGTAGGTTGATTGGGGTATACTACGAAGGCACTAGTTTACAACAGAATCAAAAACCTGCCGTGACCAATATCTACGACAAGAGAGGAAGTTTTTCAATTTGGGAATGAGAAAGAAGTCACATGGAGCAAGGTCTCAGGAGTAAGAGTGGTTTGGTAGCACTGTAACTTTCTCTGACTTCCATAATCCATTACAAGGACAGAGGTGTGCACTGGGACATTGCCATGTACGATGGCGAACATGTCCGAATCCAGTGACTGGGCGACGTTTTTAATAGTACATTTTCAGTCTTATTTAGTCGCGATTTGGTGGCCTGTATTTTGTTTGCACTTGTTCGAAATAGTGTACCCAGGTTTCGTCACCAGTGACAAAACTTGCAAATTGCCTTTGATTATATTCAGGGCATATTTTAAGCAGATTTTTGGCAGTTTCAACACGTGCCTTCTTTAGGTCGTCAGTCAACAAGTGGGGCACCACTATTATATTTTCACTATTTTTCTCAGAACGAAATGAACTGAAGATAATGAAACGCCTACAATGCCAGAGTCAAATTTCTTTTTCCATCTACAAAATGCCCCATAAAACACTTTCGTCTACCCATAAACCCATGTGATTTTATCAAAAATATCTTTTAGAGAACAACCGAGTTAGTACGAACTTTGATATAAATCCGATTTTCCGCATTAATTGCTACTCGTTTTCCAACCATTTTTACAACAGTAGTCAACGATTGCCTCTATTGAAATGACTATAATCCTGGAATCCCGTGTTTCAGCAGATACCTGTATAAAGTATTGTGTAGGTTTTGAATAGAGCTATCCATGCGTATAAATATCGATGTATATATATACTTATTATATATATATAAATCTGATAACTGTAATTCTACCAATTTCGCTCCGAGAGTATACTTCGAGGGGTGAAAGCGAAAACGGTCTAAGTGCTTCTTTATCTATATGCACTTAGACCTTTTTCGCATTCACCCCTCGACTTGCAAAAGTATACATGCAGGAGAAGTGTACTTGCGTGTGTGTCATACACACATACGCACATACACACGCACACGCACACGCACGCTCACACGAACATGTGCACCTAGTATATCATTATAAAGTAATACTGCTTTTCAACTTTTTGTGAACTAAACCGATTTATTTCTACTAAGTACAAAATTAAATAAACCTGTAATTCTAGAACCATACAGTTTTATCCTCATGCATGCATTTTCCGTGTGCTCAAACGACCCAGGATATAATCTAACGAAACGAGCTTGAAATGCTTTCAAGAAATTGAACGTTTGCGGTTCCTCATAAGGTCGTGACCTGTCCAGCTGAAACGGCTGGAAAAGATACAATAGAAGAAATCTAAAAATTGGCGTATGACTTTATAATACATAAGTAATTATCTAGGATGATTATGATTATATTAAACATAAATAACAACCCACAGTATTTTACATATATTATACAACGTACTGCCCACAGTATTTTACATATATTATACAACGTAATACCCACAGTATTTTTCATATATTATACAACGTACTGCCCATGGTATTTTTCATATATTATACAACGTACTACCCACAGTATTTTTCATATATTATACAACGTACTGCCCACTGCACTTTACATATATTATACAACGTATTGCCCACTGCCCTTTACATATATTATACAACGTACTACCCACTGTACTTTACGTATATTATACAACGTACTGCCCACTGCACTTTACACATATTATACAACGTACTACACACTGCACTTTACATATATTATACAACGTACTACCCACAGTATTTTACATATATTATACAACGTAATACCCACAGTATTTTTCATATATTATACAACGTACTGCCCACGGTATTTTTCATATATTATACAACGTTTCATATATTATACAACGTACTGCCCACTGCACTTTACACATATTATACAACGTATTGCCCACTGCCCTTTACATATATTATACAACGTACTACCCACAGTATTTTTCATATATTATACAACGTACTGCCCACAGTATTTTACATATATTATACAACGTACTACCCACAGTATTTTTCATATATTATACAACGTACTGCCCACGGTATTTTTCATATATTATACAACGTACTACCCACAGTATTTTTCATATATTATACAACGTACTGCCCACTGCACTTTACATATATTATACAACGTATTGCCCACTGCCCTTTACATATATTATACAACGTACTACCCACTGTACTTTACGTATATTATACAACGTACTGCCCACTGCACTTTACACATATTATACAACGTACTACACACTGCACTTTACATATATTATACAACGTACTACCCACAGTATTTTACATATATTATACAACGTAATACCCACAGTATTTTTCATATATTATACAACGTACTGCCCACGGTATTTTTCATATATTATACAACGTACTACCCACAGTATTTTTCATATATTATACAACGTACTGCCCACTGCACTTTACACATATTATACAACGTATTGCCCACTGCCCTTTACATATATTATACAACGTACTGCCCACTGCACTTTACACATATTATACAACGTACTACACACTGCACTTTACACATATTATACAACGTACTACACACTGCACTTTACACATATTATACAACGTACTGCCCACTGCATTTTACACATATTATACAACGTACTGTCCACTGCATTTTACACATATTATACAACGTACTGCCCACTGCACTTTACGTATATTATACAACGTACTACACACTGCACTTTACATATATTATACAACGTACTTCCCACTGCATTTTACATATATTATACAACGTACTGCCCACTGCACTTTACGTATATTATACAACGTACTGCCCACTGCACTTTACTACATATTATACAACGTACTGCCCACTGCACTTTACTCATATTATACAACCTACTACACACTGCACTTTACATATATTACACAACGTACTGCCCACTGCACTTTACACATATTATACAACGTACTACACACTGCACTTTACACATATTATACAACGTACTGCCCACTGCACTTTACACATATTATACAACGTACTGCCCACTGCACTTTGCACATATTATACAACGTACTGCCCACTGCCCTTTACATATATTATACAACGTACTGCCCACTGTACTTTACATATATTATACAACGTACTGCCCACTGTACTTTACATATATTATACAACGTACTGCCCACTGCACTTTACACATATTATACAACGTACTACACACTGCACTTTACGTATATTATACAACGTACTTCCCACTGCACTTTACATATATTATACAACGTACTTCCCACTGTACTTTACATATATTATACAAAGTTCTACCCACTGCACTTTACATATATCATACAACGTACTTCCCACTGTACTTTACATATATTATACAAATATCTACCCACTGCACTTTACATATATTATACAACGTACTACCCACTGTACTTAACATATATTATACAACGTACTACCCACTGTACTTTACACATATTATACAACGTACAACACACTGCACTTTACATATTTTTTACAACGTACTACCCACTGTACTTTACATATATTATACAACGTACTTCCTATTGTACTTTACATATATTATACGTCATACTGTAAAACACTTTAAATTCGCGTGAACTTTTTATCGTGAATTTGCTTTGATTTGTTCATTTTTTTTATTCGCAAAATATTGAATTCGTGACGTTAGAATAGTTAAAGCGCCGGAAATGCATTTTATTCGGATATTGTAAACATAATATTAGCGAAATCTTTAAATTCGCCAGGGTTGAAACTCGCGAAAATATAATTTCTCTATTGTTTAAAGTATTCAAGTTTACAATACCCATACCTATTCTCTTGCTACTCGTGCTTCTGAAAGACATCATTGGGATCTAGTGCATCTTTATTATATTTATGTTTGTGTTCGTAAATTGAAATGATCAATGAATATAGCAAGGTTTCAATTCATAGAATGTCCGATACGTTTTGATATTAATATGAAATATAATTTTGAAAGCGAAACATATGTGATTATTTGAATATTTGAACCCTGGTTAACTTCTCAAACTGTACTTTCAAAGTGAATATGAATATATATTATTAGATCAGTTAAATAAATTAATATATATGTTTTAGTGTTTTACTGGAATTAATAAGAATATGTTTTTGGCAATACGGTGTCAGTGAGTATATAAGGCATGGTAAATTGGGAAAAATATGTTTTTAGTCAATTTTAAATTTTTAGAAAAATCCTGATATATTCCCTTTAAACAATAAAAATGTTTTTGAATATGTAAAGTCACCAAAATACACCCAGTTACTACGTTTCATTTCTCCTACTAAATATGTTATTAGACTTTTGGCATAAATACGCATATCCTTTATTATATACTCATCTGTGAGGTTTGTGGAGGGATGGACAACCCCTACCCTCAAAAACCTATGGCAGGGTGAATAAATGGATCATCATTAATTTGGTGGTTAAATTTTAAAAAAAAAATGTTTAAGTTTAAGCTGTGTCCTGTCAACTCTTACTGCTTACAGTTAGTTAAATGTTAAATCGATACGATCTTGCAATATTGTTTTAAAGGGTGCCGCTGAAATGAATTAGATTGCGTATTAAACATATATTATTAGTTTACATTTTTTTCCTTAATTCTGTACAGATATACGCTGATATCTCGTTTTAATATTCGAACCAATATATTGGTGACGAATTCCACCATTTTTTGTAAGCAATGGACTGACTATTGCTCGCAAAATATTGTTGACCCCGATGTACTACGTACGACCAAATATACTTAAATTTAAAAGCATAATAAACGTATCAGATAAAGTCCAGTAAAAACAATTCTGCGAATTTATCAAACTAATAATCAGTAAGTTTAAATAACTATTTTTCTCAAAGTCAGTACATGAATGTATGTGTGTGTGTGTGCGTGCGTGCGTGCGTGCGTGCGTGCGTGCGTGCGTGCGTGCGTGCGTGTGTGTGTGTGTGCATATGTATGGCATGTGTGCATATGTGTGTGCGTATGTGAGTAGGATTTAAGTATATAGGGTGATTTACATGACATAGAACTCTCCCCCAAAATTTTGGAGAAGTTTATACAAAATTAACATACATTGCATAAAACAGAAATACTGTTACTAACCATCTTATATGAGCCTTAACATATTTTCGATTATGTATGACCTCATGATTTCATCTTGAACTGAGTGAATAAAGGATATTGTATTGTAATATAATTACTAAAATTCCTTTTGGGAACATGTAAACACATGGCCATTTATAAAGTGCCTTTTTAATGAAACATGCTTTGTGTCTGGATTAAATACTTGTACACGGTAGTCAAAATATAGTTTTATTAAGGTATAGTATTATTTGATCTTACCATTTCATCATAAAGAGACATAGCATCTAATGATGTTCCATAACGGACAATAAACGATCCACATCCTAAAATAGTTGTAGAAAACACGTCTTGTCCAGATTGGTAGGTAACAATCAAATTGTTAAAGATAGTAATTCCTTCCACCGTATACTCCGATAGCAAATCAACCTTGGAATTACAAAATTGTATATGAAAAATTTGTGAAAGACGTACCAAAGAGTTAGGATACAGCAATAGCCGTATAAGAACTTACAGTATAAAGGAAACATAAGGTCTATAATAATAGTATCATACACAAGATGCATACTACGGCCTGTTTCATTCACTTTATGAACTTCTTAGTATAAAATTGGAAGAGATGATAAGTATTGACAATCATTTTGTGTTTAACTAATATTTTCTTGGAGTCATTTAAATATTTCTCGTTTTAAAGAAAAATAACCATGGTGAATAAATATAAATCATGGGTGTCACCATTTTTGCTTGCGAGAATCATAGATTTACGAACATTTTGTGAAACGGACCCCGGGCTGGGTAGGCGGCGTCTGAAAGACAAATGAACACTTATATTCGCTTAATATTTGTGAATGAACATAAGTACTCTCCACGCTGTGTACACTATTTGGGATTGCACTCGAGTGGAGACTGTCTTTTATAATTTATATGTTCAGCTATGCAGTTAAATATATAAATAAATTATTGAAGCAATATTTGATATTCAACACTAAAATACGCTCACGGTTATAGTACCATACGATAACCTTAACAGTTGTAAATACAGACCTGTAGATACGGGCTATGGTCACCAATCGCCGGGCACCAACTTTTCCCTGAAAATTTCGCCTCGTACGGTGGGTGATTATTCAACCACGACGAAGCGTCTGTTTGAATACCATATAACGTTCCGTCAGCCATTCCAAACTCTATATTACTGGAAGCTTTAAAGTAATTATTGTAAAATGAAACTTAACATTGACAATGTAACAGTTGAAATCAATTAACAATTGTCATTTTTGCTCAGAAGGGAAATCATAATTAGAGAAGGGACATTTCCACTTGGACTTTCAGAACATTTAATTTTCTTCTTCAACCGTCAGCATTCTCAAGAAATGAGACACTTTGCATTTGACTTCACTGTGGATGAAAGAATAATACACATACTTATGTACATTAATTTAATACTTTGCTGATAATAACTTTATTGTTTTTAATCAAGCAAAGCTTGTTTTTTATCACGTATTGAAAACTTAATATTAATAATTATAGTATCTCATATAGTTTTCTGCGCACGCGCAGTAAGTGACGTCATCGACTCAAAAGACCCATAGATAATTGCGCATGTGCAATGCAGCGTGTTTGTTTTATGCTTATTTGGATATCATTACGTAAAGTGACCAGTGTCAATCTTGTTTACGTGCAAAAATTGATACAACGAGTATTTTAAATGTAATGTCATCTGTAGCAGATATATGCAATCATGACAACGAGTAACATGTAATAACGTGTTATTGCTGAGCAACTTACCATCTCTCTTCCGGTTGGTATAAATATCTACAGTAACAATGCGGTAGAAATATTCCAGTACATTGCCACGTGTGATCCTGTCATTCCCCACTATAGATACATATCGACCTTTAACTGCTCTGTGAAATATACATTTTTCTATATTTATTTCTAATAACAAATATTGTATATGCCCACCCAAGATGTCCCACTAGGGCTATCGCAGCATATTCATTAAATTAAGTAATGTCTAAACAACGAAACAACGGTGGTGAAAAGTCGAAATATCGTTAGTTCGACTTTTCACTATGATCGTAGTTTCGAATTTTCACCATCTTCATCATCGTAGTTTCGAATTTTCACCATCTTCATCATCGTAGTTTAGAGTTTTACATTTATGAAGTGCTGTTTAAACACGTTCCGTTTTGTTGCATACATTTATGAATAGATGTGGTAGACATTTATCGTCTTTTCGTTTCATTTGAATTTGAATTGTTGTATTTAACATGAGAAAACATATTACCGCATATACCAATGGACGCCTCGTGTGGAATGTAGTTCCTTACCGTATACATTTATGGACGGCAGTGGTAAACATGTCCGTGTATGTGTTGTAGCGACATGTTATACCTCCTTCTTGAAGAAATCCCCACTTCGTATCACTGATATATATGAAGGGAAAATCGCTGTCAGTTAATACTGAAAAGCAGAATTCATGAAATTATAATTATAAATCAATTTAATAAATATACTACCAAAACATAAAAATACATTTAATTTCAAGACTACGAAAGTGTTGGAACAGTTGTCATGTATTTTAATGCTTTATAATGTATCATTTAAAATATGTACCATTTTTAACACTATAAACAAAATAATCTTTACAACATGTACATTTTTAACACTACAGACAAAATTATATTTACAATATGTACCATTTTATCACTATAGACAATATAATATTTACAACATGTACCATTTTTACCACTATTAACAATATAATATAACATGCAGCACATCTTAACACTGAATATCATATAATTTTTAGAGAATTTACCATTTCTTAACACGTTACGCAAATATACTTTTATAATGTTAACCAACTGGGACCGTTGCAGATCAAACAAAAGCCACGGAATCTCGTCAATGTATGTCAACTGATCAATGGTCAGGTATTCCAAGGCTGTAAAATAATAATGACACAAATGCTTGTATAACTGCAATATATTTGTGATAAGGCTTAAAATGCACACATATATGTGTTCGACGACTATTTAATGTTACTGTTAACATTAACTTAATTATCAAATTATTTTTCACTGAACACCTGCTTGTATTAAATTTCTACGTTCTGAAGTTCGGTTTATTTCAAACTTTATTTATTAAATGCTTAATTTCACCAATAATTAACATTATGACCATATACATGTACAAATAAATTCAATATTGCAAAGTATAAACGAAACACATGAACTCATGACGACATTGATTACACCGATATACAAAGATAACAACTAAATCGTTATATTTTTATCAATCAGCAAGTTGTTGTTATCTTTTTTTTAATTTCTTAACATAAACTTTCTTACCGAAACGGAATGCAAGCTAGCTTAATATTTATACTGTTGTATTATGTTACACACGTTAATTTCTTAAAATATTCGGTGAATTTCCAAGATATAAACAGATTTAAGGAACTACGGAAGTATATCATTTTCAGACATAGATGTAAAAATGAAAATTTAGTATAAATTATTTAGAATTAAAAGAAATGCCATTCAGAAATAAAACTTATTGATTATATCTGTAGAAACTCGGTGGTGATCTGAATGGAGTGATAGAGGAAAATCCTCATATTTTGTTGATGGAGAGAATAATATTTTCTTCTATCCGTAGAAACTTGATATTTAACTGAACGAATTGTTAGACAAGTAGTTTTGACTGGTTACATATTTTTTTTGTTTTTATATGTAAAACTTTATTCAATTAATGAATGATAAATTAATGAATGAATGATGTTTTACGGCACGTCGACACATAAATAAGTCATTTTTTGCGCGCAAATATTCAATTAATATACATACATAAATCAGATTAAATAGAAGTACAAACGAATGATTGTATGACAATAAACAATAATCATTAAATTAAATAAATGTAGATTTTAAAATGTTTTTTTTTCCTTGTCAAGTTCTAGGAACGTATACAAGATTATATATAGGCAGGTCTTTTGGCATATTATTTTCTAAATAAATTATATACTCATCTAAATATGATTTTTTTCTTGTATTTACAGGCTGTCTATGTAATATTGAACTCGTCTTTCAAAATTATTAGATTTATATCTATTGTACTCGGAGAGTTAAGATAATTCTTTAAATTCTTGGCAGAATATTGAAAAACAATTTGCATGCTTAGTTCTAAATTCGCTTATAACATACATTTTATATATTGAAAATCCTATTAGTGCGAATATTCTGTTTATATTAATATATTCCTGATGATCTACTTTGTAGCCTATTAATATATTATATAGCGATTTTACGTTTTTATTTATTCCGCAGTGTTTAAATAAGGTGTTTATTTTCTTCAAAACTCCATTTACTTCTTTGCAGTCTATAAACAAATGTCTGTAAGTTTTGGGTTCATTGCAGATGTTACAAAACGGAGTTGAGCTTATTTTCCAAAGGAATCTTATTCCTTTCGATGGAATGATCTTATGAATTTATTTAAATTTAAATTGTTTTATACGATTGTCTTCTAATTTGTGTATAGCTTTATGTACATTTTCCCAGTTATTATATTATCAAAATTTCTTGATTATCCCATATGATTTGTATTCGAATTTGTTCAAACGTTTTGCTTTTTCGATATTCTCCTCTTTTAATATCTACCCACGTTTCAATAATCTATGTAAAAATCCGGTATTGAAAGACTATCATATTATTTTATGTTTTTCAGATGACCTAAATTCATATTAAATATAAGAAAGTTGTTTCCGAATTTTTTTGAAAAATAGTTAGGCAGTATTTTCCAGTTTGTTTCATCTTTCTCTGTTAGTTTTTTTTATCCATTTTGAGGGATTTAAAGAATGATGCGGTGTCTAGCATATCTAGTCCACATTGATTGTTTGTCCTATCAGTGTTGTTCGTTTTATTTTTTCACGTTTCCCATGCCATAAGGATTTATTAATAAGCGAATCGATTATTTTTATTTTATCGAGTGGTGTTTTAGAGGATTGTATCAAGTATACAAATTTTGGCATAATTAAAGTTTTAATAACTTTTATCTTTCCAAAAAATGTTAAATTTCGTTTAAGTCCATTTGTTTATTAAGTTTTCACTGTCAATTATTCTTTTCCCCAGTTTAGTGCGTTGCATTACGTTTTGTTGCGGCAAAAATAAGTACCTAAAGGCTTTGATAGGTTTTTGAGCCCAATTAATATTTCCAATTTTGTCTACACATTTTTTTTAATTTACCCACATACCCTTAATTCGAATCTATTTTATCCAGTCCCGTCGTATTCGAGCCATGGAAGTTCTATTTTAAGTATACAGTAGTGTTACGTGAACGGGATGCTAACGGCACGTGTCAATTTATATATAACCTGAACGACACAGAATTCAGATAAATTTTACTTGATCAACAAATAAAACAAATGTGTAGTCACATATAATATGTACTTTATATGAGATTAAACGGTATAAAAAGCATCTGTAGAAATACTTAACTGACACGAAATCAATCTGGTGAATTTTACGTCCCATCTGTACAAGTATCATATTCACGAAACACAAGCTGAAATGAGATTTACCTGAGACCTGCGGAGAGGAAGTAATCGTCACACCTTCGATTGGGATCCCGTCCGTTCTTTCAACAATGAGTTCTAAATAGAATAAGACAATTAACAGAAACAACAACAACAACAATAGTTATATGACCAACAGTAAAATATTCATAGAAGCCAACACAACACATACACAATCTATAGGTCAAATGACCGTGACGAATACCAATACACACATACAGAAGAAGTCTATCACAGTACCTGATATCTCCTAAATCAGGTCTATCACAGTACCTGATATCTCCTGAATCTATAACAGTACATGATATCTCATGGATCTGGTCTATTACAGTACCTGATATCTCCTGAATCAGGTCTATCACAGTACCTGATATCTCCTGAATCTGGTCTATCACAGTACCTGATATCTCCTGAATCAGGTCTATCACAGTACCTGATATCTCCTGAGTCTATCACAGTACATGATATCTCCTGAGTCTATCACAGTACATGATATCTCCTGAATCTATCACAGTACCTGATATCTTCTGAGTCTATCACATTACCTAATATCTCCTGAGTCTATCACAGTACATGACATCTCCTGAGTCTATTACAGTACATTATATTTCCTGAATCAGGTCTATCACAGTACCTGATATCTCCTGATTCAGGTCTATCACAGTACCTGATATCTCCTGAATCTGGTCTATCACAGTACCTGATATCTGCTAAATAGCAACTGAACTCTCACTTCATTCACGCCATTCAAACTTTCAGTTGAAACAACTGACCACTCAACGTGCTCAAATGTGGCTTTCCCAATATTGCTATTTGACAGACCCAATCGGTAGAAGCTGGTTTCGTACTACAGACTATAGATGAAGTGCCAACAGGAGTTACCACGATGGAACAGCTAGGAGCGGAAATCGCCACTTATGACATCAAATCCGGTTCATGGGTACACCAAACCTTGGTCTTCCTCGTCGTCGTATCATCATACGAGACATGCATCATTTATCACGATTCTGCTTTCGAAATCACTTATTAATAATTGAAGCGAAAAAACTTCGATTGTAACAATACAATACGACACGGATTTGTATTGTTACAATCGAAGTTGTCTCTCTTCAGTTAGACAGGTTTTAATTGATTTAACAATTATCTGATTTGTGCTGCATATATTTACATGTAAAAATATAAAATATTGCAATCTTCTGTGTAGTTAATATAACATGAAAGTTTATATTAATAACAAAAGAACGATAGTATACCATGCAATTGATGAGGTAAAGCCGTATAATTATATAGGAATCTTTAAGACAAATGTAATTACAATTCTGGAAACAACCAATGAAGAACTAGTTTCTGTACCAATCATATAATACTCAGATAATCATGTCAATTATCAAATGTTGCTGATAATATTTAATGCAAACAAAAAAAACAAGAAATAAAATATATATCGCTCATAATATTAAAATGTTCTAGATTAATTTCATTTCGGCCCAGTTGTGGTTCCAAGGTTTGTCAAGTAAGTTGTACCGTTATGCTGCTGACAAACATTACTGTCCGAGGTATACAAACCGGGTTAATATGAAAACTTATTAATGGCAATTTTATAAATTAACTAAACCGTTTTAATCTTATTTTCAGCTAAAATGTAGGTTGCGCATTTATTTTGCGTTTTACAAGCGATGCATTAAAATGGTTTGACGTGTACGATTCTTGTTTAGAGTGGTAAAAACCTTCAAGTTATGCACTGTGATTGCACAAAGCGAAATTCTTTAACAGTGATATCTTACCATTCGTGTGATACAGATATCCGTACACCTCTACCTCACACATGCTCAGTACGTTGATTTCACCTCCACCATCAATATGCAACTTCACAAACCGTGCAAGGACCAATGCGTCATGTTTGTCAGATATGGTTATGTTCACGACCCTTATCTGACTCTCGTCGCTTTTAAAGTAAGCATATTCTCTCATGTCTGACATAGTTGAACCCATGGATATATAGACGTCATGAAGCCAGTGCCCTGGTATATAAAATACAACTTGATGAAGAAACCAGTGTCTATACATTGTTTCTAGAAACACGCAAAACGTGAAGATAAACAAATACCTGGAGTGCATTTTACTAAATTATGATATAAAGTAAAGAGATCGTATAACTAAAAATCCTGGTATACACTTCTAAAACTGATGAACTCAACCACGATAAACCTACAGTGCATAGGAGGCTATAACGTCAGAGATTTTATTTAAAATATTTTATTGCGAATATCTTACAATATTACATATTTACAAACAATTTTGTCAAAAAGATTGGAATGAAAGACAACCTTATAGAATTCCTATCCAGAGATTTGATTTATTATGCATAAAGATCATACGGATTTACAATCCAGATATCAAATAAAAAAATAACAACAAACACGGGACCGGAATCGAAAGTGCAGGTCTGTTTCCTGGTAACGAATAGATAATGGGAATATGTATGTAGCACAAACTCATACTTAAAATACAAAAGAGTTCATGAAGCAATCTTGTTTAAATGAAAAATGTATTTTGTTCGAAACAAAAGCAGTTTTGTTTTGTCTGAAATTGCCCATCCATGACACGTTCAATTAACAATTGCTACTCGAATTTAAATGTAAATCAACTAGGTTCAATTTAGCAGGTAAAATGAATTTATATTCAGTGGCTTGGTCCTCCGTGGCCGAGTGATCTAAGACGCCTCTCAAGATACTTACATCAAACCGCTCAATATACTTACATCAAACCGCTCAAGTTACTTACGGAAGGATGTGATTTTACTCAGATTCATTCTGAGGTCTTCCTCTATCAATACAACTGGACATGCCATATATAACTTGAAATATGTTGAAAATGGAGTTAAACTCAATTCAAGAAAATATATATTAAGTGGCGGAAAATAACAGCAAAAAAAGATAAGTAAACTACTTACAACAGCAGTCAACCCTGTTATAAATTATCACATATTCTATGACGTTTTCACTTCCAAGGTCAACAATCCACCAAGGATTTGGCTCGTAACCGGTATATATACAATCCCCTTGTACCCAAGATTGGTGTTTGATTCCGTCGACTGCCTTCTCAGGTAGGGAGTTATCCTCTTTCATATTAGGGAAAAATACATAATCTCCTGTTATCGAGGACTGATTTGCAGGTTTATTAAAGCTGATGTTTTCCGGATCTAAAACAAAAAATAGTATAAGGAATTTATACTAAAGGTGTGTATATTTTAAGCCATTTATTGTTTTTATAATTAGTCCTATATTTAGAATTTATAGGAAAGTCATAGTGGTATTGTTAACATTGGTTATTTATAAATGTTAATACTTAACGAGAAATTATATAGAGAGTACCCACTTGTTTAAACCATACATAAATCCGTTTGTATTTTATCATATTTCTTGTTATTGTTAAACATACCTTTTGGGTTTTGTTTGTATCCGTATATCTCAATTTCACAAAAATGTAAAACATTCAAACGGCTTCTGTCTTTAATTTGTATCTTTACAAATCTTGCAGAAACATCAAGTTGGGTGTTAACGGAAAATTGTCCGACCGCTTTCACCTTCTTTAGAAAACCGACTGGGGACAGTTCCAACATTTCTACTCCAATGGACAACTCCAGATTGTAAAGACGCTCCGCTAGAGTAAAAAAGCCTGTCATTATCCTTACAATATTAACAGCATAAACATAAGCTATATACCGGACAAGTAGTATTACAGCTATACATACATACACACACACACGAGAAGTGTTCATGTTTGTAAAGGCAACTTTAGTCAACTCAGCTCTATATGTTATCAAATATGTTTAACCAAATTCATGATATTTGCAAACTCTGTTTAAAGGAAGGGCTGTAACTAATGTGGGTATCACTTGTGGCCCGACCCATTTGCACTGTACTTGTACATATTTAGCTATAAAATATGTTTAAACCAAGAAGTTACAACAGGCGTTATTGCAATGGGACGGCCAAAATTAAAATTGGGAGCTAAATACCAGATTTCCGGGCGAACCTCCGTTACTCTTCCTTTATCGTCACACCACAAAATGCTAATGTATGGTGTAGATATAAACGTTAAATATTAAGAACAAGCTCTATTGGATTTTTTTCCCAGTAAACTCGCAATAATTTCCAGGTCACAGTAACAACAGATATACACTTGACTGATATCAACATTTAAATATGCATTTGCCATTTATGTTGCCGTATTTGTAAGAATAGGGTCTGGTGGTGTAGTTATTTATACTTTCTCGTTGTATGATGATGAGCGAATACTCCTGCTATTAAGGTTTAAGCTCACCAGGGGTGATTTTTCCTTCTGGTCGTTCCGCGGGTGACCTCGGAAGGCATTCTATTCAATGAATACGTTGTATCCCTTTTACACCTAATACCGCGATTTACCTATTTCCGCGAATGTCCGTATACTAACAACATTCCAGACATGCGCAAAGTTCCAACTTCCGTTAGCGTCGGCATTTGTTTAAATTTTGTACCGGCAACTGTTTATTACTCAGCACACTTAAGTAACTTTATTACTGTTAATTATTGGTGCAATTATTTACATGGATGACAAAGTTTAAGACTCCCGGTAATAGGTATAACCAGTATACTTATTATAAATATTCTTATTCTATTCCAAATAATGTTTTTACAAGATTGGTTGCTGTGTTAGTTTAATACTACTTTAGAGATATATTTTCTGTACCATTATTAGAGGTTAAAGTGTTTTTTTAACTTACAACAACAATCTCGCCTGTTATAGATGATAACATGGTCAATGATATAGACACTATGTAGATCTACTAGCCACCATGGCTCTATTTCTTCTCTCGTGTGTACGCATGATTGCTGGAACATATCAGAGTTTGTATCACCGTCAACTGCCGTGTACGCTTCTGCGAATGCATACATTGTGGACGACTGATAGGCCAGTTTACGATAAGCAACATTTTTTAATTCTGCAAACGAAACACGGTATAAAAAGGGTAAGTACCATTTGTAACAAATAAACTATCAAACAAAAAGTTTCTTTAAAGTTTTCACATGCCGTCTAGATATACATTATATGCTGACCTTAAATTAGTTAAATAATTACATGTACTATTTTAATCGACATGAACATAGCATATAATAAACCTTAAAACAGTATTATATGTTTTTAGTCAGAAAAAAAGAAAATGGAAAAAGCGATTTATAGAACTGAAAGTGACATTACTGTAGTTTACCCACACAAAGTTAATAAACGTTTAAGCCAGACTGCGCAACTAATACAATTAAATGTATAATTTACATTCGACGCATCGTGTTCGTCTATGATTGCTTCCAATTTTGTCATAATTCAAATGTAAATGTAATTGAAGATGAGTTTCATTTCTATTTTGCCCAATTTGTGAACACCTTAGACTACATTACTGTAAAGTTTCCTGGCTAAGATCGAGATCTTAAATCTATTTTATACAAGTGTGTCTTATCAGGCAAACATAATTTAATCTCTATCGCAAAGTACTTGTTAAATGCTTGTGATAAAATAAAACTGGAATTAGAAAATATAACCCTTTAAATGTAACCTAACAAGTACTGATTTATAGTTAATATATGTTTTCAATTGCTTGTTCCATTCTGCTTGATTGTCATAGTGTATATTGATTTGGACCAGTGGACTATATTACTGAATAAACTATGGGTTTCATATAGATTACTTACCGTTTTTCCAGAGGATGACTAATCGTTGATGATTTTAATCAACGAGAGCCTTAAGTTATCACAAATTTTATTTCCGCAATTTTCCTTTCATTTACAAATACAACACTAGTCTATCCCAGAACCTGATATCTCTCCCGGATCAATGGGGAGAGTTGGGTCCGTACTACAGACTAAATACAACACTAGTCTATCCCAGAACCTGATATCTCTCCCGGATCAATGGGGAGAGTTGGGTCCGTACTACAGACTAAATACAACACTGGTCTATCCCACAACCTGATATCTCTCCCGGATGAATGGGGAGAGTTGGGTCCGTACTATAGACTAAATACAACACTAGTCTATCCCAGAACCTGATATCTCTTCCGGATCAATGGGGAGAGTTGGGTCCGTACTACAGACTAAATACAACACTAGTCTATCCCAGAACCTGATATCTCTCCCGGATCAATGGGGAGAGTTGGGTCCGTACTACAGACTAAATACAACACTAGTCTATCCCAGAACCTGATATCTCTCCCGGATCAATGAGGAGAGTTGGGTCCGTACTACAGACTAAATACAACACTAGTCTATCCCAGAACCTGATATCTCTCCCGGATCAATGGAGAGAGTTGGGTCCGTACTACAGACTAAATACAACACTAGTCTATCCCAGAACCTGATATCTCTCCCGGATCAATGGGGAGAGTTGGGTCCGTACTACAGACTAAATACAACACTAGTCTATCCCAGAACCTGATATCTCTCCCGGATCAATGGGGAGAGTTGGGTCCGTACTACATACTAAATACAACACTAGTCTATCCCAGAACCTGATATCTCTCCCGGATCAATGGGGAGAGTTGGGTCCGTACTACAGACTAAATACAACACTAGTCTATCCCAGAACCTGATATCTCTCCCGGATCAATGGGGAGAGTTGGGTCCGTACTACAGACTAAATACAACACTAGTCTATCCCACAACCTGATATCTCTCCCAGATCAATGGGGAGAGTTGGGTCCGTACTACAGACTCAATACAACACTGGTCTATCACAGAACCTGATATCTCTCCCGGATCAATGGGGAGAGTTGGGTCCGTACTACAGACTAAATACAACACTAGTCTATCCCACAACCTGATATCTCTCTCGGATCAATGGGGAGAGTTGGGTCCGTACTACAGACTCAATACAACACTGGTCTATCACAGAACCTGATATCTCTCCCGGATCAATGGGGAGAGCTGGGTCCGTACTACAAACTTAATACAACACTAGTCTATCCCAGAACCTGATATCTCTCCCGGATCAATGGGGAGAGTTGGGTCCGTACTACAGACTAAATACAACACTAGTCTATCCCAGAACCTGATATATCTCCCGGATCAATGGGGAGAGTTGGGTCCGTACTACAGACTAAATACAACACTAGTCTATCCCAGAACCTGATATCTCTCCCGGATCAATGGGGAGAGTTGGGTCCGTACTACAGACTAAATACAACACTAGTCTATCCCACAACCTGATATCTCTCCCGGATCAATGGGGAGAGTTGGGTCCGTACTACAGACTAAATACAACACTAGTCTATCCCACAACCTGATATCTCTCCCGGATCAATGGGGAGAGTTGGGTCCGTACTACAGACTCAATACAACACTGGTCTATCACAGAACCTGATATCTCTCCCGGATCAATGGGGAGAGTTGGGTCCGTACTACAGACTAAATACAACACTAGTCTATCCCAGAACCTGATATCTCTCCCTGATCAATTGGGAGAGTTGGGTCCGTACTACAGACTAAATACAACACTAGTCTATCCCACAACCTGATATCTCTCCCGGATCAATGGGGAGAGTTGGGTCCGTACTACAGACTAAATACAACACTAGTCTATCCCAGAACCTGATATCTCTCCCGGATCAATGGGGAGAGTTGGGTCCGTACTACAGACTAAATACAACACTAGTCTATCCCACAACCTGATATCTCTCCCGGATCAATGGGGAGAGTTGGGTCCGTACTACAGACTAAATACAACACTAGTCTATCCCAGAACCTGATATCTCTCCCGGATCAATGGGGAGAGTTAGGTCCGTACTACAGACTAAATACAACACTAGTCTATCCCAGAACCTGATATCTCTCCCGGATCTATGGGGAGAGTTGGGTCCGTACTACATACTAAATACAACACTAGTCTATCCCAGAACCTGATATCTCTCCCGGATCAATGGGGAGAGTTGGGTCCGTACTACAGACTAAATACAACACTAGTCTATCCCACAACCTGATATCTCTCCCGGATCAATGGGGAGAGTTAGGTCCGTACTACAGACTAAATACAACACTAGTCTATCCCAGAACCTGATATCTCTCCCGGATCAATGGGGAGAGTTGGGTCCGTACTACATACTAAATACAACACTAGTCTATCCCACAACCTGATATCTCTCCCGGATCAATGGGGAGAGTTGGGTCCGTACTACAGACTTAATACAACACTAGTCTATCCCAGAACCTGATATCTCTCCCGGATCAATGGGGAGAGTTGGGTCCGTACTACAGACTAAATACAACACTAGTCTATCCCAGAACCTGATATCTCTCCCGGATCAATGGGGAGAGTTGGGTCCGTACTACAGACTAAATACAACACTAGTCTATCCCAGAACCTGATATCTCTCCCGGATCAATGGGGAGAGTTGGGTCCGTACTACAGACTAAATACAACACTAGTCTATCCCAGAACCTGATATCTCTCCCGGATCAATGGGGAGAGTTGGGTCCGTACTACAGACTAAATACAACACTAGTCTATCCCAGAACCTGATATCTCTCCCGGATCAATGAGGAGAGTTGGGTCCGTACTACAGACTAAATACAACACTAGTCTATCCCAGAACCTGATATCTCTCCCGGATCAATGGGGAGAGATGGGTCCGTACTACAGACTTAATACAACACTAGTCTATCCCAGAACCTGATATCTCTTCCGGATCAATGGGGAGAGTTGGGTCCGTACTACAGACTAAATACAACACTAGTCTATCCCAGAACCTGATATCTCTCCCGGATCAATGGGGAGAGCTGGGTCCGTACTACATACTAAATACAACACTAGTCTATCCCAGAACCTGATATCTCTCCCGGATCAATGGGGAGAGTTGGGTCCGTACTACAGACTAAATACAACACTAGTCTATCCCAGAACCTGATATCTCTCCCGGATCAATGGGGAGAGTTGGGTCCGTACTACAGACTAAATACAATACTAGTCTATCCCAGAACCTGATATCTCTCACGGATCAATGGGGAGAGTTGGGTCCGTACTACAGACTAAATACAACACTAGTCTATCCCAGAACCTGATATCTCTCCCGGATCAATGGGGAGAGTTGGGTCCGTACTACAGACTAAATACAACACTAGTCTATCCCAGAACCTGATATCTCTCCCGGATCAATGGGGAGAGTTGGGTCCGTACTACAGACTAAATACAACACTAGTCTATCCCAGAACCTGATATCTCTCCCGGATCAATGGGGAGAGTTGGGTCCGTACTACAGACTAAATACAACACTAGTCTATCCCAGAACCTGATATCTCTCCCGGATCAATGGGGAGAGTTGGGTCCGTACTACAGACTAAATACAACACTAGTCTATCCCAGAACCTGATATCTCTCCCGGATCAATGGGGAGAGTTGGGTCCGTACTACAGACTAAATACAATACCGATATAAAAAATAACTTGCGACATGATTTGTCTTTACCTGATTTTAATTGCGCTGTTATTTATAAGCCTTATAAGATTCTGGGTCATTGTCACTTTTAAAGCTTACTTGCTGTATAAATATTACTACTTTTATCAAAAGATGTGAGCTGTATACTGTATCGTTCTGCATGTTTGCTGAATGTCCCTTTTACTATTGGCTATCTGACTTGCCTTCTGGTTGATGTCATTATCATATGCGCAGTAGAAATTAAGTATCATTCATAATCGCCAAATCAACATGTACACAATAATTAAGTGACAATTAAAATAATAACTTAGTCGTGTAAATCTCCAAACATGTCTGCCAGAGTAGTAAATATTTGTAAAAGGAGACTATCAAATTACAACGCCACACTAGGCTATCTGCTGATGGTGAATTAACACAGATCCATGCATTTCCCTGGAGTTTCAAAAACAAAACAATATTTTAGCAGATGAAGTTGAACTTTTTTTAAACTGCATGTAACAAACGATTTTGGGAAATTATTCTTTGGCAATCAAATGTTTTAACAACAATCTAACAGTATGCAACATTATAACAAAAACAATTCATTAATGACTGAAATTTTGAATCATGTACTGAATTATACAAAACCTGCCAGATAGCCATCTTGCAGTATTATATGGCAGTTGGGGTTTTAATCGTGCTCAAGTTGTGTTGGTGGTTATTATGTCATTTACATGCTACATGTTTGTTTCATAATTCTTATTTTTAACTGTGCACCAACACAAAAAGTTGTAACTATGACAATATCAGGAGGGAAGACCCATAGGATCACTCTCTCTATAAACTATAAACATCAAATACACATATCAAAGGAAACAACAAAATGAACATACATGTACGACATGCCTTCGCTTCAGTGGATCCTATCTATTATTACCCATGTACTTATCAGAACCACACAAGAGCTGATAATTTCACTATAGTAATAAACATGTTAAAAATGGTTAAATTGATCCGGCACTCATTTTGGAGATTGTTTACCGTGATCCTTGCCTACCGGAATCTTCACAGGTTCAAAATGGGAAAAGGAGCACACGTGCAGACATTTGTATGAACACTAACCTTTACCGTACTGGCGGTATCCATTCACTTCCACCCCACACACGTGCAAAACATTTACACGTGCACTGTCTCGTATCTGAAGTTTGGCATATCTGACAGCCACAAGGGACTTCAGCGGGTATATAAATACGGGCTTGCACTCGTCACATGTAGCTACATTCTCCAAGAAGCCGTGTACTTGTAACGTGTTTACCGAGATGCCCATACTCAACTCTAAATGATGAGGCAAAGACCCTTGAAATAAGTTGAAAACACAATGATTACATTAACAACAACTTATTGTATATGATGAAAGGGTACATCAACTTTCGCTTGAACCAAGATCAGAGAGTTGATCACTCCAATTCTTTAAGTCATATCGCCACCATTGGGAACATGTTTTTTTCCTTATTTAATGCTCATTCCTTTATTTGAATAGCATTATTGGTGTATTTTAAACATTTTGAAAGCATTGTCATATTTGAATTGTGAATTTAAAATAAAAAAATGATGCTTGGAAATTGAGGTATGAATTCATGATTTCGGAAGTCTATGAGACGAAGTTCAATGAGATGGTATACCTGAATTACTGTCTGAAATACTAAGTCATATCTCCGAGGAAGACACTCCCTATATCTTTATTAGTACATATGTACCGTCGTTTTAACCTCTCTTTTTGGACATTATTATGATGTAGCGTTTTGACCACTATTTTCAATTTTGCATAATGCGATGGAGAACTTTGGTCCTCCTTTCTGGACATATCATGTATACTTTTGAACTCTTGTTCAATTCTCTTCTGCCTAGGAACACCAGGCTGGGAACCTCTTGACTTTTATTCTTTGAGTTAATGAAATCCAAGAGCTTTTGCCATTGTGTAGACAAACTTTTATTTAGATTAAATGTAGAGTTTTGATCCGTATATAATTGGTTTGATTGTAGAGTTCTGGCCCCAAATTTTAGGCTGCAATATAGAGTGTGTGCCTATGTTTTGAAGTTTACAGGGTACACATCTTTAACCATCTCTTCATTCACAGTGATGCTGTCTCTTATGTTCAGGATTTAAAGAGAGTATATCAGAAAAAACGCTATAAATGTCTTATAAAGTAAATAATTATCAAAGTAGACAAAAAGCATCTTATTATCATAATGAATATAATCCGAATAGTTCAGTATGCACAATCCACCAAAACGTCACAAAATATGTTGCCATTTTAAGCGGGACATCTATTTTAGTCTGACCTAGGAGCGTAGCCCGAGTTGGGAAAGCCCTTCTTAATTTAATATTTTGACATGTTTAAATAGATACATTTTTGGTAATATGAGGTCATTGAGTATATATAGGCATGGTACATTGGAAAAAAATGTTTAGAATTGTGAAAATCCTGGTATATTCCCTTTACGTAAGACTTACCACAACAATCCGGGCTATTATACACGGTGACAGATTCCACTAAGTATATCCCCTCCAGGTCTACCATCCACCACGGCTCATATTGTGACCTAGTATGCATACACGATGCATCATACAAATAACCGATGATGTTTCCATCTATGACTTTGTCGGCGTCGGTAAATTGTAAGTGGGATTGATACGACGACAGGTAAGCGGATTTTCCTTTACTTAAGATGCTGTATTCTGTATGATGTTGAAAATTTAAAGGCAAAAAAACAAATTTGAGGATTTATTTAATTATTTATTGTATAATGTAAAGGTATTTTAAACAAAACAAAGATACCATATATTTAAAAGAAAGAATACATGAAGTAGAATTTTAAGAACACAGATACGACAACATTACACTCATAGTAATGACACAGACTATCCACAAAAAAATACAATACAAACACACATAAGAAGGTAATCACCTTAGAACGGTCAGCAGTAAAACTGTTACCCAACCTCGCTCTTCCCATACTCTACTCCGTTGTATTCTCAACCTCGAATAATTAAAATATGGTATTGATATCCCTCCCATTTAATGTTCACACGAAAATTGTCTTCATATTATATTCTTCCTTTTTATTTGTTCATGGGAAATATTCATGGTTTCTCAAATGTCTTCGTGCAGGTACAACATGTATATATTATATGTACATATACACGTTCTTGCAATATTTACGAAGCATTTGCATCATTTTGACAACACCTGTATCTCATGGTATTGCCATTACTCCTCCAAAACCATATATGTACACGTCAGGCAAATGATACAAATCATTCCTATAGCTCCAACATTATATTTCAATATCGTATACACCAGCATTCGCATTGCAGCGTCACAGACAATCCATACAAACAAATGACCCCTTTATCTCTAACATAATATACCAATATCTACAAAGCATTCCAATTACTATAAAACAACCTATCCATATATAAGGGTCTGAATTTCAAAATAATAAGTCATTGATAGAGTTTCTAAGTTTTGGTACAAAGTAACATATATTGATCTAGGCTATGGAACGAATATTAATTTCATTTTATACATTTAGTTTAGTATCAACTTGTATATACTTACAATATGCATTACAATTTACACATATTCTTCATGTTACAATTTTATTGACATAAATTATTTTGTTGTATTTCAAAATGTTTGCTTATAGCAAGAACTTATATAGAGAAGGAAAAGCAACTGATTGAGATGTTATGAACGCTCGCGTACTCACGTGAAGAATTCAAATTTTTTCTTTGCATAAAGGAATTCTCTACAAAACGAAACTATTCCCCGTAAAATTTGTGTTTACAATTGTTGAAGAACTTGTGATTACAAAATTTGAATATTGCAACCAAAGACTTAAATAAATATAAGTATCTCTATATATAAATCCTTGGGTATACCTATCATTATTTAAGAATTTCAAACATACTACAAAAAATGCTGCTGACATGAAAAATGTACGTCTCACTACACAGTTCTGCCCCTTTTTTCCACGGTAATATGATTCTTACACTTAAAAAAGGCCTATGTAATTTGGTTTTGAAATATTTTCAAAATGGTTCATAGTGGTTGTGTTTTCTTACTGCAGATGAGTAGAGCAAAAGTTGACATACTACAATAATACCTCACTGGTGTTAAAAAAGTGACTTTTATTTTTCCCAAAAATCTCAGGGTGTCACTGCAGGCTCTTTTTAAAAAAAAACAGCCTGGTCAACCTACCAGTTATTGTGCATTTTATGTGGGTATACATTCCTGCTATGAAAAAAATAATACTTAAAATTATGTGGAATCTTATCTTATCTTATATAGAACAAAGAACAAAATTCAACTGTGTAGCGAGACCTGTAAACATTCTGATACGACATGCGATTAAAGAAAACAAAAGGGAAATAATAGATATAATGCTTTGAAATATTACCAAGGCCTGTGATTGAAACATTGCCATCTGAAATATACATGTATATCAAATACATATCTGATATACTGAACCGAACAGCTTACCAGCCATTTTTGTATTTCCGATTTTTTCGTCAAAGTTTGGTGTAAGCTTTTAAAATATGCATACGACAAAAACAGACAATTATGGTTTTAAATGGCTAAAATTTTCTTTCTTAATAAAGTCCAAATTTCAAAGAAATTGTTTGGATACTTTTTTGGAAAATGCTTTAAATGTCAGGTACATAAAACGTCTGGTGGCGGGTTAGCTGTACTGTTCAGTATAGATATAATGAAATATTTAAATATTTGTTTTTTTATTTTACCTAAAATCACAACTGAAAATCATAATTTTTAAGTACACACTTATAGACAAGCGTTTTCTGTGTTATATGTTTAATGACATAGCTGATACATTGATGTTTTCTATGGTTGTAAATGCGGAATAATTAACCGAAGACATGCGTAGCGGGTATTTTCATATAAAGAATATGTTACGTACGCATTTATATGGTAACGACATTGGATACAGTGCTGGTAACATTGTCTTTCTGATTATTAAAAGTAACACAATTGTCATTTTTTTTAAAAACAAATCTATCATTCATGAATAACAGTACAAGACGAGTTCATAAAGCAATGAAGAGCGCTTGGTTAAGTGGCAGACGTCAGATTTTAAGATTAAGAGTCTAGGTTAGATCCTCCGCCACGGTTATGTGTTGTGTCATTGAGCAAGACACTTTATCTGCATATGCTTAGTAATAGTATCACCATGGAAGACTTAGAACATTATTTGTCTATGTTGCATGAACTTGTTTCACATTCGATGTAAAATAAATAATTTTAATACATAATGACCATTTAACGATGTATATATACAAAAATTAAGAAGTTAAATAGAAATAATCATGCCGGACGTGCAGATAGCTGACGACTGTTTTCACAGCGTTAAAAAGACGATCTTAAACAAAATGATTACGTATAATAATGGTTATAAAATGACACTACAAATATGTGTAGGTTACATGTATGCATAGATAAACATTTTATAGGCATTTATATACATGTATACTTACATTTCCATAAATTTGGGGAGTAATAACAGTATATCAAGTCTTTAAAAAATACGTCGGTGCTATTCGTACGTGTCTCAAATACCAAATATTCAGTTTGGCTCGTGAATCCTCCCATATCATGACAATTGTCGTCACGGTTCTACAACAGCCAATTAATAAACTGACAGTATGTATGGAGAAGGCGATTGTTATATCAAATAAAGAAATATAAGTTAAAGGAACTATAAAATTTCACAATCATGTTGCTGCAATATTGTGTCGTATATATTTTTGCGACTATGGTCAATTTCAATAATTCTAAATTGGATGGTCAATACGTGATGTGTCATTCTTAGGACACAATCACCGCAGCAGAATGAATGATCCATTATAGCATCACACATCTACTAATATGTAACATCAACATTTAGTAAAAACTAATAAATTCCCTTATGTGGTATGTCTCTTTATTTATATGATAAAAATATTAGGTCAGCGTTAATATCAGTTCTGATTATGAAAACAGCGATAACTGTAATTTTTACTAGGCATAACAATGCCCATTATTAGATATATCGCGCTTGCAAAAAGACGACAGGAACATCATATAAGCGTCTGACTTGATTTTTCTCAGGGCCTCACAAAGCGAATATAATGAAGAGACGAAACGTTGGCGTGCTTCACAGCAACCGCACCGATACGGATGAAAACGATGTAATACTCGTTAAAATGGAAGCGCTACCATAAATCTTCATATTACATCGATGGAGATACATATGCGATGTATAACTTAAGTGTTACATATGATATACACAGATATAAAGTATGGCAACATGTATAACCACGTTATAACAGTCAGCTAATGACACTAGACACTATTTAAATTACCCCCGCAATCACATCAATCATGAACTTTATTTTTAGACTCATTTGAAAAACAAATCGGAAGCGGAATATCTTCTTAAATTATCAGATACGTAGACAAAACAGAGACCCAATAACCAATTCAATGATTACTTTCACTAGCATGTATGGTGTATTCCAAACTGGACTACTGTAGTTTTCCATGTAATTGTTGTTGTTGTTGTTGTTGTTATTGTTGTTGTTGTTGTACCGCTTACACAACCGTGCATGCAACTCATCTAAAATTAAATTAGTTTAAAAATTATAAATTTTTAATTGTACATATCTCAATTATAAGTATATATATGTATTTGCATAAACTTTATAAACATGGTTAACTTGCAATAGTGTTCTACATGCCCAATCACGCCGCAAACATGATGGAATCCCAGGTTTTTTCCTTGAATAATTTTACTTTATATCATGTGCAGTAAACATGTACAGTACACACGGCTAAGCGTGATCATATTTCGAAAGTAGTTTGTGAACACGTGTTTACATCACAATCGTGTGTCGAAAAACACTTTATACATTTTGCTTGGCATACTTTCCTTAAGTTTACTGAAAAAATACTCCATGCAGTATAAAGAACCAATGGTAGATTTTTCAGTGAATTATCTTCCCTAAATCAATATCCAGGTGGCGCAACGACCAACTTGGTCCCAATAAACGGATATCCTTGGTTTTCATTGTTACACAATAAAGCCATTCTTGAACCAGACTTACGTTTTTCGTCATCAGTCACGAGTATCTCCATCGCGGGTAGATATCCGTCTTTGTTCCAGTGTAAGATTGACGGTAATAACAGAGTCAAGTTGTACTCAGAAAAATCTGAAAGTGACTTTATAGTGAGTAACAGATCATCAAAAGTGAATACATAGTACCAATAAAAATACGCCTAAAATTGTGGTGTAATATTTTCAAAGTCATTTGCTTACATATCTTTAACACATAATAACGTTTTATCTAAATCAGTTAAATACATTTTGTCATCACATTGTCAAAAGTATAGTAATTATTATTTGGTAAAACTAAGTGTATAAAAATAAATAACCTCACACATAGGTTAACTGTAAAGAAAACGTTACCTTTTGGACATCCATTTTCAGATCCATATATACTGTATTCGCCCTTGGGCCAGTACAAACTTCTATTCTGACGTTGATTCCCAGATTTATAACAGAAGTTAAATTGATAAGAGAAGTTTCCGAAAGGTCCAATCATATTTGATTTTCTAGCTCGTCCATATTGGTTGTTTCTATTGCTCAGTGAATCAGAGTCTGTGTTGAATTGGGGAAGTTCGCAGGCAATATTTGAAACATAAAAAATCGGTTCAGTAGTTGTAAAATTGACGTAGCCGACTTCCCATCCGTGTTCCTGAGATTCAGGACAGCCGTCTTTAGTCATTGGTAAAGCGTATGGCCCGACAGGCCATTCGCTTTCCTGTAAATCTGAAAACGATAAAAGGTGCCTCGTGTTAACATAGACGTACCGACAATCAATCAGCTAACGACACATAACACACAATCAGTACACGACACATAACACACAGTCGGTACTAACACATAACACACAATCAGTACACGACACATGACAACCAATCAGTACTCGACACATAACACACAATCAGTACACGACACATAACACACAATCAGTACACGACACATAACACACAGTCGGTACTAACACATAACGCACAATCAGTACACGAAACATAACACACAATCAGTGCACGACACATAACATACAATCAGAACACGACACATAACACACAATCTGTACACGACACATAACATACATAACACACGAAAACATGTCCCATCATATTGTCTGAGCCCAATGACGCAGTATTTGTCCATGTACTTTCAACTTTGCATTACCCGTCCGGGAAATTGCTGTAACAATCATATCATTCAAATTAAATAGCAGATAGTCACGAATGTGTGTAATTTAGCCAAACAATTTCATCATTTTAATATAGAATGTATATACTTTAAAATATATGAGCACAATATGATATTATAATTTCTCTGTCTTACTGAAATAATAGTTTCTTATACAACGCTAAATGCTGTCCAATAGTGTTCATTAAATTAAACATATGTGTGTCTCTAAACATTCTTTCAATTGGGTGTGTTTATGAATTACAAGCATGTAAAACGCTATATTCACTATATAGAAATAAGAAAGAAACTCAATTGTGGTAAATCGTTCACGTCAGTCTAAACTATGTATATAATGGAAGAACTGCTTTTAAAATACTCGCATAAAACTTAGCAAACATATACATGTCTAGGCAAGAAAATGAAACTCGTAAAAAATGTTCAAATTTATTGTGCTTGGTTGTTAGTTGTATTGATATTTATGCTTTTGTATCTGTCATGATTTTATCGTAATCCTATGTGACAGCTAGGGTTTTGACTTTGATAAAAGCATTATGTTTATTTGTTCATGTCAGTATATTATTTGTATTCTTGCCAGCCAACTGGAATTTTGGCTTTGGTAACATTATGCTCATGTCATAACTTGTGTAGCCTTGTTAGTCAACTAGGTTTCTGCTTTTGATACTTTTGTTCATATATGTATATTTTCCGACTTAATATATGCCAAAGGACAATTTCCAAAATTTGAGTTATACGGTCACCACGTGACTCTTTACTGCACTTATGAGTTGATCTTGTTTCTCTACATTACCTTGGCTCATAAATACATATACAACAAATCTTATGTGCGGAGACTTAACATTTGAAGCGAACAGTCATCATGGCAGCAACAAACCCATTCTATAAATACACTATTCATGATGGTGAAAGCGGGGCGGTAGTCTAATGGATAGAGTGTTGGCCGCTCACGCCAGAGGTTGCGGGTTCAATCCCCAGCTCGACCCGATGCCTCTCATAAAACAACACTCAGTACTGGTTTTACCCAGGAAGCGGACTCGAGAGTGGTTCATATAAGTTCTGAGCTTGCATTGCAATCGAGCTAAAATAAATTAGTATAAACAAATGGTGATAGGACAGTACAAACATTGCGTATATCATTTTATGACGTTTCCTTGTCGATTTGCTTCATACGTGTATTGAGACGCGATAGCATAAACTGTTTATTTCATTACTTTAGATTCTTTTATATTGTTAAATGTGATTCTGCAGGATTTTCCGGCATTGACCTGAACTAAAAATGTTCCACTTGATATATGCATAGGTATATAGTAGTATATCCCAGAACCTGATATGTCCCGACTCAGGTCTCTTAACCATCAATGAAAAGGTAGAATTCTATGTCTGTCCCACAATTCATAGCAATTGAACGCTTACTAAACTGTGACGTAATCAAACTACTGACCAACGAACGTGCTCAAATGCGGCTTTCCCAACATTGTTATTTAACGAACCCAATCGGGAGGGCTGGGTCCACTCTACAGACCAATGAAAAAGGTAAACCTGTAAGGCGATCGCAGATGTATAATGAAATCATTAACTGGGACAACTTGATTGATTTTATGTTAATTACAAGTAAAAAAAAGTGATGTGATTTTTTCCTTCTTAAATATGTACCTATCAATGCCTGACATGATACCATGGATAGTTGAGGGCTCATATGTTTTTTGTCATCAACGTTTCAAAATTCATCAGAAAATGTCCGTACACAATGTATAATACATAAGATAAAAGGCTGGCTATTTCCCGTATTTCGTATTGTGACTTACTCAACAAACGAGTATAAAACAACTATTAAACAACAATACTACACCGAGCTTCGCTATATATTGCATATTATTCTTCTTTCTTATTTCGTCTCCGAACCGTTTCGTATCCGAGGTCGTTTCAACCCTGGGCATGTATATTTATTACAAACTCTAGTACAAAAAACTTGAAGAAACGCACCAATTCCATCGTATTATATATTACCAAGCGATGCTTTAAATGTTTAAATTATATAAATAAAGTTATTAAAGTATGGTATAGTTGTACAAAGGAAACCTTTACGAAACATGAAATTGTTTAAAATTTTAAAGCAGCTATGCAACGGATTTTTTTTTATTCAAAGTTAGTTCATATATTCTATTGATTGAAGCCCCAACTGCCAAACAAAAGCTACAAGATGGCTCTGGGGGCACGTTTTATATACTTCAGATCATGATTCAAATCAGAGAACCCTTTTTCAAAATTTCACAGTCATCAATGCATGATTTTTTTATATAATGTTGCATACTACTAGATTATTATATATCTAATTGGCAAAACAAGCCAGAAAGTGTGTGTTATATGCAGTTAAATTTTTTTAACCCCAACTGCCAACAATTTGAAATTCAAGGGAGATACACTCTATACATGGATCTGTGTTAATTCACCATCAGCAGATCGCCTGGCGTAGCGTTGTAATTTGAAAGACTCTTCTTACAAATATTTACTACCTTTGCAGTAAATGTTACTTTACTAGAACTAGACACATAAACCGATGGTCTGAATATATGGCAAAACTAATATTTAACTTAACAAAGTAGTTCGTAAAACCCGGTTAGTAGTATAACTATACCTACTGGGGAATAACCCCCAAAGTCATTATCCCATATATTTCATCAGAAAGAAATATCTATAATTTACAGCCATCAATATAATATAAACTGTAATGTTTCTCTCTAGCAAACCAAGATGACCTGATTAAAACTACACGAGGCAATCGTATGTAATCATAAAACAGTAAATCACGAAAGTTTAATCCTAGCTTCAATATGAGAACCAATATTTCTATACAATTAGTTTTTTTACATAAGGCATTTTTTTTTATCCAATTATGTTATTCATAATAACTTAACGTACGCGCATGCGTAGTCGTAATGAGTTTCTTTTGAAATTTGAAATATTTTGGGATTTAAATTTAAAGGAACGACATTTTATCAAAGACATTAACACCAAGTTAACCAGCACACGGTTCAGAATTACCCTTCATGACAATATCTTTTAATGGCAATTTAACTATCAAAGATTAATCTGTTTGAACGAAACTTTTGTTCGATTATGACTTCTTTAATTGATCAGGACGCAGGTAAATCTGTTAGATCTTGATTGCTGTTCTCACAGTATCTTTGATATTTTAAATTACTGTTATTAAACCCTTTGTATCAAAACTCTGATAAGTATAACACTTTATGATAAACAATCGTCTATTATTTTAATCAAACACAGCAGAGGTTATCTGGAGACTTTCATCAAATGTGTATATTTTATTGTTTGACTATTGTCTTAAAATTGGTTTAAGATGGCCATCAGTTCCCTCCTTGTTTGCCATATTTAAAATCTCTGTTTAAATCACGTAAAGAAAATAAACCATGTCGTATAAATGCTTTGATTCGTTGCTGTATTATAAAATGAGAACTGTAGAAGTATTAGGGTTGATATTTTTAGCAAATCAAAGAAATTTAGAAACTGGTGAAAAATCCCTATTCTATATAATGTTGATCAGAGCATCTCCCCGATCTAAACTGAGAAGATGTAACTATATCAAAATCATTATGATCGTGCCCATAAGAGGATGATATTTTCTCAAAACATGGAAAATGGGGGTGGGGGGGTGGGGGGGGGGGGGGGGGGGGTGGAAGTATGTTACAACATGGACATCTCAATCTAAACGCTTAGGATAGCTATTTACATATTTTGTAACTTTTATTTGTATTTGTTGGTAATATCAACTCAACAAATTTAAACATACTCGTTTTTTTTTCAAGTACTAAGGCTGAATATATGCTGAGTTTTTTTTCCAAATAAAACAGAAAGAGTCAGAAATTAAAATGAACTGAGACTTGTCTTCTATAGCATTCGATTTACATATCTGACAAACTCGCTCAACTCTCTCTCTCTCATATTCCTTTTTCAATTCTTAAAGTGTGTGCCAAAATACGAATCTTTGTTTAAAAAAACATCGAAGTGGTTTCGACCGTAAATTTTTTAAATGTTTTTATTTTTATTGTTTTTTATTTTATTTTTTATATAATGACAAAACTCTATTAACTTTAACATCAGACCTGCAATGTTGCACAAAATTATCAACTAGTCTTTGTCAATATAATGATGGAAATAATTTGTAATTTGCACTCTTAGGTTTATCCCATATGTAACCAAAAACGTTACTGTTAAGAATAACTTTGACATATCGTTTCATAAATAAAGAATATTTTGCTAGTTTTCCGTACACAGCAGCATTACAACTAGATAGTTTAACACCAAGTACTATCCTACAATAGTTCGAATGGATTTTTTTCAAATCCTTTGATTTTGTTATTCCCCATACCTCACTACCATAATTTAATTGAAGCAACGAAAGCGTCGAATAACTGGAGAGATACTTTTGGTTTTAGTTCATATTTACGTATATTACTAAGTAATATAATCATTGCTTTCAGAGACATTGTTGGTTTGATACGAATGGTCCGGTATAGTTAAATACGACTGCCAAGTAGACAAAATCACCAACAACCTCTAATTGGCACCCATAATAAAAACATTGATCTTATTAACATATTTCCCTCTTTCACGCATTACTACTTTTTTTGCTGTATTTACTTAGAAACTCCAGTCGCTATTGTTTTCATGTGGGACCGTGATTCGTGCGAAGAGACTGTAGCGATTTGTAAATTTGTGGAAGTTCGTGTTCCGGTTTGAAATATTGCAGAAACTGTAACCACTTTTGTTTCATTAACAACAACAACAAAAACAACAACAACAACAATTACATTTATTCTCTCATTACATTTAAATAATATTAATTGCAAAGAAATTTATTTACACCCAGTAACTTAAAACAGTTAAACCTACACTTGACAACTTAAAAAAACATATCATAAATCTGTATAACACAGAACGGTATCTTGCAACAATAAAATGTAAAATACACACTTTTGATATTATTTGGAATGATTATACGCCATTATTATCTTGATACAAATTTGAAACATTTTACGTGTTACTATTTCAGTTTTAATTTAGACACATAGGTTTGATTACAAATACATTCATATTTTGTAGATAATTAATTATATCAATCCCCATCCCCTCCCCAGAGTGTTTTTCTTTTTTCCTTTTTTTCTTTTCTCCAATCAACTATAATATTTAACTGCTCATTATCAGGACTAGACCTGCAATTAATGTTTATATACATCAATAAAGCATTACTTTCTTTTCAAAATAATAAGTTTACAAAGTCAGATAAAAGAATGTTTTATGACAATTGGATTGTTTTTTTAAGCATTTATCTATCATCAATAAATGAACTCCAACATTCAGTTTAACATGTATTGTTGCTTTATAATTTATACATTACAACAAGTGCAAAGCATTTTGATAACAAAACAATGTTGACTCTCATCAATGTTTGTTAGACTGGATGAGTACTTATTAAGGATTTGTTGGTAAAAATTTGCACTTTTTAAGCTTTGTAGTAATTGCTAAGGAATTTGCAAAGCTTAAGCTTATATACTTATTGTTTCAAAATATCTCTAATACAAATGATTAACCTGCCAGATGTTCATTCCACTATATAACTAACTACTTTATATTAAATTGTAAAAACTGATTTCAATTACATGTATATTGTTCTGCACGTCTACAAATGCATATATGTACAAATTATCTTAATGTTTGGAAGCAATTGAGTTGTTGGCCCCGGTTTCACTAATTTAACATATTTTGATAGCGATATTTTTAAATGCTAAAACATCACACTTATGAGTTATGACTATGTGGTAATTTAAAATTTAATTGTGAAGTATTTCAAATAATAATAAAAAGAGAAACTGAAAAATAAAATGCTTGGGGAGGACTTCTGTTTGAACATTTTTATTATTTACGATAATACGGCCCTTGTGATTTAAACTACACAAACAAACTATCTGGATTTAAACCCACGGCCCCTGCGGCGTCAGCGCCTAGCACATTAATGACGACGTCTCTACCGACTGCGCCACCGCAACAACGCCAAAAAACGTTGCGCAAATAGCGCATATATTGGCGTCGCCATTAATGTACACAGGACATAGGCGGGATTTATAATATTTACATTCAATATTTTGTATTATTCTTACTTTTAATGACTCAATGGAGAGGAGCGAAACATGTCTTATTCACCTGACCTAGGACAATTTCGGAAATATTTTTTGCCACTTTGGAGATTCGCCAAAAACGTTGGCGTTGTTGCGATGGCGCAGTCGATAGAGACGTCGTCATTAATGTGCTAGGCGCTGACGCCGCAGGGGCCGTGGGTTCGAATCTCCAAAGTGGCAAAAAATATTTCCGAAGTTGTCCGTGGTCAGGTGAATAAGACATGTGTCGCTCCTCTCCATTGAGTCATTAAAAGTAGGAATAATACAAAATATTGAATGTAAATATCTGGATTTAGTTGGCACTGTTTATTACTCATTCAATTCCCACAGACATTGTGAGACACTCAATGGCTATTAGAAATTTCTTAATGTATATATAATTGTTATTAACTATTTTGTATCAAAATGTCTGGTTTTTTTTGTACAACTAAATTGAAATAAAAGTTACAAAAAAAAACAAAAAAAATTCTCGTAATTTTTCGTTATTTTAACTTCAGTATACAAATTTTGTAATCGCAAATACTTCAAAAATTTTAAACACAAATTTCCGGAAATTGTATTGGTTTGGTGACAATTTCATTCTGCAATGTAAACATTTTGATCTGTGTTTGATGGATGGCAGTTAAGATAATTGAACACAAGATTTTGCGAGATTTTGCGTGAATACGCGAGCGTTCACAAAATCTCAATCAATTGCCTTTCCTTCTCTATATAATTCCTTGATATAGCAACTAATTATGGATTTTGCAAGCGTATGAAAATGTTGTTAATTCATTTTTGTAACTTTGTTTCTTTTGAATTATTGGCTAGGTGTACAAGTACCCACCACAATATAAAGCCATGATATAAGTATGTTTTGTGACTATTTCATGCTGGTATAACAACGTATATCAATTGTGATATCTGCTTGTCTTCTCGAATATGTTCTGTAAATAGAAGCAAGGCGGCTTTTAATCTTAAGTAACTACACTTCACTATAACATTACCCCTATGACGCTGCCCCCAAACATTATACACATAGCTATGAGTTTAAACAATACGGTCGCTATAACTTTCTTGACTTACCAGGTCCCCCAGACGATACAGACAACCTTATTTATTACCTCTCATGAACAGATTCAGTAAAACCGAGTCTGTGAAAGATTGTTCTTAGTTGCGTTCTAGAATCACTAACATTGGCGGGAAGGGATGATTCTTGGAAGAAATCAAAGAATTTTCGCCAGTTTGTTGCTCATGACCCTCGTACATTTCCTAACGATCGAGACGCGAAACTTGGCTGATTTTAAGAAAAAGTGATTATACTTCAGACTGCTTTGACTCGATAACAATTATGGGTATGAGATCTCACTGCAAAGTTGAATTTTGTTCTATATAAAATAAGGTGTAGGTTTTCCATGGTAAAAAAAGAATTCAACATAAAATATTTTGTTAAGTTTTTTCATAACAGGCATGTAAACCCACATAAAAATGTACAATGACTGGTAAGTTGACCAGATTGGTTTTTTTTTAAAAGAGGGTACAGTGACACCCTGAGATCTTTTGAAAAAGAAGTCTTCAACTGCTCATAAATACATGCATATGTTGAAATCCTATAAAAGTTTGTTTTTTTAAACCAGTGATGTCTTATTGCAGTATATGCTATACCAACTTTTGTTCTACTCATCTGCAGCAAGAAAACACAACCACTATGAACCAATTTGAAAATATTTCAAAACCAAATGTATATAAAAAAAACAACATACCTTGATCTGTAACTGGTCCTGAACACACGACGTGAATCACACAGCTTAGCAAATAAAACGTTTTAGCTATCATCCTCATCGTAATAAGCCAATTATCAGACGCGCCTGTTTCTGTTAAATAACTAGTAAGTTATAGCAAGTATGTACAGTAAAACCTGTGTAAGCGCCCACCTCTATTAAGCAGCCACCTGTCTTAAGCAGCCACATTTGCTATTTCCCATTCCTATGCTTTTAGAATAAATTTACCTGTATTAAGCAACAACCTGTCTTAAAAGGTCACTTTTACTCCATCCCTCGACTGGCTGCTTAAGACAGATTTGACTGTATGTAAATATTTCGTGTATACACTTTACAGTAGGTCCACTTATAACATCATTCTACTGTAAAGGCTTATTCTTTCTCATGAGTATGAAATGATAATTATAGTGCATTTATATAACTTATTTGAGTAATTCTACTTTCAAACGATATCATGATCGCTGTGAAAGATTTACAACTAGCATGATTGACTCTGACTCACTCTGCTCTGCTCAACTCTTCGCGTATTATTTATACGAGACCGATTACCAATCTAGATTTGCATCGGAGGCGTGACCAAATGTTAATATTTATATACTTCAAAAGTCGACCTATTCATTGGTTACAATATGATAATGGGAAAGAGCACAGTTCTAGGTATAGTTTATATTCAACAAAGAGAAGCAAGCAATTAGTATGTAACATTAACCGTAACCAGTCTCAGTGATACTATACATATACGGTAAATATTAAATGCATTGAAATATTAAATACTTCCTAAATCTAGAAAAGTAAAAAAAAAACAACAACAGAAAAGCTTATCTCTATATTCTTATAAATGATTTAGCAAAGCAGGTGATTTCAAAAAGATCAAATGTAATGAAAAACTATATTTTAAGAGATCTTTGTCAACAGAAACAGCGCCATTTTAAACGATATTCAACTCCAATCAAGAGAATGTATTTTAAAACAACAAACAATGTGCAAATGCTTTACAACATACAGTTATAACATTGCCCTGTTGTAAATTTTTTCTCAGTAATTTGTTCGTCTTTCGCTCTAAAAATGCTGGATGAATAGCAACATAGTGTGTATAGTACTGTGTCCCGTTGGGAGCCATCGCGGCATGTTTATTAATTTACGTAAAGACAAAACAACGAAACTACGATGGTGAAAAGTCGTAACAACGAAACAACGATGGTGAAAAGTCGAAACTACGACGGTAAAAAGTCGACACAATGATGGTGAAAAGTCGAAGTTTCGTTGTTTCGACTTTTCACCATCGTAGTTTCGACTTTTCACCATCATAGTTTCGACTTTTCACCATCGTAGTTTCGACTTTCCACCATCGTTGTTTCGTTGTTTCGACTTTTCACCATCATAGTTTCGTTGTTTCGAAAATCCGCATCCCCCCCACTCACTCTCTCTCTCTCTCTCTCTCTCTCTCTCTCTCTCTCTCTCTCTCTCTCTTTGGTCACCGTTTTGGCCTTCTTCTACTAGTATTTACAGAAATTAGAATGATCTCTGTAGCCAAGCTGCCGGAGACACTGTCGTGTAAAGATCACTAGTCTCTCATCACTGAGGTTGTGGGTTTGAATCAAGCTCAGGCCAAAAACATTTGTATCAGAAAATTTCCTTGTTACTTGCAGAAGGACGTCTGATGGTTCTATTAAGATCATTTCGAGATATTTATCTACCAATAAAACTTATTATCCATGGGTGCGGAAATTTCATTTCAATATTCAAAGAAGATGTTAGCTCTACTGGCCAAAGCCCAGTGGAGATTATGTCATTGGTACATTGTCTGGAGTCGATCTTTGATCACTGTTTTACATAGAGCTATATAATATATATAGAAAATGTTAAAATATTCGTGTAGACGCGACGCAATCATTTTTCATTGAATCTTAACCAAATTTACACATAGCGATTATATAACCACAATATCTTGGACAAGTTCTTGAACCAGAATAATTCGACCACAAAAGCCTTCCCCACAAGGCTTTTAAGCACAACTTAAAGAAACTTTAAGAATAATTTCTATGAAAATTCGAGCCATATATAGCATTGCAAGGCGATCCTTTTAAAAGTTGATGAAGTCAGGTCTCTCGGGTCAAATGTGTGGCCGCCACTAGGGGTCACTATTTAACCTACATAGAGTTATATTGGGGAAATGTTAAATTTTTGAGTAGACGCAATCACAGGGACAAGTAAAAAATCCTTTTTACATATAGTAATAAAGGGCAATCACGACATTTTCACATGCCCTTCTTTATTATCATATTTTTTTTAAACAGCCTATTCGCTCCCCCAAAAAATGTTTATATTGCTGTAATACGGGTTATATAGGAATACCAAAATACCTTAGTTTCTTGTATCACTTAGGCCTGCATAACACTGCCCAAGACTTGAAAATCATCACACAAAAACTTGAGTTATATAAACGACTAGGCTGCTCAAAATAAATGTACATGGCACTTAAAAAGGACATGTGATTTGTTTTACTTGTCCCCGTGGACGCGATAGCACATCCATTTTTTATTTAATCTTATCCAGTCTTGCACAGCAGTTATATAACCATAAGATCTCGGACAAGCCTCTTGGACCAGCGTGATTTGACCACAAATGCCCCGGCCACAGGGTTTAAAAGCGCATTTTAAGGAAACTTTAACAACAAAACATTTTGTTAGCCGGAAAATGAAATGATAATTTACATGTAGCATTGCAGGTGCCGTCTCGAGACCACTAACCTGTCAACGCTAAGGTCGTAGGTTCGGGTTATAAAAATGTGAGAAAGTTGGCCAGTAACTTCAGAATGGTTCTACTTAGATTCATTCTGAGGTCTTCATCCACTACGATAACTGGTTATGCCATATATAACCTTAAATGTGTTGAAAATGACGTGACATCCCATTCAATCCCATTAATCCCTCCCACAAAAAATACAACAACAAAAGAAACAAAAAGAAATAACAAACAAACAAGGGGTCACTACTTTACTCAGAGTTGTACATTCTTATACTCAGAGACATTTTGAGTGTAGGCGCGACAGCACCCGGTTCTGTGAAACAAGCTTAAAAAATCCGTGACGATAGCAAGTTATCGTGTAATGTGTATTCGTGTTGTATTTGAAACAAAATGGCAGGCTCCACGTGATTGTACTGAGAAGAACAATTCAAAGGTAATTCAGTTTTTAGCTCGGCTATTCGTAGAATAGGGGGAGCTTTTGTACTCGCCTTGGGGTAGGTTTTTCAGATTAAAGTTTTTATCAGGAAAGATATATATGCAACCACATTGGACGTGTGTTAGCATGATCAATGGAACAGGCTCAAGGTGATCACTTGTCCGTCCGTAAACTCTTTGTTGTGTGCACTCTAGCACCTGCATTTTTCATTGGATCTTTATAAAACTTATATAGTAGTTATATAACTAAGTTGTGCACTCTAGCACCAGCATTTTTCACTTTATCCTCACCAAATTTACACATTAGTTATATCACTGACAAGTTCTTGAACTGGCCAAAGCGGATTAATAATGTCAGAGTTGTGGCCCTTGAAACATTAAAATGCACCATTTAACCTTGTGTGCACTCTAGCATCCGCATTTTTCATTTGATTTTCATCAAACTTACACAGTAGTTATATTGTAACTTTAATATCTCAGACAAGTTCTTGATCTTGTCTAATAAAAGTATTCATCTCAGAGTTCTGGCCCTTGAAACATTAAAAAATACATTATTTGACCATGTGTGCACTCTAGCACCAGCATTTTTTTAACCTGATCTTCACTTAATTTGCACAGTAGTTCCATTACCATAATATCATGGACAAGTTCTTGAAATGGCCAGATCAGATTATTATGTCAGAGTTGTGGCCCTTGAAACATTAAAAATGCACTATTTGCTCTAGCATCCGCATTTTTCCTTTGATTCTCACCAAATTTGCACAATATTTATATAACCATAATATCTCAGACTAGTTCTTGAACTGGCCAGATTAGATAGTCAATGTCAGAGTTATGGTCCTTGAAATATTAAAAATGCGCTATTTGACTGTGTGTGCACTCTAGAACCCGCATTTATCATTTGGTTTTCACCACTTACACAGTAGTTATATAACTATAATGACTCAGACAAGTTCTTGAACTGTCCAAATCTGATAATTAGTGTCAGTGTTATGGCCCTTTAAGCATTAAAACTGCACTGTTTGACCTTGTGTGCACTCTAACACCCTCATTTTTCATTTGATCCTCATGGCATATTTACACAGTAGTTATATAACCATAATATCCCAAACAAGTTCTTGAACTGACAAATTGGAATATTAATGTCAGAGTAATGGCCCTTAAATTGTCAAAAACTGCACTATTTGACCTTGTGTGCATTTTTCATTTTATTTTCACCAAACTTACATAGTTGTTATTTAACCATAATATCTCTTGAACTTGTCATATCAGGTAATTGATTTCAGAGTTGTGGCTCTTGAATTGTCAAAAATTGTATTATGTGTATTCTTGTTGCCCTTGACTTATCGAAATTGCATTATTTGACCTTGTGTACATTCTAGCTCTGTTCGATAATTAATGTTGAAGTTACTGCCCTTGAATTGTCAAAAAGTGAGATATTTTCCCTTGTGTGCATCTAGCACTTGTATTTTTCATTTAATCATTGACAAGTACAGTTATGGCAATATATTGAATGAGATCTTGAACTGGCTGATTGGATAAAAATTGTCAGTGCTATGACCCTTGTCAAAAATTGTGTGTATTTGATGTTATGTGCACTTTAGCACTCCCAGTTTCAGGGTTCTCCACAGAGACATTTTCACACACATTTTCAAGTGCTGTGTAAGGCACTCATTGAAATATATTTCACTGGTAAAACTTGTATTAATCATCATAAATGATCATCATAATTTGTATGTTTCATTAATATAGGTATTAAAATGAGAAAAGATGTGCAAAGCAAAATGATGACTTAGAGGGAAGTAAGCTTTTGCAAAATTTTGTTTGAGAATTCAAGAGCTAGGGGAATACCATTTGTGATAGTCAAGTGTTGGATTGCCCCTGAGTTTAGATGGCCTGTTGAGAAACCAGAGCTTATATTTGATCTTCATCAAATTTACACAGTTGTTATGTAACCATAATATCTTGGAGCTCTTCTTGAACTGGCCAAATTGGAAATTAATGTTGGCTGTTATGGTCCTTGAATTGACAAAAATTGCATTAAATGAATTTATGTACACTTTAGCACCTGCAAAAATTGCCATTTTTGGCATTGTCTCCTCTGCCACAAGTGAGCGATTTAAGGCCCTCTTATCATGTAAGATATCAATGCAACCACTCATTGGATATGAATGAAGCTTCACATTATGTTCAGCATCATAAATAGAATGCACAGAGACAAGAGCCATAACTATGGGTTACATTTTGGCAGAATTATGGTCCTTAATTTGTTCTTAGAAAATTTTAGCAAGTTAAAATTTTGAGCAGGTACATATTTCATCAACCTTTCATTGGATATGAAAGAAACGTAACATGTGTGTTCATCTTTGTTACAGAATCCACAGAGACAAGAACTATAACTCTGGGCTGCATTTTTAGCAGAATGATGACCCTTTTGGACTTAGAAAATTTGGTTAGGGATTTTTAACAGGTTAAAGTTTTTTTAGTTCAATATTTCACCACAGTAACTTGCCCAACTAACCCATTTTGGCAATAATTTTGAAAACCCACCGGGAAATGATCTGGGGACCTCTTGGAGCAAGTAATTTAGCATGTTAACCACTAGATCATTGCAAATCCATAAGTTTTCACAAACCAGGACTTATAACTGTAAAATGAAAGGCCATAGTTATCCCAATTCTGGCATTGTAATATTATATCATTGGCAGAGCTCCAGATAAGATGTGTATCTGCGTATAGAACGCATTAAAATTTGTGGATACGCACCAGATTTGTTTTACGTGCGTATCAATTACGCATAAGCAACGAGTTTTACGCTAAAATCAATTTCTATATGCATAAATAAGTTCTCTGAAAATTGATCTTCATTGGACTAATTTTTTAACATAGCTGAATAGTTTCAATTAAACTCGCTTCATTGATAAATTTTACCGGTTTTAATGGTAACCAAGTCTGTGCAATTAATACTAGATTTTTTTCTTGACGGGACACCAACGGGATACCTGTAATTCCCAGAGCTGTTTCAATGTTTCAGGTATATCGCTGGTTGAAAATCCCACTCAACAACATATTGAGGTTATTTTTAAATAATATGCACTCACTCGTCAGGGGTAAATCATAAATGACTGTCACGCCATGACAATTTTTTTTTTGTATTTTGAAGAAAACATCTTTGAAAAAAACATACGCTGCAACAATATCACTAATAAATACCCAGTTTTAGGTTGTTTATATATTAAGATGAAATGTGGAAATCATGAAACTTTGTTTAAAAAGTCATGTTATTTTATTGTTTAAAATGTACAGACGATATACTCTGAGAAACTTTTTATTTTGAATGTCCTATTTTGTTTTGTAAGGTATCGAAACTATCTAGACCAGTTTAAACATCGGCCGGTCTATGTTTCTATGACGCCCTTTTCGGACTTCCCGGTGCCGTTTATTTTTCTTTTACAGATGTTTTTATGGAAAAAAGAAATTAATGTTTAGAAAACTATGTTCTTTTTGGGCAAATTATGCTATAAAAAATGATTACATAATTTGAGAAATTTAAGTAACAGTTGAAAAGTTCATAGTGCTGTGGCCATGTTTATAAAAAATTAATGTCACATACTGCATTAAATGACTTCCATATTGTGCAGTGTTTATGCTAAAACTTTACTTTTGTACTTATTCTGATTGCATTTTGGTCAGTGCTAACATACATGCCAAGAAGGAATAAGCAGCAGAAAACTTGCTAGTTTTGTGTACTAATAGGTCAATATAATTATGCCACAGTAAAATGTCTTGTTTCTATTTTTCTACAGCATTGGTAAACCATTTATTTTTTAACATCTAAACTGTCATTTAACTATTCAGCAATGGTCTGTAAGAAAACCAAAGATTGAGCAGAAAAAATGACTGATATAAGATAAAAGGCAAAATGGAAAGTTCAATCACAAAATATCGTAGCAATTTAACAGGAGTTTACAATTACGTCTGTTATGCAGCCTCTTATGTTAAGCAGTCAAACATGTTAGTTTTATATATTTACAGCCAAACTTGGTCTGTATTCAACAACCACATGCTCGCTCTAAGGGGCCATTATAGTACATCCCCACTGTATGCTGCAACTTAACACAGGTTTGGTTGTATGTCATATGCGCATTACTCATTACTATTCTGAAAAACTCAAGAATACTCATCTACTCTGATTTTGCTGAGTAAATACTCATCGGCTTAAAAAATTATCTGGAGCTCTGCATTGGGACATTACAATTGACAACATATAAAATATAAGTTTTAATTCTTTACCATAATGGCTTGTATTTAGAATAAGACATTTTTATTGATGACATATACATAATATAATTAGAAATGATCTATAAGACAAAGATTGATGTAAGGTATCAATAATGCCACAAGTTTGTTTTAAAAAAAAACAACATGAGTTTGCTTTGTATGTTTATTTTATGAATATCTACCAGCAGAAAATGACCATTTAGTGTAAAATGTTATTCAGAAACAAATCATTTTGAACATGTAAGGTTAGCTTGATCTGGGTAAAATAAATGAGATGTTGGAAAGCCAAAAATGTAATACTGTAAGATTAAGGAGTCCTGTCAATTTATCGGAGTAAAAAATAGAATTATCACCATTTCAAGCATTGTGTTATGACACCTTTACACAAACACGAATAGCCAAATTGAACACACATTACAAGGCTTTTTTGAAGCCATATTTATTACAGAAATATCTGTTGAACATAGAACTTTAACCTGATCTGCATATAAAAACCAGTTGCATGAATTACAAAAGCTGCTGGGTTTCTTCTGTATACTATTTTCATAATCATGTACATGCTTTTGGTCACTTGTGCAATTGATGAAATTTAGATAATTGGATGTGAGTAAATCATAGACTAAACCAACATTGAAATGGTTTCATTGGTCATCATATTCATTGTTGCATGTGAATTTTCACTTGTTTACATTCCTTCTACTTTGGGGCGTAGTCTAATGGATAGAGTGTTGTCCGCTCACACCAGAGGTTGCGAATTTGATCCTCAGCTCGACCCAATACCTCTCATAAACAGCACTCAGTACTGGTTTTACCCGGGAAGCGGACTCAAGAGCAGTTCAGATAAGTTCTGAGCTTTCATTGCAATCAAGCTAAAATAAATTAATGTAAACTAACTTGCACTTGATTACTCAATTTCATATATCATCGCTGGAAATTTACTTCTACGTGCACCTTTTTGCGTTTTTTAGTTTATCCAAAGTAAGTATGATTTGAATGTGCAACTTTGTCTCGACCAGTTGCTCTACTATATCAGTCCCATTTTCTAGTAAAATCACATTCCTGTGACCTTGACCACTTAAACTTCATTCATTACCGCAAAAATTAAGTCTCCATCTACCTACATTGAATGGCGAATCTGCTATATCCACATTACCGAGCTGAAAAAAGGCAAGCAACACAATTAACGACATTATTGTACATTGCAAACCATTAAAAGGTGCAAATATTTCACACCCTTGGTAGATATTGCCTAAACCATCTTTGCTTTCTTTTACACGCGTCGTCCAGCTAGCATGTATTGAAGAACCCATATGCAAATATTGTAAACATCACGTGACAAGATTAGCACATTGGCTGATTGAAATATTGCTGTGTTTTGTTGAACCAATATGCATAAATATAAACATCACGTGACGAGGTCAGCACCTTTGATTGGTTGCTTTAAACTTCATGCAAAATTTGTTGTAGTCTGGTACCCTGCCCAACACTAAATTTGTTGGGACTAGCAAGTCTAATGACTTTTCAGATATTTGGAGAACAAATATAAAATACTTGCATTTTTGTTTTTGTTTTAAATACAACTACAATATGTAGTAAGAACTAACGTATTATGTTCTAACCTGTTTTTTAAGTCCTAATTTAATTTTTGATCTCTTGATTATTCAATTTTCAATCCCATGATTAGTGTAAGGGACTAGTCATTAAAAAAAAGTATTCTACCTCCAAAATAAACAATTAAAAAAATTAAAGTTTCCTACATACAACTGAAAATACAAAATATACAGTTAATGTACTTGGAAAATATCCACTTATAATACTACATTTTGTATATATCCAAGTTAAAGAATTCATACAAATGCCTCCCCAATACGGTTATGCAACCCCATGCTCAAATTCTAGAAGCATTCCTACTGGACTTCGCCTCATGGCGGTGCCCAATAAGTATATTATAATGTTATTTTCAAAATAATATAGGTCCCTTTTTTATTTTGACAGACATTGGTGCACTATTAATTGGAAGATTTCGTATCTAATAATGAGGACACCTGTCTAAGTGGTTTAATGATCAGCTGAAATGGTGGGTTCAAGCCCAGCTTGGTCCAAAAATATTATGTGAAAAGTCAGGTTGACATTGTCTCTACTCAGATTTGCCGGGCCTGATTAGCTCAGTCAGTTACGCATCTGACTGTCAAACCAGGGGTCGTGAGTTCAAATCCCTGCCCGGTAACAGTCTCCGTGATGATTGATACACAACATTGTGTATCATTGTCATTTGTTTCTCACCGCTGATTCAGTTGGAAAAGTTATCAGTTACTTGCAGAGATGGGGTGTGCTCGAGTACTGGTTAATCTTTCAGGATCCCAGGAAAAGTGGTAAGGTTAACTTGATCATCTGTTAGTCCATGATGGCATTAAAATGACGCTAGATATTAAACAATAAACAATCTGCTCAAATTCTGAGGGTGGTTCTTCACCAATAAAATTGGACGCCATATATAAACTGTATAGTGTTTAAAATGGTATGGAATCCCATTCATTCTTGTAAGTATGAAATTGTTTAAACTTATTCAACTGATTGGATGACTATGTTTTCATTGACCATTCATTCAAAATTAGTAAATTATATATATCTTTTTGCCTTACTGAAAGGGAAAGGTGATGATTAATCATTTTGTATCTCATGTACATCATATCACTTGTATGGTGTGTATGATATTTATCTTATGTAATTATTGTGTATTTAACTGTACATGAACAATGGACACATCATGCATTCAAACTTTGTGAATATTGAACTACTTCATGGTCAAGCGGTTTCAGTCAGAAATGGTTCCTAGCTTGTGACATAGCTCAGATAAACTTCATAGATAGGAAAGGGAACCATATGATAAATGTAATATGTGTATTGAAAGTGGTCACCTGTGCTTGGCATGTGCTTTTAGTCCAGGTGTAAAATCACAAAGGAAGCACATGGCTGGTATATTCAATGAGGTATTTATGTGGTGTGCATTTGTTTATTTTACTTTTTAGATATAAAATCAGAAAATAATATTTCATATATTTTATAACATTCCAGGCAATTATTTATAATTTTGTGTACTGAGCAAAAAAACACAACACAACTTTATTCTCCTTGGTTTTTCTCAGAATCTGATTAACATTTCAGCTCTTCTTTTTTTTTAATGAAAAGCTATTGTTGTGATTTTGGCAACATATTTAAGTTTATGCTCTCTGTTTCAGAAAAAGATACTTGTGTTAATTGGTGACTAAACTTCATAAACAGTCATATCATGATAAACAGGGCATTTCAAAATATATGTTACATTTTTGGGTTTATAATTAGTTTAATTTATGCAATATGTAAATAACAGAAAACACCATTTGAATGAGGACATTTTAACTTGTGACATATTTTTCCTGAACTCTTGGTATCACATAAAATATGGTTCTATGATTAATATTTTGATACTATGGCATACACTGCAAAATACCAAGTCTTGCACATTAATCTGTAATATGCCATCTTTACTGTAAAATGTTTTAAAACACCTTGTATAAAACAGTGTAACAGAAAAGGGCTAAGTTACCTACGTTTTTCCATACTTTGGACTCTGAATCTTTAACCAAAAGTTTTTTGTTTAGCTCGGGTTTGAATTATTATGTTTTTTTAAAAATCTATCTAGGTATTGATTTTGTTAAAGGGATTATATTGGCATATTACCGTCAATTCCCTGTCCTAAATACACTTGCCCAGCATGAAGATACTCTTATAACCCGTCTAAAGTGTCTAATTGCATTACCTCTGTATTACAAACATCGGGTCTCTGAAGCCACTTTTTTTTGTTTTTTTTTACATTCACCATTTTCAAAAAACCGCTTTCGGGTTTCCAATTAATCATCGTATAACATCGTGAAGACTTGTTCCTGATTTCGTTTTCGAGGCTTTGTTTGGGAAGTTTACGGAGTTCAATGTAAACATTTCGCGACGTATTAAAGTTTTGGCCAATATTCAGTTACTGTTAATTTGATAACTTTCAAGTAAATAAAGGATATACGTCAATACATAAGCATTATTTTGTGCACAATGCATAAAGGAAAAGTCTGGATTAACAGCGTGTTTGTGTTACTTGCCAATATAATCCCTTTAACTGACCACAATCATGTTGAAAAATGTTTACATCACTGAACTTGACCTACTTAATGAACTTTAAAAAAAAAAGAAAAGATGAACGTCTGCATTTGCTTGCAGTTCTCTTATTTATTATGCCCCTGCTGTTTGTACAATAGTGCTAGAGCAGTAAATATTACCCCTGTTCGTCCTACTTTCCATGCATTCAAGGTCAAATTAGTTTCCAATCAATAATTTCTGAAAGTGTATGTATTCAATTATATCATATTTCATATTTAATTGCATGATAATTGACTGTAAAATACAAGCCAAGTTCTTAAGTTGTCAACATTGGTCAAACTTGCTGGAGTTTATCATCATTGGGCCTATTGCTGACTTAATTTTTGTTTTCCAGTCAATAAATGTTAAATGGGCCTATGTATTTAAATTAATTATATTTGGCATGTAGCTGTATAATTATAAGATACAGGCCAATAATCATATAAGCATAGATTCTTAGACAAATTTTAGAACTGACCAAATTGGGTAATTGATTTCAGACTTGTGGGCCTTGAATCTTCAAAAAATGTGTTAACGCTATTTAATAGTGTGCACTCCAGTACTCCCATGTTTTATTTGATCTTCACCAAACTTACAAACTAGTTATATAACCATACTATCTTGGACAAGTTTTTGAACTTGTCAAATTGGATATTTATTGTTGGTAGTTATGTCCTTTGAATAGTCAAAAAGTGTGTTATTTGACATTGTGTGCACTAGAGCTGGTGTAATTTTCATTTAATCTACACCAAAATTACACAGTAGAAAATAAAACACCAAAATATCATGGACAAGTTCTTGAACTGGCGAAATCAGATGATCAATGTAAGAGTTATTACCCTTGAATCATCAAAAATTATGTTATTTCATGTTGTGTATCTGCAGTTTTTATTTGATTTTTACCAAACTCACACAGCAGTTATATATCTATAATATATGAAATCACCAACTTTAAATGTCTGAATTATGGCCCTTGAATTACCTACTTTGCATTGTCTCCTAGTCTGCCACAGGTGAGTGCTTTAGGACCAAAGTGGCCTACTTGTCTTTCAAACATGAACACCTTCAATTTTCATTTGATTCTGACCAAACTTGATTAGAATGTTAATGTCCGTGGAAACTTAGACAAGTTCTTTAACTGGCTATTTGGAACTTGAATGGACAGAGTTGTATTCCTTGGTTGATTGAAAAATGCCATGTAAACAGCCACACCTATATAAGTTTCATTAGGTCATGACCAAACTTGTCATAAAAGCTCACATGAGTTGTTCATAGGACCAAATTATTTGTAAAACAACTGAGTTATTTATCTTGAATCATTTTTGTCCCTCCGTGTCGAAGGAGGGAAAGCGAGATTAAGGTGTTGCTTTTCTGTCGACAGCAGCGGCATCAAACATTTATATTTAGCTCCAACATTAAGTTTTCGTTTTTACACTATTTCTCAACAAGTACAAGTGCTAGGACACTCGTACTTGGATCATAGTTACAACTAACACCCCGCATCACATTATATACTGCAGATGCTGAGTGTGACCTAAATTGCACGGTCTATTGACTTTGTTTGATGCTGAATTTTGCATTTACCTCCAACGTTAAGTTTTCGTTTTTACACTGTTTCTCAACAAGTACAAGTGCTAGGACACTCATACTTGGATTATAGTTACAACTTACACCGTGCATCACATTATACACTGCAGATGCTGAGTGTGACCTACATTTTATGGTCCATTGACATTGTTTGATGCTGAATTTTGCATTTACATCAGTTAAGTTTTCATTTTTACACTAATTCTCTACAAGTACAAGTGCTAGGACACTCATAATTGGATCTTAGTTACAACTTACACCCTTCATCACATTATACACTGCAGATGCTGAGTGTGACCTACATTTTATGGTCCATTGACATTGTTTGATGCTGAATTTTGCATTTACATCAGTTAAGTTTTCATTTTTACACTAATTCTCTACAAGTACAAGTGCTAGGACACTCATAATTGGATCTTAGTTACAACTTACACCCTTCATCACATTATACACTGTAGATGCTGAGTGTGACCTACATTTTATGGTCTATTGACATTGTTTGATGCTGAATTTTGCATTTACCTCCATTAAGTTTTCATTTTTACACTAATTCTCAATAAGTACTAGTGCTAGGACACTCATACTTGGATCATAGTTATAACTAACACCCTGCATTACGTAATATAATGCAAGTGCTGAGTACTGTTTTTTTTTTTAATTTATTTATTTAATAATTTTTTTATTTTTATTTTTTTATTATTTATTTTTTTTTAAATATGTTTTACTTAGAATACTGGTTAAAGTTTTGTGTGCAAGTTCCATCAAGTTCATATCTCAAAAATCACTTAATGTACGTACTTGATTGAAACTTAACACAATACTTCCTACAATGTTTCTTAGTCATTAAACCTTCTAAATTAACCAAGTTAGATAACTCTTGCATGAATATAATGCAAATTCTTGTGTCATATTTTTGCAAATCGTGACTGTTACTAAATTCATCAAATCAAATAACTGTTGTTAATAACCACTCTTTAATATATTATGGAAGTTATGTCATTTCTCTGTTACCACTGGATTAAAACAGCAATTTTTTAGCTTTACAGGTACCATTTTTCTCATTGTATTTTAATTTTTTTTTGTCCCATGTGTGTATTAACAGTCAAAGCGGACACGGCGAGACATCATTCCGTGGAATTCTTGTCTTTAAAATATTTTAATGAAATTGTGTGAATAAATTCCTATGAAAAGGAAAATGAAAAGACAGAAGAAAAAAAACATCTGCACTAATTAACTTTAATTTTCTTTTTAGATATTATGTTGATGACATTTTGTGCATCATAATATATCCCTGACATGAAGTGGAAACTAGCGATTGACTTTGTTGAACTGGACAGATTGGACTAGAATGAACAATAGAGCGATACAGGCCCTATTTGACCTCTTGTTTAAATTGCTTTTTACTTGGTTTGAATTGTTGGGTGTGGCTAGCTCAGTCTGAATGTCAATCAAGGGGTTGTGTATTTGAATCCCCACCTGACCACAATTTCTGTAATCAAATTAGCCAAACTTTGTTCCACAGCCATGAATCTTCCACTTCTGAATATGTGGGGAAGTAGTCAGTGACATGCAGAGGTAAGTTGCATCTAGTATTGGTTAACTGCACAGCAGAACCCAGGAACAATGATAAGATGCAACCACTCATTGGATGGGAATGAAACTTCACATGTGTGTTCACCATCATCAATGGAACACACAGGGACAAGAACCATAACTTTGGATTGCTTTTTGGCACAGTTATGGCCCTTTTTGGACTTAGACACCCAGGTTAAACTTTGAGTTTAGTTGCGTTTAAGTTTAAGATATCTATGCAACTACTCATTGGATGTGAATGAAACTTCACATGTGTGTTCACCATCATCAATGGAACACACAGAGACAAGAACCATAACTCTGGATTGCATTTTGGCACAGTTATGGCCCTTTTTCGACTTAATTTTTCAGGTTTAAGTTTTTTATCAGGTAAGATATCTATGCAACCACTCATTGGATATGAATGAAACTTTTCATCTGTGTTCACCATCATCATTGAAACACACAGAGACAAAAACCATAACTTCTGGTTGCATTTTGCCACAGTTATGGCCCTTTTTTTACTTAATTTTTCCAGGTTAAAGTTTTTTATCACGTAAGATATCTATGCAACCACTCATTGGATATGAATGAAACTTCGCATGTGTTTGCACCATCATCATTGAAACACAAAGAGACAAGAACCATAACTCTGGGTTGCATTTTGGCAGAGTTATGGCCCTTTAAGACTTAATTTTTCGTCTGTAGACACCAACGTTTAACTTTTGCATTTAGATGCGTTTAAGTTTTAGTGTTTGCCTCCTTTTCAATCTTTGCATTGGGGTGAGTTTTATCCCATCGGCAAGCTTTGTTGTCTTTTGACAACTCTTGTTTTAGCTGCTGTATACAAATTTTGTAATCAAATGAACTTCAACAATTTTAAACACACATTTCTGGGAATGGTATTGTTTTGAAGAAAATTTCATTCTGCAATGTAAGAATTTTGATTTGTGTTCCTGAGATGAATGAAAATTAAGATTATTGAAAATGAGATATTGCGAGATTTTGTAATAATATACAAGCGTTCACAAAATCTTAAACAGTTACCTTTCCTTCTCTATATAATTCCTTGCTGATATCTGATAAATAAATGGCAAAGGTTCCATTTTCCTGAGTTATGCATTTATTGTTGAGTTTATTGAACTCATTGACAGAGCCCCACATAAGATGTGTATCTGTGGATATGACGCATTAAAAATTAGTGGATAGTCGCATGAAATTTGTTTTACATGCATATCAATTATGCATAACTTACAAGTTTTACGCTAAAATCTTTTTTTATATGCGTAAATAAGAACATTCTCTAAAAGTAGAGCTTTATTTATAAAATAAAAATAGCTGAATGGTTTCAATTCAACTCGCTTAAGTGATAAATTTTACTGGTTATAATTAGTAATCATGTCTGGGTAATTAATAAACAATGTCGCTAAGATGCTTGATTTATGTGTGTGATATTAAAACTTGACCAGGTTCCAGGTAGCCCGGCCATATAGTCCAGATTTAGGTATTGAAATTTACAAGCCACGTTAGCCGGAATTGTCTTTTCCTAACAGCCAGAACACGGCCTAGTTTTAGTATCATCCCTCTTCCTGTCATATTTTGCCTAAAAAAAAAAAGTGTCAATAAACTGATGTGTGATTGTCAACAAATAAACTAAACGTGATGCAAAGATTATTTTTTTCTGCTGAGTTCATGGTCAGGATTATGTCGCTGTACAATGTCTTGTTACTTTTTTCTAAAGCAGTGGTATGCCATTCAGGATTTTAGCTTACCTGAGCCAAAGACTCACAGGTGAGCTTTTGTGATCGCCTGGTGTCCATCGTCTGTCGTCTGTCGTCGTTGATATAACTTCACATAAATGTTCCTTGGGTGACCCTCTACCAAATTTGTTCAAGCCATCTTGATTTATAAAAAAACATGGCCACCTGAGAGGGCGGGGCAAGTTTAATAAGTAAAAACTTAAAAAATCTTCTTGTCAGAAACTACTGGCTCGATTTTAAAATAATTTCACAGAAATATTCCTTGGAAAACCCTTCACCACGTTTAATTGTTCATACCATAGAGATTCGTCCAAAAACATGGCGGCCAGGGGGTGGGGTTAGTTTGCTATATAAGCTATAGTAAAAAATCTTCTTGTCAGAAACAACTGGACCAATTTTTATATAACTTCACAGAAATGTTCCTTTGGTGACTCTCTACCAAGTTTGTTCAAGCCATCTTGATTTGTCTAAAAAACATGGCTGCCAGCGGGGCAACTTTAATTAGTAAAAACTTAAAAAATGTTCTTGTCAGAAACTACTGGCTCGATTTTAAAATAATTTCACAGAAATGTTCCTTTGAGGACCCTTCACCGTGTTTGTTCAAACCGTAGTGACTCGTAAAAAAACATGGCGGCCAGGGGGTGGGGTTAGTTTACTATATAAGCTATAGTAAAAACTTAAAAAATCTTCTTGTCAGAAACCACAGGGCAACTTTTGATTCAACTTCACAGAAATGTTCCTTGGGTGACCCTCTACCAAGTTTGTGCAAGCCATCTTAACATCAAAAAACATGGCTGTCAGGGGGCGGGGCAAGTTTAATTAGTAAAAACTTAAAAATCTTCTTGTCAGAAACAACTGGCTCGATTTTAAAATAATTTCACAGAAATGTTCCTTGGAGGACCCTTCACCAAGTTTGTTCAAACCGTAAAAATTCGTCGAAAAACATGGCGCCCAGGGGGTGGGGTTAGTTTACTATATAAGCTATATTAAAAACTTAAAAAATCTTCTTTCCAGAAACCACTGAATCGATACTGGCCATTGAGCAACATTATCGCAGGCCTCGATTTAGTATTTGTTCAACAAAATAAGGAATTTACACGACAGAGGCAATTTTAAAACAGAATATTCATATCTATAATACTGGTATATGATGTTTGATATACATGTGCAGTTTTCACTATTGGTGATATAGGTGAGACCTCTTTAAAGAAGCACTCATGTAACCCATAAACCTCTATTTATTTCTCTGTTGTATATTTACTTCAGATTAAACAGCAGGCAAGGAAAATGTCTCCAACATGGTGATGGAAATTGTGTAGGATGCTGTTGTTGGCGTTGTTCTAACACTTATATGCAGTTACCTCAGAAGTTCCTTAGTGGATAACAAACTGGCCCCTGCAAGCAAACAGCTGACATCCAATCTCCTTTATGAGGTACATTAAACAACATACAACAATAGAATTGTATGCTTTAACATACAGTCAAAAGATATGAATTGCATTTTAAGAAAGCTTTTCACTAAATTATCTTGTTTTGTGTTTTTATAGTCTAAAATACTGGTACATCGTTAACTTTGTAAAATCTACGCACTGAGTAATAATGACACCATTGTTCAATTTCTTTGTTTTTAGCAGTGCAAAAACATATGCATTGAGTCAGACCATTTTGATGGTTTGGCCGGGAAACAGTAAACATAGCATATATATAGTTTGGCCATAGTTATGTTTGGCCTGGAAACAGTAAACATAGCATGTATTTAGTTTGACCATAGTTATGTTTGGTCGGGAAACAGTAAACATAGCATGTATTTAGTTTGGCCATATTTATGTTTGGCAGGGAAACAGTAAAGGTAGCATATTTATATATATATATATATATATTTAGTTTGGCCATATTTATGTTTGGCAAGGAAACAGTAAACGTAGTATATTTTTAATTTGGCCATATTTATGTTTGGCTGGAAAACAGTAAACATAGCATATATTTAGTTTGGCCATATTTATGTTTGAGAGGGAAATGGTAAACAACATATATTTTGATTGACCATATTTATGTTTGACAGGGAAACAGTAAACATAGCATATATTTAGTTTGGCCATATTTATGTTTGACAGGGAAATGGTAAGCAGCATATATTTTGATTGACCATATTTATGTTTGACAGGGAAACAGTAAACATAGCATATATTTAGTTCAGCCATATTTATGTTTGACAGGTAAACAGTAAACATAGCATCTATATAAATAATTAAGTTTGGCCATATTTATGTTTTGCAGGGAAAAGGTAAACTTAGTATATATTTAGTTTGGCCATATTTATGTTTGACAGGGAAATGGTAAACAGCATATATTTAGTTTGGCCATAATTATGTTTGGCTGGGAAACAGTAAAGTTAGCTTATTTTTAGTTTGGCCATATGTATGTTTGACCGGGAAACAGTAAACATAGCATATATTTAGTTTGGCCATATTTATGTTTGGCTGGGAAACAACATTGCATATATTCAGTTTGACCATATTTATGTTTGGCCTGGAACCAGTAAACATAGCATATATTTAGTTTGGCCTTATTTATGTTTGGCCGGGAAACAGTACACATAGCATATATTTAGTTTGGCCATATTTATGTTTGGCTGGGAAACAGTACACATAGCATATATTTAGTTTGTCCATATTTATGTTTGGCAGGGAAACAGTAAACATAGCATATATTTAGTTTGGCCATATTTATGTTTGGCAGGGAAACAGTAAACATAGCATATATTTAGTTTGGCCATATTAATGTTTAGCTGGGAAACAGTAAACATAGCATATATTTAGTTTGTCCATATTTATGTTTGGCAGGGAAACAGTAAACATAGCATATATTTAGTTTTGCCATATTTATGTTTGGCTGGGAAACAGTAAACATAGCATATATTTAGTTTGACCATATTTATGTTTGGCAGGGAAACAGTAAACATGGCATATATTTAGTTTGGCCATATTTATATGTACTGTATGACCAATATTCATATGAAAAGCCTTGCCATACAACTTCTCTTTCTCTGACAGTGTATATATGTTAAAGAAATTCAATATACTGTTTACTTTTTAAAATTCTTGAATATTGCATATACATGTATTTTTTTCTATTTTAGATATATTGGGGTTTCCATCAGTGAGAAGTTGACAGAGGGCTTGCAGTTGTGACAGTTGCCACACTATGACACTTCCTGTTCACCTCCAGTTACCCAGCTGCAGCTTGTGAGCCAGGCAAAGCTCTAGTTTATGGATGGGATGTTTAAGGTATAAAACTTTTTTAAGACTTCTATAACATATCCTTTGATTTGTTCTAATTTATTTTTAACTCATTTTCAAAATAAGCTCACAGTTTTGTTAATATTTCCGACATGAAAAAGAAGACTGGTAGTGGTGCTGATGTTAATCAAGGCCAAGGTTACTGAGAATAGAAAAACAGTTTTCAATCAATAAATTAATAAGTTTTTTTAAAGGGAATATATCAAGAAACAATGCTGTAAATGTTTTTTAATCAAAATCAAGTACCTTTTGCCCTTTTGCTGTATGAGAGGTTTCCGTCCTCGTTGAGCTCACCTTGTACATTGCTATGCAAGTTATGCATCTTTTAAAACAGGCCCAAGTTAGCTGAGTTGGTAGCATGTCTGACCATCAGTTCAGGGGTGTTGAGTTTGATATATTTCTGTGATGCTTGATATATGACATTTCATCTCATAAAAGATACAAAGCCTTGATACTTGAAAAGACTCTTTCCTGGGATCCTGGAAAGTTAAACAGTAATGAAGCATATCAATCTCTACAAGTAACTGATACCTTTCCCACTGGAATCACCAGTGGGCCACGAATATTTATGAGAAGCTATATTACTGTTATATACTAATCATCTGAATTGTCATTTAAGAGGCCCTCCCAAGGATTTTGGAGATCTGGGGAACATGGCCAATTATTTTCAGAGGTCTGGGGAACAATTTGGCCATTACTTTCAGGGATCCAGGGATCAAAGTCCTAATTTTAGAGGTCTGGGGGGAATACTTTTGGGGAACTATGGCAAATACTTTCAGTGATCTTGAGAACAATAGCCATTATTTTAAGAGATCCAGGGAACAAGAGATTTGGCCAAGCGGGGACTCAGTTATTTAGAAATCCTTTTATTCCATCATGGATTTCTTCTTTGAATAATATATTCTGGAACTTTCTAGTAATTCTGAAACTATAACATCATTGAAAGGCCAGCTTTTAATCATTTGTTTAAACCCACCAAAATACCATGTCTATTTGACAATCATGATTTATTTGTCAACAAATGAAAATTATATTCAACATGTGAAAAATGTTGGCATGTTGGCATGCGACAGCCACACACACTACTGATAACATGATTTTGAAATCCATCCCTTCTGTTTTAAATTCAAATCAAACAATAAAATTGATAATTTCTGTCCAATTTAGCAATTTCAGTAGATTGATAAGACATAATTTTACAACAAACAGAAGATTTCAGCCAAATTTAGTTAAATTTTAACAAAGTATTCACATTCAAACTTAGCGAAAGTTTACTTTTTTGGTTCAGTATATGTTTTATTGCCATCTTGATTGTTTTAGGAAAATAATTTGTTATTAATAAGGGCCAATTTTAATGTTGGATAACTTGTGTCTCAACGCTTGTGCTATTCCATGTGTACAAAAAAGCAGAAAAATATATATTTCAAGTAAATTCATCCATTACATACATCAAACATTCATCCATTACAATCTACATTAATCAGACATTGGTTCATTACAATCTATATAAATCAAATATTTTTCCATTACAATCTACAATAATCAAACATTGATTCATAACAATCTACAGGAGTCAAACATTTGTCTATTACAATCTACATTAATCAAGGATTAATTTATTTACAGTCTACATTAATAAAACATTTGTCCTTAAATGTCTACAAAAAACAAACATTAATTCATTACAATCTACATTAATTAAACATTCATCTGTTACAATCCACATTACTCAAACATTCATCCATTACAATCCACATTAATCAAACATTTGTTAATTACAAATTACATTAGTCAAACATTGATTCATTACAATCCACATTAATTTAATACCCATTACAATATACATTTATCAAACATTGACTCATAACAGTCCACATTAATCAAACATTCATCTATTACAATCCACATTAATCAAACATTTGTTAATTACAAATTACATTAATCAAACATTGATTCATTACAATCCACATTAATTTAATATCCATTACAATATACATTTATCAAACATTGACTCATAACAGTCCACATTAATCAAACATTCATCCATTACAATCCACATTAATCAAACATTCATCCTTTACAATCTACATTAATTAAACATTCATCCATTACAATCCACATTAATCAAACATTCATCCATGTCAATCTACATTAATTAAACATTCATCTGTTACAATCTTCATTAATTTACATTGACTTTCATTCCATGGGTTCTGAGTATGAATCCCCGCCCAGCCATAGTCTCTGATGATTGATTTACAACATTGTATCTCATTTTTATTCATCTCTCATTGAGTCGAGTGTGAAATTTATCTGTTACTTGTCGAGATGGGTGTGCTTGATTACTGGTTAACCTTTCAGGGTCCAAGGAAATAGTGGTTTAATATATATATTTCGTTTACTGATTGTGTTATAGCCTCAATGGCTTAAAAATGACACTAAACATTCAATCACACAGTCAATCAATTAAATATTCATAATAAAAACCAAGTTTTGCATAACTCTTCCTTAGGTGCTGTCTTAATGGGAGAATATATCAGGATAAAACACTATAAATGTCTTAACAAAAAAGAAATTTTAAAATGGATAAAAAACATCTCATTATTATACTCAGGAAAACTAGAAACGTCCCTGTTTTATAGCCGGTGAAGCTTTGTCTGTGTAGTTGCTACATGTTCAATGTACATGTATTTTAAACCGTGGCGATGTTCAGAATACGATCGTGTACAGTTTACCCGATACGCACGGTTTACATATCGGCCAGTAACCGGAACGGTCATTTGCACGTTTTGCACGTGCACGCTATACATGTCATCCATATGTTGATTCAGTTCATGTCGTACCATTCATGCGATAGGGGCTATTCTGAAAATTAAATTTTTTCTTTAATTTTTCACTGTTTTCGATATGCCACGGCTTTCCGAAAACGAGCGAAATCAGGCAATTGGGATGCTTGCGGGTGGGATGTCTGCCAGGGTAGTCGCGCGTCGGTTCGGGTGCTGTCGGAAGACGATTGATCATCTTGCATCCCGGTACCAGCAGACTGGGGCTGTTCACGACCGGCAGCGACCTGGTAGGCCTCATGTAACGACGGCTAGAGCCGATAGTTTCATTACGTTGACGCACTTACGTCAACGTCAATTGGCAGCCACAGTCACTGCTAGGCAATACGGTGTCTCAGGGCAGACCATTCGCAACCGGTTACGTCGTAACGCCCAACCAATCAGGGCACGCCGCCCGTACACTGGTCAGATGATGACCCAACGTCACCGTGCTGCCAGGCTGTTATGGGCGCGACGTCATCTGATTTGGAGAAGGGCTGACTGGAACCGAGTTTTGTTCACCGATGAATCTCGGTCCACAGTTAGTCATGCTGACGGAAGATTACGGGTATACAGGCGTAAAAATGAAAGATTCGCCGATTGTTGCATTGTTGAGAAGAACAGGTTTGGGGGAGGGAGCGTAATGGTCTGGGGTGGGATCATGGGAAACCGGAAGACAGATTTGGTTGTTGTACAGGGCAACATTAATGCACAGCGTTATGTTGCAGACGTGCTAAATGCATATGACTTACCATTTATTCGTCAGCATGGTCCTGGTGTAACATTGATGCAGGCCAATGCCCGCCCACATGTAGCCAGGGTCACCACTCAATTCTTGCAGCAAAACAATGTCAACGTCATGCCATGGCCCGCGGTTTTCCCGGATCTCAACCCCATTGAGCACATATGGGATCAGCTGGGCCGCAAAGCACGAGCTAACCATCAGATTGACAATGTTCGCGATCTTACACGGGCGTTACAACAGGAATGGAGGAATTTGCCCAACGCACTGGTACATGTATTGCGTTACGTTACGTCGATGCGGCGAAGGATCATTGTATGCATTCATGCAAATGGTGGCCACACTCGGTACTATCGAGATTTACTGGATGTGCCACATTTCTTATTGAAATTCCATCTCTAAACATTCAATAACACCTTTCTGAGTTTTTGGGATTTTTGATTTTGACACCTACCTCTCTTGACCGGTTATCTCTCGAAAAGTTAACAAGATAGCCAGATGTTATTAATTGGTTTTGATACAGAAATGAATGAACTTATTTTTCTATTTTGATTCATAAAAGTAACCCTTTTGGTTTTCGATAAATCTTTCCTGAAATATGGAGGGACGTTTCTATTTTTGCTGAGTATATAAATAAATAAAATCCGAATCATTTGTTATGTCAAATCCACTAAAACATGTCAAAATTGATATTTAAATTGGAGTGGTAAACTTTAAACAAAATAGAACCCATTCTACAAATAGACGGACTCTTTTTTAAGATGAAACAAATTTTACTTTTAACAAACTTATATAACACATCAAATTGAAATAAAAATTAAATAGACTCTTTTAATAACTCACAAAATATGTTGCAATTTTAAGCAGAAATCTGTTCTAGTTAAACTGAGGCGCACAGCCGATGTTAGGAAATCCCTTGTCAACATATTATTTTGGCATGTCTAAGTATATATCCTTTTGCTTATACAGTGTCAGTGAGTATAATTATATTGGATTTTGAAATTTACAAAAATCCAGATATATTTCTTTAAAACTAACCATGGTTTGAACATGTGCTTTCAGATATTGGATTCTTTTTATGTGAATTATGTTCTATTTCTTGACATGTATTACAAATGCCAGACATGTTAACATTTTTCAGGAAGCTCAGTCGTCACTGTGTACACACCAGATTGAATTATTTGACAATCATAAAAAAAATATGATTGTGATTTCTTTTTCAGTTGAGCAGTAAATGGAACAATTAGGATGAATCTGGGATGCTATCTAACGTCGAGTGGATTCAGTGAAAGGCCAGAATAAACATCCAGGACTGTCAGGCGGACACACAGACCAGTAGTTGCAGTTTATATATAGACATTTGTGCCATAATGTTAATAAATAGGACTTTAACACCAGTACCACGCATAAAATCACATTTAAAAAGCAACCTAAAAGAAGATGAGATGACATTTTGCATTTCCAAAGAACATTCAGTTATCAATGATGATTAATGAAGACTTGCAGAACATCATATATGTGATGGCATGAACTGTTTATCAAGTGGGCTGCATTTAAATTCTGTTATTTATTGTGTTACAACTTAGCAACTTTTAACTCACATAAACTCATAAACCATGTGAGCTTTTCTAATCACTTTTTATATGTCATTCATGTTTGGTTGTCTGTCAGTACACACAAATGGGTATTTAATTGTCTAGGGTTTAGGGTTAGTTGTTGTTTTTATGCTCCCCCAAAGGGGGAAGCATAAAGTCGCCGCTTCGTCATTTTTCACAGAGATGGCCCTTTGATTGTCTGTGACCAAATTCTTGTCCGAGCTATTTCTCTACAACCCAATGTTGGAATTTTATGAAACTTAATAGGATGCATCACTATGAAGTGGAGATGCGCATAATATCTTTGTGTTTCGGTTCGATGATTTTTCATGGAGTTATGGCCCTTTGATTTTGTCTGTGACTAAATTCTTGTCCGCGCTATTACTCTACAATCCCATGTTGGAATTTTATGAAACTTGTTAAGATGCATCACTACCAAGTGGAGATGCGCATATTGTCTTTATGTTCCGGTTGATGACCAAATTATTGTCTGTACTATTTCTCTACAACCTGAGGTTCGAATTTTATGAAATTTGCAATGTTAATGTTCCAGTTCGATGATTTTTCATGGACTTGTGGCCCTTTCATTCTGTCTGTGACCAAACTCTTCTCCGCTCTATTTCTTTACAACCTCAGGTTGGAATTTTATGAAACTTGCTAGGATGCATTATACAAAATGGAGATGTGCATATTGTCTTCATGACGCTATTTCGCTACAGCCTCTGGTTTTAATTTTGTAAAACTGGCTAGGATATGTGCATATTGTCATTTTGTTCTGGTTCAATGATTTGCGATGGTACAGAGTCAAACACTCACTTGGGGGAGCATCCATCGGTTCCACTGATATTTTTTTGTTTCATCTAGTTAGGCAAAATTATTATTCAATTTAAGTTCTGAAATATCATTTAGTCATAGGTAATAAGATTTGATTCAATATAAAGGAGAACTGACTTTCCATAAGGGGCCAGCATGGGTCAAAAATGGGTTAAAAAAGAAAAATTTTCAAACATTTTCTCAACAACCTGTCAGTCAAATTTGTTCCTATTTGATATAGATCATATCCCAATGAGTATGGGTTTGTACAAATTAAGGGGCATGTTTTTATATTTATTTATCTATAGGGGCCCTGTAGGTGTAACCCCACCATTGATTTTTGTTCTTTATTCTATAGTAAATAATAAAAGTTTGAAGGCTTGTCATTCATAGAGGGTCCCAAATGAAAGAAGTGAAACCTACATTTTACTGTTTGTCAACCTCTGCACTATCAAAATATGATGAGAAAAGTAGGGGTCATGTGTCATATAAGAGATTTTTTTTCTGCTCAGTGTGTACACTGGTGACAAAGTGAAAGTAGACTTCCGAAATCATGAATTCATACCCCAATTTCCAAGCATCATTTTTTTTTTTCTAAATTCACAATTCAAACATGACAATGCTATCAAAATGTTCAAAATACATCAATAATGCCATTCAAATAAAAAAATGAGCATTAAAAATAGGAAAATGCATTTTTAAAGAAGAAGAATTGAGGATTATTTACAACCGCCATTATGCGACTACCCCACGGAAGCACTTCCTTTTTGCAATGGTGGCACTATGCCTGTAAGGGGGCTTTGAGTTTTTTAAAGGAATACTATTGGAAAACAGTAAATTCTTTTTTTTTTCATTCATTTATGGCTTTTTTTATTAGCTCATCTTTTTGCATGTGGAAGGTCGTAGGTTCGATCCCCGGCCGGGTCATACCAAAGACTTTAAAAATGGTACTGGAAGCTTTCTCACTTGACACTCAGCAATTAGAGGAGAGTTCTAGGTCTGGTAAGCCCGGTGTCGGTATAATGTGACTGGGTGGGGTATCATACCATGTGTCTGCGGCATGATACTCCAGTGTGACTACGCTCAGAATACTGCCTCAAGTAGACACTGTCGCGATATGACTGAAAAATTGTTGAAAGAGACGCTAAACACCATACAACAACAACTTTTTGAAAAAAATGAAGAGCTATTGTCATGACCCTGGCATCGTCGGCATCGTTGTCGTCGTTGTCCGCTGGTTAAAGTTTTATGTTTAGTTCAGATTTTTCTCTGTATCTGAACAAACAACTCGTGTTACTGTGACTAAGCTTCATAAACACATTCATACCATATTATACAAACAATTTATATAGCTAACTTACCTAAATTTACATACTTTTGGCTCTAAAACCTTCAGTTAAAGGTTTATTGTTTAGCTTGGGTTTGATTAAAGTTTTATGTTTAGCTCAGCATTTCCTCTGTATTTGAACAAACTACTCATGTTTTGGTGACTAAACTTCATAAACACATTTATATTATGTTGTAGAATCAATGTATATAGCTAACTTTCATAAATTTCCATACTTTGGGCTTTAAAACCTTCAGTTAAAGTTTTTTGTTTAGTTCGGGTTTGAATTTTTGTTTTTGTTTTTGTTTTTTAAATCAATTTTATTTTTCAGTAATACTATTAATTCCAGCTCAAGCTCAACAAAGACCCCAACCCTGCTGCCCATATTTTTTTTCTTTTTTGTTTAAGTTTGTTTTGCATTAAATCAAATACTCTTGCTCTATTTCAACTTTATTACTGACTCAAAGACCTCATCCCTACCACCACCCCACCCAATCCCCGCCCATTATTTTTTCAAAATTTTGTTTTGTATTAAATCAAATACTCTGCCCCATTTTAACTTTTTTACCGACCCCAAGACACTCGCCCCTAATTTTGTTTTGTTTTAAATTAAATACTTTGTCCCATTTCAACTTTGTTACTGACCCCAAGGACATCCTCACCCCACATTTGTTTTGTTTTGAATTAAATACTTTTCTGCCCCAAGACTGCCCCCTTCAAATTTTTCTTATAATTTTGTTCCGTATTGATTTCAGGGAGCCATATGAGTGATGGCAAGAATAGGACTACTGTGACTCATGCATGTCATTAAGAAGAGACAATTTGAGTAATACAATAGAATTTGCTGAAACTCTGCAGGTATCAAGGTTTTAGGTTCATTCTGCATATTCATTTGTTGGTGTAATTTTTTTTAAATCTGTATGTTAATTTGTTGTTTTTGTACATGTAGAGTAAACCTGGAATCTTCCTTCCCGTTGGCGTCGAATAACCTATAATGTGTTGGTACGCCGTAAAACCCTATTCATTAATTCATTGTTCTGTATTGAAGTAGGTACACTGTCCCTTTTCAGCTTTGTTACTAACCCCAAGACACCCTCTCCCTCCAACTTTTTATTTTATTTTATTAAACTAAACAGTCCTGTTTATTAAACTTCGGCACATACACCCCCACATCCACACCCAGATTTTAAAATTAAACTAAATACATTTCAGCTTAAGTACTGGCTAGCTAACCTTAGCCAGACATAGACATAGTGTATATTCTGCCCTAATAGTCTTACCTGCACATACATGTATCTACTATTTTGATAATATGAAAGATGGTTTCATTCATACAGATATATCTGTTTTTCTGATGGTACATTATAATATACTGTTCTGCGATCGACAATACTAGAATAGTCGGGTTAACATTGTTCTTCGACATCTCCATTTTTTTTGTGATTTTTTTAAATTTGTTTTATTTTTTTCAGTAATAGTATTGATTTTTTAAACTAATTACCATCAAGTTTAAAAAGTTTACTTCACTTTTGGAAAAAAGACGAGTGTCTGCACCCACTTGCAGTGCTCTTGTTCAGTTTGACTTTCGAAGCATCTTCTAGTCATAGCAAATAAGATTTTGTTCAATACAAAGGATTTACTTTCTAAAAGGGGCCAGGTGGGGTCACATAATAGTTAAAATGGAACATTGTTATAAATCTTATTCTCAACAACCAGTCAGTCAAATTTGTTTATATTTGATATAGATTATCACTGATTAAGAGTTCTAAATTTGTACAAATCAAGGGGCACTGGGATGTACAAGATGCCCTGTAAGTGGTCTTTGAGTTTTAATAGAAATACTATGAGAAAATGGAAACTTCTCTTTTTTTAGTCCTTTTGTGTAAATAGGTTGTTCAATTTGAGACCTAAAGCATTGTTTCGTAGCAATGAATTTGATTTTGTTCAATAAAGAGGATTGAATTTCCATAAAGGGCTAGGGGGTGGGTGGGGCAATATGGTTAAAATTGGGAATTTTCACAAAGCTTTTCTCAATAACCTTTCAGTCAAACTAGTTCATATTTGATATGAATTATCCTTACATCAGCAAGGATGGAAGATTCTGCATATCAAGGGGCTGGGATATATTGGGATCCTGTAATGTGACTTTTACTTTTACATAGGAATATTATAGGGAAAACTGATTTTCACATCCAGGAGTACGAAAAAACTTCTTTTTAAAATCTAAAGCATTGTGTGACACATTAAATTGGTCACTTGATTTCATTTTGATTTCAGTTTGATTTGTCATACAGGTTTATACGTTGTGAAATTGTTTCATCTTAAACGAATCCGAATAATGATATGAAGGTTGAAAATCAGTATTTAAGTGCGGTCTATTTTTAGAACGGGAATTTTGTTTAAACATTTAAACATCGATTTTGTCATGTTTTGTTGGATTTGAATTACCAAACCATTTAGATTTTTTCTATTTATGATAATGAGATGCTTTTGTAAAACATTTCAAAAGTAATTATATTTTTAGCTCTACTGGCCAAAGGCCAGAAGTGCTTATGCAATGGTGCGTTGTCTGTCATCCGTCGTCTGACCTCTGTCAGTCTGTTAGCAGCACATTCTCTGAAAGGAGGTTCAGATTTGTAAAAATGAATTGGTTCCACTGTCTAAAGGGGTCAGGAGGGGCCCCAAAAGGGTAAAAATTCAGAATTACTAAAATTGTTTTCTTGAGAACCTGTATGTTAGATTTGTTCATATTTGGCATAAATTATCCCTATGTGTAGGGGTTTGATTGCAGATAAGAATTTAGGGGCTAAAATTTATAGGGGCCCTGTAAGGGGACTTAGAATTTTACATAGGGATACTATGGGAAAACAGAAAATTCTCTTTTTCTTTCATTTATTCTGAAACCACTAGGCCAATTAAACTGAAACTTCACATGCATGTTTCTGTTACATAGGAGACTATACAGAAGGATTTTTTTTCGATCTGAAATTCAAGATGGCCGCCGTTACTAAAAATAGTCCAAAACTTAAAAAATCTTCTTCTCATGAACGGCCCAACACATTTTCAAAATGTTTATGTAGTAATGATGACCAACTATAGTAGTGTTAGATTTGTTCAAATGGTGTCCCTAGGGTTAAATATGACCCTGCCCCAAGGGTTCAATTAGGGGACACATGTCATTATATTTTTTTATTTTTTTTTTAAAATGGAAATGATTTTGCCAATATCTTCACAGAAGCATTGTTTGGTGAAGGAGGTTCAGATTTGTAAAAATGAATGGGTTCCAGTCTTAAGGGGTCAAGAGGGGCCCCAAAAGGGTAAAAATTGGGAATTACTAAAATCGTTTTCTTGAGAACCGGTATGCCAAATTTGTTCATATTTGGCATAAATATCCTATGTGCAGGGGTTTGATTGCAGATAAGAATTAAGGGGCTAAAACTTATAGGGGCCCTGTAAGGGGACTTAGAATTTTACATAGGGATACTATGGGAAAATAGAAAATTCCCTTTTTCTTTCATTTATTCTGAAACCACTTAGGCCAATTAAACTGAAACTTCACATGCATGTTTCTGTTGCATAGGAGACTATACAGAAGATTTTTTTTTTTCGATCTGAAATTCAAGATGGCCGCCATTACTAAAAATAGTCCAAAACTTAAAAAATCTTCTTCTCATAAATGGCCTAACAGATTTTCAAAATGTTTATGTAGTAATGATGACCAACTATAGTATTGTTAGATTTGTTCAAATGGTGTCCCTAGGGTTAAATATGACCCCGCCCCGAGGGTTCAATTAGGGGACACATGTCACTATAATATTTTTTTTTTTTTTTTTTAAAATGGAAATGATTTTGTCTATATCTTCACAGAAGCATTTTTTGGTGAAGGAGGTTCAGATTTGTAAAAATGAATGGGTTCCACTGTCTTAAGGGGTCAGGAGGGGCCCCAAAAGGGTAAAAATGGGGAATTACTAAAATTGTTTTCTTGACAATCGGTATGTCAGATTTGTTCATATTTGGCATTAATTATCCCTGTGTGTAGGGGTTTGATTGCAGATAAGAATTAAGGGGCTAAAATTTATAGGGGCCCTGTAAGGGGACTTAGAATTTTACATAGGGATACTTTGGGAAAATGAGAAAATTCTCTTTTTCTTTCATCCTTTCTGAAACCACTAGGCCAATTAAACTGAAACTTCACATGCATGTTTCTGTTGCATAGGAGACAATACAGAAGATTTTTTTTTCGATCTGAAATTCAAGATGGCCGCATTACTAAAAATAGTCCAAAACTTAAAATCTTCTTCTCATGAACACCCCAATATATTTTCAAAATGTTTATGTAGTAATGATGACCAACTATAGTATTGTTAGATTTGTTCAAATGGTGTCCCTAGGGTTAAAAATGACCCCACCCTGAGGGTTCATGAGTCAGTAGAGCCTCCTCAGGCTCTCTTGGGCCTCTTGTTTTAAACATTAATTGCATTTTAGCTCTTCTTAGCCAAAGGCTTACAGGTGAGCTTTTGTGATCGCCTGGTGTCCGTCGTCTGTCGGCCATCTTCTGTCATCTGTCGTCCGTCGTTAACTGTTAGCTTCTAGCAACTTCTTTGAAACCACTGGGCCAACTTAAAAAATCTTCTTGAAGGAAACTTCTGGCTCGATTTTAAAATAATTTCAGAAATGTACCTTGGGTGACTCTCTCCCAAGTTTGTTCAAGCCATCTTGATTTGTCAAAAAACATGGCGGCCAGGGGGTGGGGTTAGTTTATTATATACGCTATAGCAAAAACTTAAAAAATCTTCTTGTCAGAAACTACTGGCTCGATTTTAAAATAATTTCACATAAATGTTCCTTGGGTGACCCTCTACCAAGTATGTTCAAGCCATCTTGATTCTTCAACAAACATGGCGGCCAGGGGTGGGGTTAGTTTTCTTATAATATATGAGCTATAGTAAAAACTTAAAAAATCTTCTTGTCAGAAACTACTGCCTCTATTTTGATATACCGTATATCCTCAGCCATAAGTCGAATTTTTCAGACTCCAAAATCACTCTCTGAATCCCTACTCGACTTATGGCCCCGTCCTAGTCCCGAGTGATGATTTTTTTTACCAACGGTCAGCTCCTACTGAAGTTTTGAACGTCGAATTTCAGTTTCAGCAACAGTCTATATGAACAATGACACCAAAGTGCAGAATTGAATTACACTCTTGTCAATCAACTATGCATCTCGCAAACACAAAGGATGATTACGTCATACGTGGAAAGTTATTTTGTTCATGGAAAACTCTGATTGACAGTTGAAAAAAATGATCGGTTTCAATTAGACGCTTGATGTTTTAACTCTATGCAAGGGAAACCTTGATCTTGGTCAGCCGAACGATTGCGTTGCCTAGCAACCTATACGATGTTGGCACGGGGTGTAAACATATATGCCGAAAATTGCCTTGGGATATTTGGGTCAGAAGTAACCGATTATTGCAATTTGCATTCCCACATATGTGGTGACACTTATCCACGGATTACAGAATATACCAAATATTCAACAGAAGACTGCATTTGTTTGTCGGCTGCATATTTGCCGTTGATTCGATAACGGTACATGAACGTATACTGGCGTAAGGTCAGTTGTGAGTGCAGGCAATCGCTACTGTAGGAATTTTAATATTTAGGTGACCCAAATCTCGCCCACTTCCTTTTCGAAAATTCTGGGTCGACTTAAAGAAGGGTCAATGCAAAAAACTGAGATCTGAAGGTCAAAAAGTCCCCTTGACTTATGGCCCGACTCGCCTTATGGCCGAGGATATACGGTACATTCACAGAAATGTTCCTTGGGTGACCCTCTACCAAGTTAGTTCAAGCCATCCTGATTTGTCAAAAAACATGGCGGCCAGGTGGTTGGGTTAGTTTACTATATAGGCTATAGTAAAAACTTTAAAAATGTTCTTTGGGTGACCCTCTACCAAGTTTGTTCAAGCCATCTTGATTTGTCAAAAAACATGGCGGCCAGGTGGTGGGGTTAGTTTACTATATAAGCTATAGTAAAAACTTAAAAAATCTTCTTGTAAGAAACTACTGGCTAAATTTTAAAATAATTTCACAGAAATGTTCTTTGGAAGAACCCCTACTAAATTTGTTCAAACCGTAGTGATTTGTCAAAAACATGGAGGCCAGGGTGTGGGGTTAGTTTACTATATAAGCTATAGTAAAAACTTGAAAAATCTTGTCAAATACCACCAGATCAGTTTTAAAACAATTTCGCAGAAATGTTCCTTGGGTGACTCTTTACCAAGTTTGTTCAAGCTGTTGGGATTTGTTAAAAAACATGACTGCCACAGTGAGGTGCTACTTTACTGTATAGGCAGCTATAGTAAAAATTCAAAAGCCTTTGTTCTTGTCAGAATCTACTGATCTGATTTCATTGTAATTTCAATGACATTTACCATGGGTGAACCTCTACCAAGTTTGAACTCTTCTACGCATCTGTTACATCTTCAAAACAAATCAAAATTCTTGCCCATTTTGTTATCCTGGAATTTTAAGTGTACATGTATTAAATAATCTACTTAAGTTGGGCGACTCAAGGTCAGTCAGGTGAGCGATATAGGGCCATCTTGGCCCTCTTGTTTATGATATTTTCCCTTTAAGACAACCCCCAAAGAGGGTTAATATTGTAAAATTTCAATAAGTGCTATGACCACTATTATGAGCTAGGAGAGCATATTCATTTGTTGGTGTATTTTTTTTAAGTCTGAATGTTAATTTGTTGTTTTTGTACATGTAGAGTGAATCTGGAATCTTCCTTCCTGTTGGCGTCGAATAACCTATAATGTGTTGGTACGCCGTAAAACCCTATTGTTCATTCATTATACATACCGTGAAACTGTGAAAACTCGAGGTCGACAATAAGAATGTTAATATAATTTTTAACTCTACTGGCCATAGGCCAGCAGGGCTTATGTCATGGTAAATTGTTCATCGTCCATCCATCTGTTAACCTTCTTCTTGTAGACGGGATAGCATCTTCATTTTTAGCTCTACTGGCCAAAGGCCAGAAGTGCTTATGCGATGGCGCGTTGTCTGTCATCCGTCATTTTTTTTTTCGATCTGAAATTCAAGATGGCCCCCATTACTAAAAATAGTCCAAAACTTAAAAAATCTTCTTCTCATGAACGGCCCCAACAGATTTTCAAAATGTTTATGTAGTAATGATGACCAACTAAAGTATTGTTAGATTTGTTCAAATGGTGTCCCTAGGGTTAAATATGACCCTACCCCGACGGTTCAATTAGGGGACACATGTCATTATAATATTTTTTTTTTTTTTTTTTTTTTAAATTGGAATTATTTTGCAAATATCTTCACAGAAGCATTGTTTGGTGAAGGAGGTTCAGATTTGTAAAAATGAATGGGTTCCACTGTCTAAAGGGGTCAGGAGGGGCCCCAAAAGGGTAAAAATGGGGAATTACTAAAATCGTTTTCTTGACAACCGGTATGTCAGTTTTGTTCATATTTGGCATAAGTTATCCCTATGTGTAGGGGTTTGATTGCAGATAAGAATTTAGGGGCTAGAATTATAGGGGCCCTGTAAGGGGACTTAGAATTTTACATAGGGATACTATGGGAAAACAGAAAATTCTCTTTTTCTTTCATTTATTTTGAAACCACTAGGCCAATTAAACTGAAACTTCACATGCATGTTTCTGTTGCATAGGAGACAATACAGAAGATTTTTTTTTTTGATCTGAAGTTCAAGATGGCTGCCATTACTAAAAATAGTCCAAAACTTAAAAAATCTTCTTCTCATGAACGGCCCAACAGATTTTCAAAATGTTTATGTAGTAATGATGACCAACTATAGTTTTGTTAGATTTGTTCAAATGGTGTGCCTAGGGTTAAATATGACCCCGCCCCGACGGTTCAATTAGGGGACACATGTCATTATAATATTTATTTATTTATTTTTAAAATTGAAATGATTTTGCCAATATCTTCACAGAAGCATTGTTTGGTGAAGGAGGAGGTTCAGATTTGTAAAAATGAATGGGTTCCACTGTCTAAAGGGGTCAGGAGGGGCTCCAAAAGGGTAAAAATTCAGAATTACTAAAATTGTTTTCTTGAGAACCTGTATGTTAGATTTGTTCATATTTGGCATAAATTATCCCTATGTGTAGGGGTTTGATTGCAGATAAGAATTTAGGGGCTAAAATTTATAGGGGCCCTGTAAGGGGACTTAGAATTTTACATAGGGATACTATGGGAAAACAGAAAATTCTCTTTTTCTTTCATTTATTCTGAAACCACTAGGCCAATTAAACTGAAACTTCACATGCATGTTTCTGTTGCATAGGAGACTATACAGAAGATTTTCTTTTTCTATCTGAAATTCAAGATGGCCACCGTTACTAAAAATAGTCAAAAACTTAAAAAATCTTCTCATGAACAGCCCAACAGATTTTCAAAATGTTTATGTAGTAATGATGACCAACTATTAGTATTGTTAGATTTGTTCAAATGGTGTCCCTAGGGTTAAATATGACCCCGCCCCGATGGTTCAATTAGGGGACACATGTCATTATAATATTTATTTATTTATTTTTTTTAATATTGAAATGATTTTGCCAATATCTTCACAGAAGCATTGTTTGGTGAAGGAGGTTCAGATTTGTAAAAATGAATGGGTTTTTCTGTCTAAAGGGGTCAGGAGGGGCCCCAAAAGGGTAAAAAATTGGGAATTACTAAAATCGTTTTCTTGACAACCGGTATGTCAGATTTGTTCATATTTGGCATAAATTATCCCTATGTGTAGGGTTAAAAATGACCCCGCCTCTGAGGGCGTGAGTCAGTAGAGCGTCCTTGGGCCCTCTTGTTCATTAAATCGTTATCAAACTTGCACAGCAGTTATATAACCACAAGATCTTGGACTAGTTCTTAAACCAGCGTGATTTGCCCACAAATGCCCCTGCCACAGGGCTTATAAGGGCATTTTAAATGAAACTTTAAAAAACATTTTCTCTGAAAGTTTAATGCCTAAACCTTAGATATTTTACAAGTAGCATCACATGGAAGTCCCCAGTAAAGATTTGTTGAAGTTGGGTCCCTAGGGTCAATTTTGGGTTCGCAAAATGGGTCACTATTTTACATAGTTATATAGGGGAAATGTTTCAGACACGATAGCACCTTCATTTTTCGTTGAACCTTAAGCAGACTTGCACAACAGTTATATAACCACTAGATCTCAGACGAGTTTTTGAACCAGTGTGATTCAGCCACAAATGCCCACGTCATGGGCCGTATAAAATAAAATTTTAAAAAACGTTTTCTCAGAAAGTTTTAGGTTAGACCTTAGATATTTTACATGTAGCATCTGTTGCCAGTAGAGCGATTCAGGTCCTCTAGGGCCTTTTGTTTAAATGATATATCGCTGAATTTGCTTTCAAAACTGATTTTCCAAACTGTTCATTTGTTAAGGAATTTCTTTTTTTATCATGCTAGAAAATATCATTACAATGTTCAGTTAGGATATTGTTATCTTTAAAACTGATTTTGCACTGGTACGAAACCTGTAACAATACAATTCTCTCTCCTTATACTCTGAAAATATGCAAATATTGACATGCATTGGATATATTTTTTTCAAAACTGAGTAGGTAGAGCATTGGGAGTATAGCCTGAATGTGCATACTTAAACAATACTTTAATACTTGTTTGTCTGGAGTAAATCTCTTGTTCTAAGGTGGTCGGCATGGTCATCTCTGTCAGTAGTGCCTCTGACTTTCAGCGGTTGTGAATTTGAATCTGTAGCCCAGCCACAGTCTCCATATATGACATTGTGTCTCATTGTCAAAACATTATTAGTTGCAGAGATGAGTGTGCTCGAGTACTGGTAACCCTTCCAGAATCCCAGGAAAGAGGGTTAACTGAATGTCAATAATGTGCCTCAATGGCACAAAAATGATAATAAATATTTAAACAAACAAATCATTTAGATTTTTCTTCACCAATAAAACCGGACATTCAAAAACATAAACACCTTTAATAGTTTGAAAGGGAAGTTCACTAGTCAAGCACTCATCAGTTTTATCCATACCCTAGTTGTACTTAAAGTAGAATAAAGTCCAGTAGTTATGTCCCATTATTTTAAATCTGTCCAACTTTCTTGTCAGTTTTATTCCCCCTTCACTTGTTAACCAATTTTGGGCAAACTTGTTTAAGAGCTTCAGTATGATGTCTAGTTGCACACATTGTTGTCTCTGAGAAGTTACGGCCCTTTCATTACCTTTAATGGAAAGTCTATTCATTGCTATTCCTCAAATTTGCAACTGATTTTGGCCAAATTTGCTCAGGTGTGATGATGTCCAGTTGTGCATACAGTAAAAATTGCTTTGATAGGAGATACCGGTAAAAGGCACAAAAGAATGCCTTGCAACTCATTAAATTAACTCCCTTTACATTATTTTAAATTATCATGTTAGCAGAGTTGTAAATTTACAGCCATTTTCTCAATTACTTCCCCTTTACATCAGTCAATTGTTAAAATTAATTATGCAAATGTTTAAACTTTTTGGATGGCATAAATTCAAAAGGATATCTTCCAGATAGTAATTGGATGGGTGGGTTCGGGGGAGGTTTGTGGACTGTAAAAATATGCAAATTAATGAATATGCAAATGATTTCACTGGTCATGTTAAAGAAAACAACAAATTTTCAATTTTACATATTTATTATCAATAAACTATATTATAAATACAATTGTTTTGTTCACAAATTTATTACAACCAATTCCACCCTGTACAAGTAACGGAGAAATGAGGACACCGATAAGGAAATATCAATATTGCCATTAAAGTTTTGACTGATGACTGGCAGGTGCTCCAATATAGTCTTCCATTGCAAACATAGCAACAACAAAGGTAGGACTTGGTAAATCTCGCTTGTTGTCCAATGCCTGCCTTCAGTGGAGAAGTCCAGAAAAACTATATGTATGTCCATATTATTTGGCCTTGAACATGACCCAAATTTATTCTCATCTGGTGTTTAATTAATGCCAGATTTCCCCCCCCACAAACTGCAGTATTTTTTCTCAATAGTATCGAGTATCTATGCTGAAATGATAAAGAAACGCCACCAGGTGAATTTCAGAGCCACATTATCAAACTAGCATAAGCAATATTTCACAGTTTTATAATATGTCTGTAAAGATATTTCATTTATGATTTTTGACAAAATCATGAAATACCTTTACATACATATTCTAAAACTGTAAATATCGACTACAACAGTTTAATAATGTGACTATGAAATTCAACCCGTGGCATTTCTTTATCCTTTCACTTATTAAGTATATTGGTAAGGAATATCTATATATGCATATCATGTATATACAAAAAACCACAATAATTATAAATCTGTCTGATGCCCATGAATATTGTCAATGAACAAGATATGTAGATGTATTCCACAAGAGTTAAAAAAATGGCATTGATGTTTAGGAAATGCAACTTCTGAATACTCTCCATGTGCCTAGTTATACCATTTATTTTAAATATTTATCAAGCTTCCATAACTTATTAAGAAAGGCTCATGTCCTCACTTAAGATAAAAAAAAAAAACATTTTAAAAGTCAATATTTATTACTATTTCTTAAATTATTACTGCTTTGCTATTTAGAGTGACCATATCAGAGATGCTAGAAAACGTCAGCCATAACTTTAACAGCCTTTGCATCACGGCACGTATCGTGCTGAAGACACTATCTAGCCTTCAATGTCCTCTCAAGTTTTCAATCGACTGTCACGGCAACCACCATCGCCCTGGTTAAGCATACAACTACAGGTACAATAATTGTAGGTTGCCAAGCATTCAGCTACAAGTACAACAGTAGGTGCCGATAAATGCATGAAAGGAAATCTGCCTCCAATAGCCCAGTCACACATGATGAAATTAAAGTAGATTGTTCATTTTCAGTACAGGTAATTGAAATTCAAGATCTGGCTTTGAAACTTATTACTAAAAACTGTTTTTCATGAATGTTTTTTTTTTATTGTATTTTTTTAAGAAAAGACAACTCTGACCATTTAAAGTAGTTCCAGTACTAATGCAATGATGCCATTAAATTAATGTACAAGATTTGATCAGTATAATAAATGCTTACACTGAGGCCATACCTTTAAGAAGAGTTTTTGTTGGTGAGTTTAACCACTGTTCTTCCGCATGTAGCTGGCAATGTTTCCTATGAAACAATTGGACTGAGTTTGGCTCAATCTTGTGTATCTTAAGATAGCATCTAAGACAACTTTGCCATGGAAGAGCCATCGTCATTTGTAAAGATTGATATACCAATATAATGTACAATATTTGATCAGTATTAAAATGCTCACATTCAGGCAGACAGTTTGAGTCTTTGTTGGTAAGTTTAACATTTAACCACTGTTCTTTAGTAAGAAGCTGGCAATCTTTCCTATGAAACTATTGGACTGAGTTCAGTTTGAACTTGTATATCTTAAGATAGCGTCTTAGACAAGTTTACCATGAAAGAGCCATCATCATTTGTAAAGACTGATCTCAATGTAGTTTAAATGTTACAAGTTGGGGGTCTCATATAGTTAAATTGACAATCTTTTTCATGAAAACATTGGACTGAGCTTTGCTCAAACCCATCACCTCAGTGGTAGGAAGTAAGTGATCTCAGATAGAAAATTTCACCATTGAAAACCTCATGACATTTGTAAAGTTTCAGCTCAATGTATTTGAAACAGAAGTTTGGTGTCTTATGGTTGCACTGAAAATCAGTATACTGACAGTCTTTGTCTGAGTTATTGAACCAATCTAGGTTCAAACCCATGACCTCAGTGGTGAGAGGTAAGTGATCTTGCTAAGGTCATCTTGTTCATGGAGGACCTTTTGTCATTTGCAGAAAATGAGCTCTATCGTTGAAGCACATTCATATTGTCTGTCAACTTTACTGGAATACATTAAGTCTGAGGCAAATGTTTCATGTAACAGTTTAGATATTTATATGATAGTTATATGTTGTCAGTATTGTCAATAAACACTACTATAATCAATACATTAAGTCTGATGTAAATGTTTCATGTAACAGTTGGTATTTACATGAAAATGAAAGTAGGTCATGGTTATATATTGCCAGTATTGTCCGTAGACACTACTATAATCAACACATTAAGTCTGATGTAAATGTTTCATGTAACAGTTGGTATTTACATGAAAATGAAAGTATGTCATGGTTATATATTGCCAGTATTGTTGGTAAACACTACTATAATCAATACATTAAGTCTGATGTAAATGTTTCATGTAACAGCTGGTATTTACATGAAAATGAAAGTAGGTCATGGTTATGTGTTGCCAGTATTGTCAGTAGACACTACTATAATCAATACATTAAGTCTGATGTAAATGTTTCATGCAGCAGTTGGTATTTACATGAAAATGAAAGTAGGTCATGGTTATATATTGCCAGTATTGTCAGTTAACACTACTATAATCAATATATCAAGTCTGATGTAAATGTTTCATGTAACAGTTGGTATTTACATGAAAACGAAAGTAGATCATGGTTATATATTGCCAGTATTGTCAGTTAACACTACTATAATCAATACATCAAGTCTGATGCAAATATTTCATGTAACAATTTGGGTATTTATGAAATTGTTACACTGAGAATCTTTCTCATGAAGTTATCAGACCAAGCTAGGCTTTAACCAATGACCTCAGTGGTGAGAGGTTAGTGATCTTGCCTGAGCCATCATGATCATGGAGGACCTTTTATTTGCAGAGATTGAACTCAATGTAGTTAAAACGTAACATGGGCCTCTGTTATTTTAGGAAAACAATATAGTTTCAATGTAAGAACTTTATATTGTCAGTCAATGCTACTTGAATACATTAAGTCTAATGCGAATGTTTCATATAACAGTTTTGGTAAATAATGAAATTTCTCGTCAGTATCTGGCCTTTAACTTTACTCTTTCATTATTTTTAGCTCTCATACTTGCACCAAAGCTGTCTGTCTGTCCTGGGCAATGACTGGCTTTGGTAATATGTAACCAAGGACACCAACTACTAATATTAACATTCTTTTGTTTTACTAATATTAAAGTCTTGGCATCATTCCATTACAGCATAAGGAACAATTATTTATTTAATTATAAGAGGGCCTAATTGAACCTAGATCACTCACCTAATGTAGAGGAGGCAATACCAAAGATGACAGTTTTTAACAAGGCAAGGGCCATACCTCAGACATTTAAATTTGGTCATTTGAGATATCATAAATATAAAGGCTAAGTTTTGTGAATATCAAATGAAAGCTGTAGATGCTGGAGCACATCAATTCATATAGTGCAATTTGTGTCAATGCAGGGGCCATAACTTCCAGCAATAATTATCTGATTTGGCCAGTTCAATTTGATTTGATTTGAATACTTGGAGTCATTTTTATGCCAATGATCATTTAACTTGACCACACTTTCCTGGGATCCTGGATTTTAACTAATACTTGAGTAAACCCATCTCCACAAGTAACTGATAACTTTCCCACTTGAATCAGCAGTGAGATGATTGACAATGAGACACAATGTCGTATATAAAAAGTCACAAAGACTGTGGCCGGGAAGGGATTCAAACTCAAGACCTCTGGATTGACATTTTTTTTTTTAAATGTTTTTTGAACAACAATTTCAACACGTTACAGGTTATATCCAGTTTTATTAGTGGAGGAAAACCTCAGAACTGTTGTCCTTTCACAAGTAAGTGGAAACTTCCTCACATAAAGTTTTTGGAGTGAGTGGGATGTGAACCTACAACCTAAGTAGTGAGAAGTAAGTGATGTTCGGACGGCGCCTCAGACCACTCGGCCACAGAGGACCATATTTAACATTAAAAGCCAGTCGTGCGACTGAGCTACCCGGCTCTTGTATAAAAATATTATGGTTACATAACAACTGCGTCAGTTTCATGAGGATGGAATATAAACTGTGAGCACTCGAGTGCAAGCAAAATAAAATACAGTTTTTGACAATCAAGGGTCACAACTCTGCCAATATTCATTGGATTTGATCAGTTCATAATATAAAATATCAAATGACAAAATTTTCATAATGCAAGGGCTGCAACTCAAATGTGGTCAGTTCATGAACTTTTCGAAGATATTATGGTTATAAAACTACTGTGTATTAGGTTTGGCAATGATCAAATGAAAAAAAGCTGCACATAGCTAATGATAGACATTTATAACCTAATCTGAGCAGTTCAAAAATGTGTCAAGATATTAAATGATTATAAAACACTAAATCAGTTAGTTAAAATAATAAAAAAAAAACTATTAAAAATTTGGATGCTAGAGTGCACACAACAAAAAGTTAACGGACGGACAGACAGACAGACAGACAGACAGACAGGTCAATCAGAATTGATCATCTTGAGCTTTGCTACAGTGTGCTAAAAAATTGGAAAATCCAAAAATGTTATTGATTTGAATGTTTACATCTAAAATAGAGAGCATATTTAACATTATATATTGGATATATTGGTATTTCCTTTTATGTGTGTAATCTTACTTTGTTAATTTGGCATATCAGCATAGAATTTTATAACTAAATTGACAATTATAGAAATAAAAAGGAAATATGTTTTAAAATATTGACTACATATTCAGGCAAATTGTGTTACGTTGTAAGCACCGTGTATTTGTAAATGTTTCTAAAATACTTCACATAGTGAAGGAATGGAGTGGTATAATAAACATGAAATTTCAATGTATGTGTAAAATATTTTGTAAGTTGTTTTTATATATCTCTATTTCAAAATGAATGATTCATGTGTGCAAACTACAGAAACTGGACTTCATTTTGCAAGCTTCAAGATTTGTTGTGAGAACATCCCAATGATGACATGGTGCCTTGCACACTCAAGTTTTGCGATTTATAATGAGAACATCCCAAGGGTGACATGGTGACTTGCACTACATAAATTCTTGTACACTCAAGCTTTGTGATTTGTTATGAAGCATCCCAAGGGTGGCATGGTGTTTTACACAAAATAAGTTCTTGTACAAGTAAGTTTCGATATTTGCTACGAGAACTTCCCATGGGTGACATGGTGTCTTGCTTTAGATAAATTAGTGTACACTAAAGATTCGAGATTTGTTATGAGTCAATGAGAACATCCCAAGGGTGACATGGTGTCTTGCTTTAGATAAATTTGTGTACACGCAAGATTCGAGATTTGTTATGACAATTGGTGCCTTGATCAAGATAAATTTTTGTATGTGATGTTAAGCATGATACAATTTGATTTCTCCAAAAATAAATATCATGTTTGTGTTCTTTGGAATGAATGTAAAATATATGAATAAAAAAACCCAATACAAATGGCTTAGGACTTATGAAAACAACTTTTTTAAAGTAAATAAATTCAATATCTACACTAACAAATGCTTGATTTTCACTAAGTATCAAATGAATGTGCAAATCTTATATTAAATTTTTTAGTAAACATTCAAATCAATTCACTGAAGTTTTATTGTAGATGTAATTTTAGAATAGATGAAAAATTGCAATTAAATTCACACTATGTTCAAATTGAGGAATACAAAAGTTCAAAGCCAAATCATTCACCTAAACTTGTACTGAGAGTAAACAATGATTACTTCAACGACATATGTATAGACTGGGTTACCACAAACAGAGTAATTTCCATGCACTTACCCAGATTGGCACAGTAGAGCCATCAAGTTAGAACAAGAGATGGATTGATCATTGTTGCATTTCTGATAGGCACACTAGAACTATCAAGTTAGAACAAGAGATTGATCAATCATTGTCGCACTTTTTGATAGTTAACAACAGCTATGTGTCGCAATGTCGTCTAGAATCTACAAACACAGTCACCCTCTTTTGCCTTTCTTTTAATTAATTTGTCCTATTTTCATTATTTTGATAAAAATGCTGTTTTCTATAATCTTTTACAAATGAATTTACTAAATTTTCTGATAAAACAATATTATTAGGTCACCTGATTTATGTAATTTTAAAAAGGTTGAATTGATAAAGATAGTAAAAAAAACCCTGAATGAGAACTAAAATGCAAAATATAATAACTGATTTTTTGAAGAACTAAAAAAACATCACTGCTGTATTTTGGACTTCCTCTTCTGCCAAAAACAGTTGATCTTGTAAAATATTTTTCATCAATATTTCTTGTTCACAGATAATATATGGGCATCAGACAGACTCTTTATTGTATTAATCTATATATATACATATGTATTCCTTACAATATACAAAATACTCAATACTAAAAAATGAGAAAAATACTGTGGCTTGGGAGAAGAAAATATGACATACAATAAACTCAAATGAGAACAATATCAAGACATGTGCAAAGCTAAACAATATGAACATACAAAGCTTTCCAGAATTCTCACATATAAGCAGACATCGCTGAACAAGCAAGAAATACAAAGTCGTGTTCACCTCTGTCATCACCATGTTCACAATGGAAGTCACATTGGAGCACTTGTATACATAGATTGATACTTCCAGTCAGAAGTAATCCAGTATTTGCCAGTCATCTAAGTTTACATCATCTTAAAAGCAGCAGATAACAATGCAACAGGTTGTCTTCATTTTTCCCCCCCTTTTTAAATATGGTTTTAGATTGTGGTTCAAGACTATTTTAAACAAGTTATATATTGGATCCAGTTGTATTAATGGATGTTTGGCAAGTAACAGGTAACTCTCACATGAAATCTTTGGACACAGCCGAGTCCCAAACCCAGGATGTTAAATTGATTTTACAATACAACATGATTTATGTGGAAGGCAATCCTGGTTAACAACAAATTTATATTGAACATGACTAAAATGTGTAAAACCAACCCCTCCCCCCCACCCCATCACTCCACCCGACAAGGTGTATACCTGAAACAGTATTCCAAGCGCTGCCACACTGGAGTATCATGCAGCAGACACATGGTATGATACCCCACCAAGTCACATTGTACTGACACTTGGCGGACAAGACCTAGAACTATCCTCTAAATGCTGAGCGTCAAGCGAGGGAGCTTCTAGTACCATTATTCAAGTCTTTTGTACGACCTATTGCATACGATATAACTGCTGCTTCTATATGATGTGCTACAGTCAAAACTTTTACAAGCAATACAGAATATTCCTCACCATGAGTTGCATCGTTCGAAATCCATGAATCAGATGTCGAGTTCACTTAGTATAGTCCATATATCTCACATGACTGATTGTACATGGTGGTACCACATCGATTGTCTCTCATTACCATTTGTACAGGGTGGATTACAAAGGTTCGTTTCTAAATGAATACAATCTGAAACTGAAAAAAAGCATAATTATGCTAAAAAAAAATTAATTTTTAGTAAATTATTTAATTGTTAGCACAAGGCCATCATTAAAAAAATATTTGTTTGCTGTGCTCTGACCCAGTATTTTTCAAGTTGGTAGGTAGGTAGCTAGTCTATTTTTGTTGCCAAAGTTTGATTTTGCATAGTCATTTTAAAGAAAAATGTACAGAAATCATGAGGAAAAAAATTAAATGTTTAGAAAGTCAATAAAAAAGTTTGGGTAGTTGCAATTTTGATTGAGTAGGTAGGAGCACGGCAAACAATATATTTTTTAGGGATGTCCCAACGTAAACATTCTTCAATATTAAAATAGATATTTTCTTTGCATTCTTTTTTAACAAAATAAGGCTTTTTAAATAGTTTTAGAGCAACAGTTTTGAAATTATGTTTTTGAAAATAGCAACAATGAGCAAACCATATAAAAGTCAAACAAGGTCACATGATTTTCCTTAATAAAGGAATATGAAGATGAAGAAAGTTGATAAAATAAAACATGATCTTAAAGCAAAATCTTAAAAACAACAACAATACACTGAAGTGTAAAATGAATAAATGAATCTGGGTTTTACAGCGTACCAACACATTATTGGTTATATGACCGGAAGAACAGGTTCACTCTCCATGTACAAAACTACAGATTAACATACATATTGAAAACACAAAAAAAACCTATCACCAATCGAATAAGCTGAAATGACCCAAGGCTTGACACCTGGAGAACTGCACAGTTTCAGCAAATTCTAATCAAATACTCTATTACCCAACTCTTATGACATGCAAGAGCTAACGTTCATTCCTATTCTTTGCCTACACAAAAAGTGTAAAAACCCCCATCCTGAGGATTCCTATCCCTTTACAGAGATTGAGAGCAATACTCTTGCTTTCAACAACAAACATATTACAACATAAATTAAATATTCTTGCCATTACTCATTTGGCACCCTGGAACTACACAGCAGTTGGTTATTTAACCACAATAATGAACATGACAAAAAATGATAAATGGACATGACACCCCTTCTTAAGGATTTCCGCCTCTCTGCTGACTGGCAGAGATACCACTCATACACATAACCACACAGGTAAAAAGTATAAGTTCATCATTTGTCACCCAATGAATGTATGGGGTTTAACACCATTTTCAACACATTTCAGGTTATATATGGCATATCCAGTTTTACTGGTGGAGGAAGACGTCGGACTGAGTACAACCACCGTCCTTTAGAAAGAAACTGGCAAACTTTCTCACACAAACTTTTTGGAGCGAGCAGGACCCGAACCTATGACCATAGTGGTGAGAGATCTCGAGATGGCGCCTTAGACCGCTCAGCTACGGAGGACCCCCCCACCCCACCCCACCCTCACACACTCAATGAATGAATGGGGTTTTACTGCATACCAACACACTGTAGGTTATTCAACACCAACAGGAGGAAGACTCCAGGTTCACTCTACATAATGTACAAAAACAACAAACTAACATACTGATTAAAAAAAACAACACATATATTATATACATAATAAATATAAATTCAGAATAAACATAGAACCTTGCAGAACTGCAGAGTTTCTGCAAATTCTTTCATATTACTTAAATTGCCACACAAGATTCTAAAACAAGACAATCATCGCTCACCTCTGGCACAGGAGATCATGACAAATAAAGCTTTTTTCACAGGTCACAACTCAGGCATTTATCATGAAATTATATCTTACGGTATTAGGTTATTTATTGTGCAAATAGTGTAATATCTGGCTATTCAAGTGCCAAAACGTCAATATTAATTTGGTATTCCTTTTGGCCAGTAGGAGAACCTGATATTATGGCTATAACCACTGTGTAAGTTTAGTCAAAATGCAGGTGCTTGAGAAAACATGTCAAACAGGGCAGTTTCTTCTTGAGTCAAGGGCCATAACTGTAACATTAATAACCTCATATGGACATTTCAAGACCATGTCCAAGATTTTACAATTATATATTGATTACTGTGTTAGGTAAATTAAGATTCAATGAAAATGCAGGTTCTAAAGAAAACATCATGTCAAACGAGGCAATTTTTCTTTTCTTGAGTCAAGGGCCATAACTCTGACATTAATAACTTGATACAGCCATTTCATGACCATGTCTGACTTGTTAAGTTATATATCTACAGTGAAAATCCAATAAAAATGCAGTTGCTAGACACTATGACAGTATTCTAGTCAATGGAGTAAAATAATGGGGTACTGGTCCTGACCAATTTGTAGCAGTATTTATTCAATTGAGTCACAGTATAACATCAAAGCAGCTGTCAGACCACAGCAGAACAGTGCCACTTTTATTAGTGGTTTTGATGACTAAATAAATCAAACTATTTAAGACAGTGATTATAATTTTTTTTGCATAAACAACATCGTTTTAATTTTCAGCAAAAAATATCAGCCCCGGACTATGACCATACCCAAACGAATTGACCAGAATGAAAAAAAATAGCAATAAAGCTTGGCGACTAACCAGGGAAATTAAGTTAATGTCTTATCATTTACAGTTTTGCCCATTATATCGTCTTCCTTCAATTTCTTGTCAGATTATGACATAAGGATTTACCAATGAGCACATTTACTAATGATATTATGTTTTCCACATTGACTCTGGGTTTCGGGATATGATTTTGATTATTTCATAAATAATCAAGTTCCATTCACACTTGCGATGCCATTTTGAAAATAACAGTGACTGGTTTATAACATTTTCATGAACTTTAATTATTTGTAAAATGTGAAAATTGATAACCAGCCTTCTTGACTGGAGAATGCCAAATACGACAACCCATGACGATTTCGCATATTTTTCTGGCAACAAAATAGCCTCAAAACTTAATTTTTTAACAAAAACTACAGTAGACATTCGGTAGTGAATGAAAAAAGCTGATGACAACTGAAATTCTGTGAGAGAATACTAGAAGTAACACATACAGATATTTTTGGATAGGATCATTTAAGTACAATAAATGTTCCCCAGATGACATAACTATGCGTAAAGGCAATGAAAATTTCAACACATGCTTACAAACTAATGCAAAGTAGTCGCCTGCATTTCATGTCATTTGAGTAGAAATTGTATGCTTTGACTACCGTATATTTGAAGTGTTTTGCTCTCTTTTTGATAGAACAATAAACGAATTAAAATAAAACTTTGAATCTCTACGTCTTCTGCTACGGCAATTCCATTTTGAAACATTTGGAACTATTTTATCGAATGGATGAAATCGCGGTCAACAGTCTTACAAAGGTTAAAGAACAAAATTACAGCTCACACGATCACAGTAGAAAGCATCACTTCATTCACTTTCCAAAAATGAAGATTCAAAGAAAATGTGGGAGGTAGAGTGCGCAAAATTTCAAATACTGTTAGTATTTTTATGATTCAAGGGCCATAAATATCCAACATTATACTTTTATAACTACTTTTTAAGTTTGGTGAAAATTGTGGGTGTTAAAAGCCAATTCAATATTTCACACTTCAACCAAGACTACTGCTCAAGAACATACAAGGTCAAAAAGTGCAATGTTCAATATTCAAGGGTTGTAACTCTGACATTAATTATCCATTTTGACAAATTCAAGATCTTGTACAAAATATTACTATGGTTATATAACTATGTAAGTTTGGTGAAAGATCTTATAAAAATATAGGTACTAGAGGGACCATAACTTTTAAAAGTTAATGGACAGACATCCGACGGACCAGTGTGATCAGAACTTAAATTATACAAGCTGTATACACTGTGAGAATTGAGATAAATTCAAAATCCTAAATCTCAATGGCACATACAGCAAAATTGAAATAAAGTGTTACACTTGTTCGATCTTTGAAACAATCTTTACAAATTTAAATGATAAACATTTTGAAATATTACTCTCCAAGTATTACTACCTGAAACTCGATATTTTAGAAAATATTAACATTAATTATCATTTAACAAACATTTATATACATTTTAAAACAAATGGTCTGGCTAGTTTGAAAAAAACATTCTTAAACAAGAGTTATCAGAAGACAACAAAGTTGCCGATGGTATAAAACTCACCACCAATACAAAGATTGAGATTGGAGGCAAACACCAAAACTTAAACGCATCTAAACGCATACGTTTAACCTGGGAGTGTACAGACAAAAAATTAAGTCTTAAAGGGCCATAACTCTTTCAAAATGCAACCCAAAGTTATGGTTCTTGTCCCTGTGTGTTTCAATGATGATGGTGAACACACATGCGAAGTTTCATTTATATCCAATGAGTGGTTGCATAGATATCTTAAGTGATAAATAGCTTTAACCTGAAAAATTAAGTAAAAAAAAGGGCCATAACTGTGCCAAAATGCAATCCAGAGTTATGGTTCTTATCTCTGTGTGTTCCATTGATGATGGTAAATACCAATGCAAAGTTTCATTCACATCGAATGAGTGGTTGCATAGATATCTTAAACTTAAACGCAACTAAATGCAAAGTTTAACCTGGGTGTCTAAGTCCAAAAAGGGCCATAACTGTGCCAAAATGCAATCCAGAGTTATGGTTCTTATCTCTGTGGTAAACACACATGCAAAGTTTCATTGACATCCAATGAGTGGTTGCATAGATAATTGAAACTTAAACGCAAAAGTTTAACCTGGGTGTCTACAGACGAATCCGCCGCCGCCGCCGGGGTCATGACAATAGCTCTCCTTGGATTTCGTCCCGGCAAGCAAAAAAAACAACCACTATACTTCCTTGGAATTTTTTTCTGTCATACAAAATGGCAATCAGAGCTGGTGAAAATAATATATGTCATAAAGAGAAATATGAAATATTTCTTCTATTAACTGAAGTTAACCCTTTTAAAACATAAAATAAAAGAGTCTACACACATACTGGGGGACTTTACTTTAAACCTTGGCATAGTTTAGATATGTAATTCTCAGGAAATGATTTTAGTGAATATTTATTAAAATTGTGATGTGTCCTTTTCAGTCAACACAACCAATAAAACTTGTTTGGTAACAATATCTTCTTGCATACAGGATAAGGATATCTGCATTTTTACCAGGTTAGAGATATTTCTATTTCACCCTAAGGTCGAGATAAAATTCTCGCGCTGTGATGTTAGAACCATCTAGATGACGTAACGTAAAAAATCTATAATGTAAATCATATAATTAAATGTCTTAAAAACTATTGTTATAAAATCTATAATGATAAATTAAGTTAAATGTTTAATGTGTTTGGTATGAGAGAAAAAGAATCATTCATGGATTTTTGGGTTTTGATACATTATTCCGTTCCTTGGGATAACTGTTTTCAGAGCCTTGTTCCCGCTAAGACAATTATTCCTCGGGATGGAATTTTCTATCCGAACATCAAACCCATATAAAATTCTTATTATCTCATCTGTTTTTGTATTTCTTTAATTTAAAAATAACAACATTAGAAATGTGTCCATAGGACATGATTACCCTTGCTGTATGTTAGTTAATTTCACACAAAAAATTCAGTATAACAGTGGCTATAACTCCTGCAAAATTTTACCAACATTGACGAATATCAACTTGACCTGTATTTTAGTGATACAGCTTTACACCAAATATTACTAACATACATTGAACCTTTCAAAATAAATTGACCGGAAACCATTATTTTACCAACAAGAGCTGTCAGAGGGACAGCGCGCTCGACTTTTCAAATATTTGTCACAAAAATAAATTTGATGGACAACAAATCCAAGCAAATAAGAGTATCCAACTCACAAAATTGCGTAGGTCTTATAACTGCAATAAGAGTTATTAGAGTTGGGGCGTTTATAAGGGAATATACGGTATATTCAGGCAAGAGCTATCTAATTAGTTATAGTAATAAGGTTGATGACTAGGAAGGCTTGTGTAAAGTTTCAGTACAATACATGCAATTGTTTCTGAGAAATTAACTTGAACGCAAAACTTTAACCAAGGTGTGAAGCCGACGCCTGGGTGAGTAGAATAGCTCTCCCTTATTCTTCGAATAGTCGAGCTAAAAATGGTACAATAACTTCTCACTTAATGCTCAGCATTTAGGACAGTTCTAGGTCTGGTTACCTGGTGTCAGTTTAATGTGACAGGGTATGGTTTCATACCGTGTGTCTGTGGCATGATACTCCAGTGTAAGTCTGGTTGCCTGGTGTCAGTATCATGTGGCAGGGTATGGTTTTATACCATGTGTCTGTGGCATGATACTCCAGTGTAGGTCTGGTTGCCTGGTGTCAGTATAATGTGACAGGGTATGGTTTTATACCATGTGTCTGTGGCATGATACTCCAGTGTAGGTCTGGTTGCCTGGTGTCAGTATAATGTGACAGGGTATGGTTTTATACCATGTGTCTGTGGCATGATACTCCAGTGTAGGTCTGGTTGCCTGGTGTCAGTATAATGTGACAGGGTATGGTTTTATACCGTGTGTCTGTGACATGATACTCCAGTGTAGGTCTGGTTGCCTGGTGTCAGTATAATGTGACAGGGTATGGTTTTATACCGTGTCTGTGGCATGATACTCCAGTGTAGGTCTGGTTGCCTGGTGTCAGTATCATGTGACAGGGTATGGTTTTATACTGGTGTCTGCGGCATGGTACTCCAGTGTAGGTCTGGTTGCCTGGTGTCAGTGTTATGCGACAGGGTATGGTTTTATACCGTGTGTCTGTGGCATTATACTCCAGAGTAAGTCTGGTTGCCTGGTGTCAGTATCATGTGACAGGGTATGGTTTTATACCATGTGTCTGCAGCATGATACTCCAGTGTAGCATCGCTTAGAATACTTTGTCAAACAGACACCCATGCGATATGACTGAAACACTGTTAAAAGTGACATTAACAACATCCTAACTTAAGTATAAAAGTTTGAAACAAGCCCCAGATGTATGAAGGTCTCACTACACAGTTGAATTTTGCTCTTTGTTCTATGTAAAAAAGGTCTAGAATTTCAACCTTAAAAAAAGATAATTTTTTTTATTCTTTTTTTTTTTTTTTTTTGGAATGGGGTTTAACTCCATTTTCAACACATTTCAGGTTACATATGGCATATCCAGTTTTACTGGTGGAGGAAGACCTCAAATGAGTCAGACTGAGTAGAACCATCGTCCTTACACAAGTAACTAACTGGCAAACTTTCTCACATAAAGGTTTTGGTGCGAGCGAGACTCAAACCTACAACCTTAGTGGTGAGAGTAAGTGATCTTAATTTTTTTAAATAAATACCAGTAGGTTTACCAGCTTGCTTTTAAAAAAAAACAAACAACAGTGCAGTGACACCTATTTTTAAAAAAAGAAAAAGAAAAAAAAAAGGATTACGCAAATGCTATAAATACCCCCAACTGTTAAAAGTAATCAATATATATAGATTCATGACTAAAAACCACAAAACACTTTAATGATATCCATCTGCCTTTGTCCATAGCTGCAGCCACACATCTTGTCTTTGTCCATAGCTGTAGCCACACATCTTGTCTTTGTCCATAGCTGCAACCACATGTTTTTGTCCATATCTGCGGTCTCATATCTTGTCTTTGTCCATAGTTGCAGCCACACATCTTGTCTTTGTCCATAGCTGCAACCACATGTTTTTGTCCATAGCTGCGGTCTCATATCTTGTCTTTGTCCATAACTGCAGCCACACATCTTGTCTTTGTCCATAGCTGCAACCACATGTTTTTGTCCATAGCTGCAGTCACATATCTTGTCTTTGTCCATAACTGCAGCCACACATCTTGTCTTTGTCCATAGCTGCAACCACATGTTTTTGTCCATAGCTGCAGTCACATATCTTGTCTTTGTCCATAGTTGCAGCCACATGCCTAGCAAGTCCTAGCAAGCCTTCGGATACCAGCGTTGGTCCTATTTAAGTGACTAACTTTCTGAACACACAGATCCTAAAAAGAAAAGAACGAGAATTACGAAAAAGTAAATAAATTGCATTGTTATACTGTCTAATAAGTAGAATCCAGGGACTTATATCATTAAGAAATTCTCTTTTTCTTGGCTGTAAACACATCATCTATAAAAATATTGAATATAAGATACAGTTGTCAAATATTTGGCAATAAACACATGTCAAAGTATTTAAGCTATAGTAGATACAAAATCTAATCAAGAAACTATAATAGAATGGAAAACAAGAAATGTCACTGGTAAGTGTCACATGCTCCACAAATGGTCTGTGAAAATAATATTTTTTTTTAATAATAGATAGCAATATATCCATAAATATCAACAGTAATGGACTGATGTTTCAGACTAGACACACAATTCCATGTTGTTGTTTTTTTACATTAAGTGTGACCTTGATCTTAACATTTGATGTGAAAGTTTTGGTATTTCTACAGGTAAATGCAAGCTACACATCATCATGACATGTTGATCATTTGTGTCAAGCTACTTTAAAATCCCTCCATTTAAGATCAAGTTACAGACAAGACATGAAATATCAAACAAACTCAAAATGTGACCTTGACCTTTCAGGAAGGGTTCCGGGTCTTAACGAGATTGTCATGCCATGTTGATCAATTGATAAACTGAGCCATCCTTCAATGTATGATAAAGTAACAGACCGAACTTGAAATCTCAAACAGACTCAAAGTGTTGTCAAACAAACTCAAAGTGTGACCTTGACCTTTGAGGTATGAGTCTGGGTCTTATGTGCGACATGTCGTCATGTCATCTTTTTTTTTTTAATTTCAATCACTGAAAAGTGATCCATTTAATCACCCCGTAATAGGTCATGTCATCTTGATCAAATGAGCCAAGTTAAAGACAAAGTTACAGACAAGACTGAATATCAAATTGAAAATGTGACCTTGACCTATGAGGAAAGGTACTGGGTCTTACAAGTGACAATTCATTATGTCATGTTGATCAACTGAGCCAAGTGTTTTTGAATTATCTATAGGTGACATTTTGCTATTATTGAAAAAAGATTAAGTACACTGAATAAGTTAATAGACCGTAAGTGTATTAAATTTCATCCTTTTTATCGTATATATCAGTGTTTACTTGTTTATATTTCATTAATCACTGTGGATCGCGCTTTAAATATACCATTTCCTAGAAGAATATAGTCAAACTTGCAGTAGCGACCACTTGTTATAAGCGACCCCCTGATGTAAGCGACCACATTAAATCCCCCCCAATTATACATGCCAATAAGCGACCACTTGCTTTCTGCGACTGCTTAAAATCCATCAAATTTCATTAAATAACCTTTACCACACGACCATGAATACACGAGGTGTGAAATTTCAACATCATGCTTTGTGTACGTGACAGATGTGTAAGTGTCCAAGGTAACGTGCTAAAAATAACCCGAGGCCAAATACTGCACTGTCTCGTGGTTAAAACCGATAATTGTTTGATAACAAGTTATAGAGTTGAAACACTTTAACCACAACTAGAGCTATCACTGAAGGTGATGAATACCCGCGAACGCCGCCATGACAGAAAATGGTTAACCATTGTATGAAGTTTTATTAAATTATATCCAATAGTTTTAAAGTTATGCTCCAGACAAAAAAACAATCTTAATAAAAGAGAATGTTATGGATTGAGTTTTTTGTATTGTTAATTTTTCTATGGTTTTGTTAAAATTAATGGTCTTTTTAATTATTGTGCAGTGTACAAGCTTTCATGGCAATCAATAAATGTTATACTTTTTCGAGTTATGTTGAGGGACAACAATTTTATGGATAAGAAACAAACAAGAGCACTAGGAATACAATATCGAACCTGCTTTGCTTAAACTCTATGTATTCATCAACTTGGTTCTTTCATGAACTTTATTAAACTGTAATCACTGATGGCTTTAAAAGTACTGCACCAGACAAGGGAAATATATCAAAGGGCAATAACTCTGTAATTAGCAAGAATAGAGTTATGGTTCTTGTACACTGCACTTCCTGTCATTATATTCTACCATTGTATGAAGTTTGATGAAATTCCATCCAGTACTTTAAAAGTAATGCTCTGGACAAGGGAAATATATCAAAGGGCAATAACTCTGTAATTAGCAAGAATAGAGTTATGTTTCTTGTACACTGCACTTCCTCTCATTATATTCTACCATTTTTTGACGTTTGATGAATTTCCATCCAATACTTTTCAAGTGATGCTCCAGACAAGGAAAATTGCAACGGACAGACCGACCAACAAACCGACCCCAGGGTGACTCCAATATACCCCCTCAAAACTTCGTTTGTCGGGGTATAATTATGTATCAAAATTTGATTATTGTTTGGTTGGAATAAATTGAAATGTTTGCTATTTGTTTTATTACGATTAAAGGATCGTCAATTACTTAAATAAAATTGGAATTAAAGACTGGACAGTTTGAGGTTTGTTTGTTGTTTGTTTTTATTAAGACTAAAAATATTAAATAGGTTTGATTTGACTTTTTGATCAGGTTAAATTGGAAAAATTGAGATTGGACTGTTTGCCGTTTGTGTTTATATTTTTTTATTATGATTAAAAATTATTATTACCTTTGATAATTTGATCGGCTTTTTGATTAGAATAAATTGGAAACTGGAGACAAGACAGTTTGTCATTGTTTTCATGGACGGTTTGAAAATTTGTTACGACAAAAATGAGTTAACGTAAGACAATGAATATCAAGGTTTATTTGACTTGGTTTCAATATTGTGGTTTCATACTGCAATATTCTATCAACATTGCCATGTCTTCAGCAAAGAGAAAATGAACATTAGAACAGCGAGTGAAAGCCCTAAAAACATAGTGTACATATACATACACGTACATGCATTATATAAGACACAAAAAAGACCAAAAAAAACCCCATTTTACCCCAAAAAGATACCAATTGCCTTAAGAGACCACTTCTCAGATTTCCATTTAGTGGTCTATTAAGACAGGTTTGACTGTATGTCAACTACAATAGCATACTGCCGCATTTTACAATACCATGACATATTTTTCCAACATTCTTTCAAGTTGGTAATTTTTAAAAGAAACAAATACATGCAAATTAATACCAGACAGATTTCTAGTATTTAAAGTTGCCTATTATTGTGTTTTAGTTCATTCTTGCTATTCGGAATAACTAATATCAATTTCTAACAAATGAAATTGCGCTGGTCCTGATCTTTTAACACCTTTGACAATAAGCACACTTGAGACATGTCCTGTTTTCAGAGTGCTCTAGATAAGATGTTTAAATTTAAAAAAAGAGCCGTAAACCTGTTAAAAATCATCAAATCGGAACAAAAAAGAGATATGCACAACTTAACCTTCAACAGATAATCAGACACGCTTGTGTTACAAAATAAACAGAACCATGGGTACCTAAGCAACTTTTATATGTCAGACTGATAGTTATGTGTCTATTTTTAGCCACAAAAATTATCTTTTTAGAAGGGACACAATTCTTTCCTTCCTAGCAAGTTTCGCAGTCTTAGCCATTTAAGTACACATTTGTTTGTGTGGACAGACGCAAAGAACAAAAACAATGTCGCCCTGAGAGGGTTAGGTATTATCAAGACCATAAATAGAATACTAAATACTAGTGACTTCCCTACACAATTTGTTGAACTTGACAAGAAAACATAACAATGACTTGGCACTGCATTTTTAAAGCAATACCCAATAAACTTTGCTGGGAAACTGTAATTTCTGTGTCAGCATAACAAACCTGATCTCATCATTCCCTTTGTCCACCTCTTCCTTCTTCTTCTGTTCCTCTGCAAACTTTGCAATAATCTCCTCTGCAGCCTTTGGCAATTCTTCAACACCTGCAAAAAAGTTTTTTTATTTGAATGGGATTGAATGGAATTTTCCACACAATACAGGTTATCTAATTAAGTTGCTCAGTTTTATTGGTTGTTGTTGCTTTACATGGTGTTAAGTGTTCCTTTCAAATATTTCCCAGTCATATTGTTATGGTGTCTACATGAGATAGTAATACTGAGCACTGCCACACTGAAGTATCATGCCACAAACACATGGTATGATACCCAAACCCAGTCACAATATACTGACACTGGGCTGACAAGCCCTAGAACATAACATAAGGATGTAAAGAGACAACATGGAAACTGAACCTCATGTCTGCCCTTCGATTTACAAAATAAAAGAACAAATCTCCATTTTTCAATAAATCAAGGGCCATAACTCTTGTCAGTTTGCTCTGATATGGATAGTTCAAAAAGTTGTTTGGTTGGACAAGCCCTAGAACTATCCTCTAATTCTGAATGCCAAGTGAGGAAGAGCTTGTAGTACCATTTTTTAGGTCTTTGGTATAACCAGACCGTGGATTGAACGCACAACTTTCTGCATGCAAGGCTGACAACTAGACCACTGCTGCAGTTTTCTGTGGTGGAGCTTGTTATGAACAATTTTATGAGAAGTTATGAGAACATTTTTGAAACTTTACAATACAGCAATTTGAAAGCCCCTGGCGCTGGGCCAAATTTAACCCCTGGGTGATGATTTGAACAAACATGAGAGAGTTTCATGCAAAAATGCTTCACACCAAAGTTGATGAATTTAATTTTATAGAATTAAAACTTCTATAGTAACAGGGCTGAATTCAGTGTGTAAAAATATTCATAAAAATAATAGATGTTGTTGTCATTAACATTACCTGTGACTTCATGTTGTCCTTAAATCTCGGATCTGCATTTGGTGACCGTGGATGGATGATCAAGGCTATCATGGTATGTACTCCATTACACAAGATGGTTCTATGTGGCCCTGTCTGTATCAGTTGATAGTGATTGTTTACTATTCTCCACCATGGATCTGTCCTTGTAATAAAGAAAAACAAGTTTTATTACTTTATTCCCCACAAGACATTTTCATCACAGAAAATACTGAAATTATTTAATATAACATAAAGGTGTTAAGAGACAACATGGAATATGGACCTCATGTCTGCCCTTAGATTTACAAAATAATGGAACAATTCTCTATTTTTCAATTAATCAAGGGCCATAACTCTTTTCAGTTTGCTCTGATATACATAGTTGAAAAAGTCATCTGAGCTTTCATCATCAATAATATTATGACCAAGTTTGGTCTAGATCTGTTACAACTAAACGGGGCACAAAACATAATGCATCATTTGGAGGATAGTTCTAGGTCTGATTGGCCCCTGACCAGGTGTCTGTATTATGTGACTGGGTGGGGTATCATACCATTTGTTTGCAGCATGAAACTCCTGTGTGGCAGTACTTAAAATATTGTCTCAAGTAGTCACCGTCGTGATATACCATGAAGCTAAATCATACAACAACAATAACATGTCAATGTAACAAATTTTTATATATACTGGTAATATACACTTTTGAAATAATTACTGTAGAGTGTACATGTCCCTTATACAAACTAACTAGTGTGTCACAACATTAAAACTTAACAAGAAAATATCGGTGGAACCAATGGATGCTCCCCAAGTGAGTGTTTGACTCTGTACCATATTCCCTTAGTAATGATGGCTACTTGGTTGAAAAATACCAAACTACATAGCAGGAACAATATGTGGCTCTGCACTTGACATATCATTCGCAAATCATTGAACCAGAACAAAATGACAATATGTGCATATCCTAGCTAGTTTTACAAAATTAAAACCAGACGTTGTAGTGAAATAGTGTCATGAAGACAATATACACATCTCCATTTGGTAATCATGCATCCCAACAAGTTTCATAAAATTTCAACCAGAGGTTGTAGAGATATAGGTGGAGAAAAGTTTGGTCACAGACAGCAGCGACAGATATCCAGACACGCTTGTGTGACAAAATAAACAGAACCATGAGTACCTAAGCAATTTTTGTATGTCAGACTGATAATTATGTGTCTATTTTTAGCCACAAAAATTATATTTTTAGAACCAACACAATTCTTTCATTCCTAGCAAGTTTCGCAGTCTTAGCCATTTAAGTACACATTTGTTTGTGCAGACAGACGGAGAGCACAAAACAATATGTCTCCCTGAGAGGGTTAGGTATTATCAAGACCATAAATAGAATACTAAATACTTAGTGACTTCCCTACACCATTTGTTGAACTTGACAAGAAAACATAACAATGACTTGGCACTGCATTTTTATAGCAATACCCAATAAACTTTGCTGGGATATTGTAATTTCTGTGTCAGCATAACAAACCTGATCTCATCATTCCCTTTGTCCACCTCTTCCTTCTTCTTCTGTTCCTCTGCAAACTTTGCAATAATCTCCTCTGCAGCATTTGGCAATTCTTCAACACCTGCAATAAAGTTTTTTTATTTGAATGGGATTGAATGAAATTTTCCACACAATACAGGTTATCTAATTAAGTTGCCCAGTTTTATTGGTTGTTGTTGCTGTACATGGTGTTAAGTGTTCCTTTCAAATATTTCCCAGTAATAATGTGATGATATCTACATGAGAATTCATACATGTAATTCTTAGCTCTGCCACACTGAAGTATCATGCCACAAACACATGGTATAATACCCAAACCCAGTCACAATATACTGACACTGGACTGACAAGCCCTAGAATGTAACATAAGGATGTAAAGAGACAACATGTAATCTGAACCTCATGTCTGCCCTTAGATTTACAAAATAATGGAACAATTCTCCATTTTTCAATAAATCAAGGGCCATAACTCTTGTCAGTTTGCTCTGATATGGATAGTTCAAAAAGTTGTTTAGTTGGACAAGCCCTAAAACTATTCTCTTATTCTGAATGCCAAGTGAGGAAGCTTGTAGTACCATTTTTTAAGTCTTTGGTATAACCAGACCGTGGATTGAACACACAATTTTCTGCATGCAAGGCTGACAACTAGACCACTGCTGCAGTTTTCTGGGGTGGAGCTTGTTATGAACAATTCTGAGATAATTCATTAAGTGATACTGCATGACATGTAAAATATCGAAGCTTCAGGCCTGCACTTTCGGATGAGAACATTTTTGAAATTTTACAATACAGCAATTTGAAAGCCCCTGGTGCTGGGCCAAATTCAACCCCAGGGTGATGATTTGAACAAATATGAGAGAGTTTCATGCAAAAATGCTTCACACCAAAGTTGATGAATTTAATTTGATAAAATTAAAACTTCTATAGTCACAGGGCTGAATTCAGTGTGTAAAAAATATTCATAGAAATAATAGGTGTTGTTGTCATTAACATTACCTATGACTTCATGATGTCCTTAAATCTCGGATCTGATTGGTGACCGTGGATGGATGATCAAGGCTATCATGGTATGTACTCCATTACACAAGATGGTTCTATGTGGCCCTGTCTGTATCAGCTGATAGTGATTGTTTACTATTCTCCACCATGGATCTGTCCTTGTAATAAAGAAAAACAAGTTTCATTACTTTACTTCCCACAAGACATTTTCATCACAGAAAATACTGAAATTAATTAATGTAACATAAGGGTGTAAAGAGACAACATGGAATCTGGACCTCATGTCTGCCCTTAGGTTTACAAAATAATGGAACAATTCTCCATTTTTCAATTAATCAAGGGCCATAACTCTTGTCAGTTTGCTCTGATATGGAAAGTTCAAAAAGTCATCTGAGCTTTCATCATCAATAATATTATGACCAAGTTTGGTCTAGATCTGTTACAACTAAACGGGGCACAAAACATAATGCATCATTTGGAGGATAGTTCTAGGTCTGATTGGCCCCTGACCAGGTGTCTGTATTATGTGACTGGGTGGGGTATCATACCATTTGTTTGCAGCATGAAACTCCGTGTGGCAGTACTTAAAAAATTGTAGAGAAATAGCCCGGGCAAGAATTTGATCACAGACTCAATTAATGGGCCATAACTCCGTGAAAAATCATCAAACAGGAACACAAATATATTATGCTCATTTTCACTTGGCGCTGATGCATCCTAGCAAGTTTCATAGAATTCCAACATTGGGTTGTAGAGAAATAGTCCGGATAAGAATTTGTCACAAACATAATCAAATGGCCATTAACTCCGTGAAAAATCATCCAACCGGAACAAAAAGATATTATGCACATCTCCACTTATTAGTGATGCATCCTAGCAAGTTTCATAAAATTCCAACCAGAGGCTGTAGAGAAATAGCCCGGACAATAATTTCGTGACACACGGACGGACGCACGGACGAAGCGGCGACTATATGCTTCCCTCCTTTGGGGGAGCATAAAAAAATTGTGAGCAACATTTTAAATGAAACCCAATTTTTTTCCAATTAGCTGTCCAATGTATTAATTTAATTACAAAACATACATTCAAATGGATATTTTTGCAGGACTCATGCAGTCAGTCACCAAAGACGTCAAATGCAATAAAAAAATCAAAGTTGCGCATGTTTCTGCACTTTCTCATCTGTCATTGCATTAAAAACATTGTAGACCTCAACACATTGGAAGCCTTTAAATGTAATTTATTTTAAAGCCACAGCCTTGTCTGCTCATCATATAAAATATAAAAAGTTTGTGTAAATCAATTTAAAAAATAAGTATCTGAATAACCTGAAGGACGAAATATTGTCAGGTCATTCTGATACCATGTCATCAGACTAAAATTCATGCTGAGGTCATCTAAGTAAACACAAACTGACAGTTTCCTGACAGTTTCAAGTTTGTTTTTTTACTAAAATTGTGCTTATAGTTACGAGAATTCAACATTTACAAGTCGACTTCTAAAAAAAAAATATTGCAACTTTCTTAGTTAATTCCATAAGAACTTAATGAAACAAGAAAATATATAGGTGGAACCGATGGATGCTCCCCTAAGTGAGTGTTTGACTCTGTACCATATATGGTAATGATATTGAACAGGGGAAGTAATGTGAGAGTTCTAAAGAGAAGTCAATACATTATTTTTTATTTCTTGATATAATACATTGTACAACATACTTTAAACTATGTCATCAAGATTCATCCTAGAAAGTTTGATACATTCCAATATGGGGGTTGTAGAGAAATAGCATGGACAAGAATTTGGTCACAGACAGAATCAGAGAGCCATAACTCCGTGAAAAATCATCAAACCGGAACACAATGACAATATGCTCATCTCCACTTGGTAGTGATGCATCCAAGCAAGTTTCATAAAATTCCAACCTGAGGTTGTAGAGAAAAAGTGCGGACAAGAATTTGGTCAGACTCAATTAAAGGGCCATAACTCTGTGAAAAAACATCGAACCTGAACACAAACATATTATGCGCATGTCCACTTAGTAGTGCTCAGCATCCTAGCAAGTTTCATAGAATTCCATCCTGAGGTTGTAGAGAAATAGCCCGGACAAGAATTTGGTCACAGACTCAATCAAAGGGTCGTAACTCTGTGAAAAATCATCGAACGGGAACACAAAGACAATATGCACATTTCCACTTGATAGTGATGCATCCTAGCAAGTTTCATAAAATTCTAACATGGGTTGTAGAGATATAGTGCAGACAAGAATTTGGTCACAGACAAAATCAATGGGCCACAACTCCCTCAAAAATCTACGAACCGGAACACAAAGACAACATGCGCATCTGCATTTGGTAATGATGCATCCTAGCAAGTTTCATAAAATTCCAACCAAAGGTTGTAAAGAAATAGCCAGAATAAGAACTTGGGGACACACAGACGCATGCACAGATGGAAAAAGCGGCAACTATATGCTTCCCCCTTTTGGGGAAGCATAAAAGGAGATAACTGCATGTATATACACCCAATTTTTCATGAAAGTTTTGAAAACTGCTGCTCTCGAACATCACAAATCAGAAAAGCAATTTGATCCATGTTTCACTCATGTGCAATGTATGTTATCCGACATCATTTAATATTATGAAAATAACATTGAAAATAAAAAAGGTATCCAGATAAACACAATATCCCAGATAAACACAATATCCAGACATAGGCTCACCCACTTTAGTTTAATACATATTTAGGGAGGGAGGGAGCGAGATACATAGGCGTGGAGCAGATTGGGCTAAGGCGAGCTGGACCCCGCCCTCTTCCCCATCCCACACAAACAATATTCAGGTTCAGCATATACTTTAAGGCCTGGAAGTACAAATTCATACACCCACTCCTCAGGTTGGTCCTTCCAATAATTGAAATGCTCCTATGCTCATGAAATAGAGTACCTTTGAGCACAGGCCATATCCTACTATAGCTTTTGGATAGTAATATATATAGTAAATAAACGAAAGGTAGGACACTTCGAAAATACCAAAATCACTGAATCCATGATCATGACTGATTTCGATGAAATGAAGTTATAGCGCAGGTAGAAAATAATATTTAAACATATACATCATGATATAACATCAGATGAGTCGTGTTTACATATAAAATTATATTTTACGTTCCTAAACAATTCCAACATTGTCTGCTTAGTTACTTCAAGTTGCATGGTGCAAGTATCTTGTATGAATTGGATTGGTTATTAGGTGCCTTTTGACAGAGAGCAAGAAATATGTTTCCATCTCTCTGTACACGCACGATAATGCTAAATGATAGTTGAACATTACAAAACAATAACTAGTTAATTGTTTCCACTAACGGTATATAAGTTGTCATGCTTTCATGTTTATTATAATGTTATATTTCTGATATATTCTTCACCAAACATCAAAGGTTTAAATTTTGGCTAATCATTCAATGACAACATATTCACTCTGTGTCAGTACCGGATGTGTACAACCTTCGTAAGTGTAGAAATTTGAATTTCGCAGAAAAATGCATATTTCTTGCTAACTACTATTTCAAAGAGATCAACGTTAGTTTATTATAATGTTGTCCACAGATGTTAATCAGGTTTTCTCCCTTCACACCTACATATTCTTCAAATCAGATATCAGGGCTAGAATTTAACTTTTTTGTGCACTGGCAATTTTGGCCAGTGCCTAAAATTTCAACTGGCCAAATTTGAAACCAACTAGCCAAACCAATTTTCGCAGAAACTTGTAGTCCTAAATGTCTAAATAAACCCAAAATTAATTGTTTCAAAGCCTGCATGTTATTTAATATGCATTATTAGCTTTTTTTAATTTATAGACAATGGTATCAAGGTTATTATATATGTAAAGGTACAATTCAAAGCAGTACTTTACAAAACAAAATATTTAAAAAAATAAAATTGTCTTTGTTATTTATTTTACTACAATAAATAAATGCATACAATGATATATCATAAATAAACACTTTTAACTAAACCAAAATATGAATCATGGATTCAACAATAACAAGTGTACAGAGAGGCTGAGATTGAGACATACACACATTTCTATTTATAGAATTAATATAGCCAATGGCCTTTCGTTTTAAAATAAGATCTAGATCTAGCCAAGGACAATTGTTTAACATGTGTAAATGTTGTGATATCAATGATCTGTCGATCGGGTGGTTTCTACAATTGACACACCATTTTGTCAATGACAAGTTTATAACCCAGTGTGATATTGAGCTGTCACTCCCATTTCATTACAGTATTAACGGAAGGATTATTTCTCTTTTTTCTTGTTGGGACTCGCTTTCAATCGCCGGTTAAATGGAGAAAAAGATGTTATTGTATCAGCCATTTTAACAGCTGACAAAATATGTAAACAATAAATTTGACGGGTTTCAACTTTACTTTTATTTTATAGAGTGAGTGCGCGATCGATCAAACTAGACGCAGTCTACTCATTATGTTGTTGACGGGTTTTAACTTTCCTTCCGTTTTGCAGAATGAACTTGAGATCAAAAACAATTGGACGCAGTCTACACATATATAAATATTTAATACATGTCATTGACAATAGTGCTGTTAGGGGGTAATCTGGCGCGAGAAGCAAAAGAAATTTGGTAAAATTGACAAGAACTCGTTATTTTTACCAGGATAATACTTGTTTATTTTCAAAAATCAATAAAATGAATAAAATAGATAATTTTCTCAACTTGAAATCCACTCGCAAAAAAATGCCAGCTTAAGTAATTTCAACTCGCATTTTCAAAATACAGCTCGCATTTTGCGAGTGGCGAGTGCTTAAATTCGAGCCCTGGATATGGTCATTTTTAAGTGTCCTACCTTTCCATATTTTACTATGGGCACACTTGTTTCTGGCTGTTTTTTAACTCTGGCGACAGCGGCTAATTGCTTATTGACAATTTAATGTATGTTGATAATTTAGAAGGGTTTCACCTTGTTGTTCAGCCAAAGTGGAGAGCCGGCGTGCTTGTTTGTATTGTCAGCCGGTAAATAACCGAGTACACCGGCTTGATATAATTCAGTCAGAAACAACCACGCCCTATATGTAGCTATCGACCAAAAGCTATAGTAAGATAGGGCCTGTGCCTTTAGGTCCAGGCTACAAGCCAGCTGTAGCCTGGAAGCCTGTGTGTTGTAGATTTTGTCACATCTGTATCAAAACTTCTTTTCATACTGTTTTTGTCAGAGACATATAAACAAGTGATTGCTTTTGCTAATTCTCATTAGAAATCTTCTTTCTCCTGTTCTCGGAGGCAAGCATGTTCACGTGAACAGGATGTTTTTGTTCTTCCATGCATTTATAAGAACGATAGACAGAATATACTCATAACTTAATAACCAGATAAAGAGTATACTTACTAAAACATTTATGTATAAATTGGTCGGGTTAATTGAACAACAATTCGTAGTAAACAGGCAAAGTCTTGTTATTTTATTCCGGGAAGCGCTCGTGTTTGCCTCTTCCGGTCTTCATCCGGGCATTTTGTCTATCATTTTGGACAGGTATAAAACCTGGCGATAGTGTTAAATTTAGGTTTTTTAGAAAGAGTAGTTGGCGGTGCATACTCACTTCTTTTTTAACCGCTTTTAAAAATGTTTATACCATTAAAAAGCTTAGAATATTTAGTTTCTGAAACTGAAAAGATACTTAAGATTTTACAACGAGTGAGATCATTACCAAATAATATTATCAGTAACATGTCGCCGATAGCTAGTTATACGTTTATAAACCAGTGAAATGTATTGAAAATTTATAAATTAATTCTGGATCTGGATCTGGATAAATACGTTGTAGAGCCTCTCGGCATATAAACAACGGAAAGAAGGTCTAGGAAACACTGATTAGTCCCAATGAAAGACAAAGCCGTTGACTGTATTTGCGCACACAACACTATCTTCCAGTTGGTTCCAGTCTATAATAGTTTTTGGAAAGTAAGAGTTCTGGAATGAGATGCTTTTGCACTGCACTAATTTAAAGCATTTGCTGTTATTTAAAGAATGTTTTTCAATAACAGTGTCTGATTTGCAGCCTAAGAATTTCCTGGCTTTAATTTGGTGCTTGCCGCGGACAGGGGTTAAATAGTCAAGACATTGCATAGCTGGCACCAGCCCCTCGACCACCTTATAGAAAAAGGATAACATCTGTGCTTTCCTTCGGTCTTGGAGGGGTGGTAATTGTAAGTAGTTCATCATACGTGTGACGCTACCTGGGTCCCGTGACTTGTAGTCTCCTGTGATGAAGCGGACGGCTTGGCGCTGTACTTTCTCTAGTGTAAAGATGTCCTTTTATTGGTAAGGATCCCAGACGATGGAACAGTATTCTAAGGTTGATCTTACTAGTGACAGGTATGCCATTTTTCTGCATGATGGTGGACAGTGTTTTAGGTTCCTTCTAAGGAAGCCAATGGTCGAGTTTGCTTTTTTGGAGATCTTGGTGATGTGAGCGCTCCACTTAAGGTCTTCGGATATTGTCACTCCAAGATAGGGGTTTTCTGGTACTTGTTGTAGTATCGTTTTGTCTAGTTCATAGAAATGTGACGAGTTGCTGTTCATGCTCATCAAGTAGCATTTCTTTGCATTAAAACGCATACCCCATGTATCTGCCCATGTCTCTAGTTGTTGTAGGTCCTGTTGGAGGGTGGTGTGGTCTTCTGGGCTTTTGATGACTCGGTAGAGTAGGCAATCGTCGGCAAACAGACGAACTGATGACTTAATTGTGTTAAAATACATATTTTCCTTGTTCAATTTCTCTTTTGTATTTTTATAAATGCAAACAAACTAAGAATCTGAAGAAAACAAATAGAAACTTGAAAATTAAGACCACACTCTGTGCAGACATTTGACGATGCACGTTTATATATATATACTAGGATATGTTTTTGTCTGGATATTTATAGTGTCCTTACTGATATTTATTGTTTAGAGTGGCTGGCTGTGTGATATTTTAAAACAACAACCATTACTAGTTCTACACAGAAAACGGACTTAAATGGTTCCTTTGACGGGGAAAAAGCGAGGTTGGGTACACCCCATCGTCGGATACCCCAGGTGTCAATTCCGATACTCACCACCCATCACGTGACGAATGGAGAGTATCAGAATGGATTACCCGTCGGTGTTCGACGGTGGGTACACACGTAAACCGGATTTAAGATCCCATGGCGTATTTGTTTTTGGTGGTTTTAAACTGGCGATCACTGTTGTTCTTATCTATCAGGAGCGTTTGTAGGTGTGTTTTTTAGTATACGTCCAATGGAAGGTGTGGCAGGGGGTTGTCACCCTCCTGTCTGTCTATGCTCCAGCCTGTCTATGTATGTATTGTGGCTATTATATAGAAAAAATGTATTTAAATTGTGTTGCTTTGCTGGATATATACATGCATATACTCTTATTTTTCAAGAACGATTCACAAAACATTTGAGATTACATCGCGAACATACTAAAATAATTACGTAATTGAATACATTACTTGCGATTATACTGTTGCAGAAGCTTTGGTACATTTCAGTTATGTAACACAAATTATTTTCTTATGGAAAACTACCTCAGTTTCAACTCCATTATTCAAAACAGGAGTGTAATATAGTCTATCCCAGAACCTGATATCTTCCAAACCAGGTCTATTAACCACCAATGAAAAAGCAGGGAATTCTATGCCTGTCCCACATTTCATAGAAAGTGAATGCTTAATAAACTATACTATCATTCAAATGTTCCTTGAAACAACTGACCAATCAGTGTGCTTGTAACCCAATCAGGAGATTTGGGTTTGTTCTACAAACTAAATGTAAAACGTTTCACTTGGTGGGTCACAAAAGAATAAAATATAACAATGTTTAAAATGACATTTTATTACAAAAAACAAAACGCAATATTTCAACACAAACATACATGTGTTCATATGTTGTAACACAGGTTTAATTAAATAAATAAGTTTATATATTATTACAGCTTGTCTCTTATTTTGATTTCAGAAGAAATTTGAATACAAATTATGTAACAATATAAATGTACATGGAAAACAAATGTTTCAATTAGCAAATTATTAATATATTAACAATTGGATTCCTATTGTAAGCGTTATAAAAAGACAGGCGGCAGTTCTAATTAATTTTTAATTAAAATTAGTTCTGAAAATTACATATTTACTCAGTGCAAATATGTAATTTAGATACACATATATGGATGTTGACCCTTTTGTTTCCATCTTGGAAAGGAGTATATAACACTCAGGCATTGTATTCAAATATCTGTGTTTATATATAACAAAACGTCCAAAATGTATCCCATTTTCATCAACAAATTTAATGAAACATCACTTATGTCATCGAGACTCTTTACAAATATTTACAAAACAAAATTGATATCATGAAATATATATATACATGTATATCCAAAAAAAATGGAAATTCCGCTGTTGTGATTTCAATTATCTCCCTTTATGAAATAAAATTCATATGATTTCACTGTATCTTCATGATACAATGGGTTTCTAAATTTGTCCTTTATATAGCATGTGAAAAGTCATGAATCCTTAACTGGATCCTACTCAAATAAAGCTATCAGTTAATGTATGTAAATTGTCTGTCCAGTCCAGATGTTTTTCTTGTAAAACCAGGGTATATAACTCATGGTTGACACAAATTCTTTGGGTTGGTAGAGGCATTGATATTGTACATATACACATTCATATGTCTAAAAAATAATAGTGTAAAAATCAACATTAAAACTGCCATAAGTCTAGTTAGAACTTTAAAGGAGGTTAAACATAGATTGCGTAACACTGATACTCAAAATCAAATGATCAAACATTCACTGTCGATTAATAGTCTATTTGTATTTAAACAGCAAATATACCAAAACATCTGTTAATGAAGCACAAATGTTCTTTTATATTTTCATCAACATCCATGTAACACTAATGCATTTAGTACTTAATGTAGAATATTACTGATTATTGTCTTGATTTGGTCAAGTTACAACTTTTTGCAAATCTCAAATTATAACTTCAAAACATCCTTCGACTAGTGTTTCCTTTAATATTCATCCATTTAATACTCATACAATACAAACGGCATTTAATCCAAATATGCTATTGTGAAACTACGTCATTCTATTTATAATTGGACTCGCCCAATACAGGTTACACATTAATATTGACTCTATTGTATTGTATAATGTATGTAACTGATGAATGTGCTGTCATCCCAAATTATGGAAGGTTCCATCTAAAAATAGAAAAATGTAATTTCAAAATAGCTTATTGGGTTTATACCTATCTAAACATGTTTGTCAACAAACAAAATACACCTATCGGTATACAAGGTAATATAAGCATATATTAAAATAACATACTTATCACAGTGTATTTATTATTATTGTAAGTCAACAAACGACATACTACCAAAGTTAACCTGTTCTTGACTGACAACAAATGACACACTATCAATGTGTACCTATTGTTGTATGTGAACAGACAACATACTACCAAAGTGTATGTCTTCTTGAATGACAACAAACAACACACTATTGATGTGTACTTATTGTTGTATGTGAACAGACAACATACTACCAAAGTGTACAACTTCTTGAATGACAACAAACGACACACTATCAATGTGTGCATATTCTTGATTGACAATAAATGACAGACTACCGAAGTGAACTTATTCTTGAATGACAACAAACAACACACTATCAATGTGTACTTATTGTTGTATGTCAACAAAAGACATACTACCAAAGCGAACGTATTCTTGAATGACAACAAACGACACACAATCAATGTGTACTAATTGTTATATGTCAACAAAAGACATACTACCAAAGTGTACGTATTCTTGAATGACAACAAATAACACACTATCAATGTGTACATATTCTCGCATGTCAACAAACGACATACTACCAAAGTGTATGTATTCTTGATTGGCAATAAACGACACACTATCAATGTGTACTTATTGTTGTATGACAACAAACAACACACTATCAATGTGTACTTATTGTTGTATGTCAACAAACGACATACTACCAAAGTGTACGTATTCTTGAATGACAACAAACGACACACTATCAATGTGTACATATTCTTGTATGTTAACAAACAACATACTACCAAAGTGTATGTATTCTTGATTGACAACAAACCACACACTATCAATGTGTACATATTCTTGTATGTCAACAAACAACATACTACCAAAGTGTAGGTATTCTTGAATGACAATAAACGACACACTATCAATGTGTACTTATTGTTGTATGACAACAAACAACACACTATCAATGTGTACTTATTGTTGTATGTCAACAAACGACATACTACCAAAGTGTACGTATTCTTGAATGACAACAAACGACACACTATCAATGTGTACTTATTGTTGTATGTCGACAAACGACATACTACCAAAGTGTACATATTCTTGAATGACAACAAACAACACACTATCAATGTGTACTTATTGTTGTATGTCAACAAACGACATACTACCAAAGTGTATGTTTTCTTGAATGACAACAAACGACACACTATCAATGTGTACTTATTGTTGTATGTCAACAAACGACATACTACCAAAGTGTACGTATTCTTGAATGATAACAGACAACACACTATCAATGTGTACTTATTGTTGTATGTCAACAAACGACATACTACCAAAGTGTATGTATTCTTGAATGACAATAGACGACATACTATCAATGTGTACTTATTGTTGTTTGTCAACAAATGACATACTACCAAAGTGTACGTATTTGTGAATGCCAACAGACAACATACTTATCAATGTGTGTAAAGGTATGTTGCATGGCAACAAATGAATTGTTTGTAGCGGTGCACCTACATTTAAATGTCAACAAACAGGACGTATACTTATATATCAACATATTGATTGCGATTAACCTATCGCAGACAGTTCTTCTTACATTTCTATATCTGACAGCAGACGACTAACACATGCTGATGCATTTTTTCTGATATATCAACAAACAACATATTGATATAGGTGTGGTTCTAACACGTATATGTCAACTAACGCCACATCTTTATCACCGCATTTCTGCAATGTGTGCATTTTGTTTTATTAGAACCCATTCTCTTTTGAAAAAAGCTTAATATTTACATATGTGATAACATCAAAATTTCAAACATACGACTGGCATAATACTATAGATTAACGATTTTTACTTTTATTCAAGTAGCCATTTCTCCAGTGACCGTGATTCTTTTGTTTATATTTATATATAAAGTCCATCTTCTGCTCTCTGACAATTAGTTGTGGGTAAACCGCAAGGAACATTTACATGTAGTATATCGCAGGCAGTGCTATTGTAAATATCAACAATTAATAAAATTGTTCTGCCTTCATTTGGCCAGTACAACAACCATCATCACCAGCATATCAAATAAATAATGCTCTTTGGCTGTCTCGGAATTTTGATTTATATGGAACTCCTAATAAATTGTGATGCAATATTTATCCATCTTTCTTTCCCACTTATCCATTTGGTGATTATCTCCTGATTCACTTACATGATAGATGCTTTATTAATGAACTATTTACAACTGTAACTCCTGTATTCCTTTGGTCCAGATTGTCAAGTCTTAACAATATGCATTCAACCATGCATTTATTTTACAGTTAAAATAGTAATATCTGCGGACAAAAATATATCGACGTGTTATCACAACCGTTTCTAATGGTTTGTTTCGGTATTGTGCTCATATGAATATACAGTTGCCGTGATTCGGTCTGTACAGAAACATAACAACATTAATCATTGGAATCCATCAATGTTAAATGCGATACTGTACTAACTGTTTATAAATAAATAAGCAGCTACAATAGCCTCGCATCCAATACTGAATCCACAATGTTAAATATTTCCTCAACATCCGTAAACTTCATCAACTTGGATAAAGACTGCCTGCCCAATACACTGCTTGAAACTCCGAGGTAGCTTTTGCCAACTTATTTGACTTGCTCATAGCGTCCCACGACTGATGCCATTAAGGGCCTAGTTGCTGAACAAAACTTGAAACTTGAAACATTAAAATGTTATCAGCTTTTCCCAAGTTTCAGAATCCGTTTCCATCTGGACGATGAGGGCTGACCAGTGCTCGGGCTTGGGCTTGACGGTTGTTGGAAGGAGGTTGGCAATGAGTAGTTGGGTAGCAGGGGCAGGTTTATGGGCACACTGATAGTCTCTGTACCTGTAGGAAAGAAAAAATGTAACTAGGGATTATGTTATTTATTACTGAAACCAGGACCAAACAGCCTCAATACGGCAATGATTGATTGATTAATTGAATATTAAGCGTCATTTCTATGCCATTGAGGGCTAACAGACAATCAGTTCACCTAATCACTGTTTCCTCGGATCGTGAAAGGTTAACCAGTACATGAGCACCGCCCATCTCCGCAAATAACTGATAACTTTCCCACTTGAATCAGTGGTGAGAGACAAATGATAATGAGATACAATGATGCATATCAATCATCACGGAGATTGTCGTTGAGCGGGGATTCAAACTCCTGACCCCTGGATAGACATTCAGACTCGCTAACGACTGAGCTAACTGGGCTCAGCAATGAATACTTGCAAGTGGTAATTGGTTATCATTGGTAACACTCAGCAGGATAAACATTATATTACATTTAGATGATGTGAGAAGAATAATTTGGCAACTTTTCTGTGTTTAAAGTTGTTTCAATTCATCACGTTAAACAATCACAGACAGGTGTTAGTTATCAAAATTATACACGTACAAGCTATGGTTACTATTTGCCCAAATTGTGACTGCATACAGACCTGTGGCAGTTTTTGGTATGGAAGGCGACAGTCTGTGCTCTTGCTGCTCCGCCTTACTCAACTTTGAACAAAATTTCTTTGCCAGTGAAGTTGTCGTTGGCGTGGTTTGTAACCCTTGGCTCTTGATGTGAATGTTTTTCTTCTTTTTGTCAAACTGGTAAAGTAAGTATGAATAGTTCAACAAACAATTTTACTTGAATATATAATTTATTTACATTTAATTCATTCAAAGAAAGCTAGCCTTATGAAACATGTATCGTCTAGCTCTAGTTTAACATCTATGCAACTGTAAACATTTGTATATGAACTTATTAAGTGTCTATTGTATTAAAAGTTCTTGAAATACTTTATCAACTTAAGTAGGAGTAGGAGCTGAGATTGGGTTATACATATAATGAATACTTTTTTCACCAACACATTGATTAATCCAATGATTGCTTATATATTAGATTACTGTTTTTTAAGTATTTTATCAAGGTATTTTATCTCCTAGATAATATATAATGACATCAACTATTCATTCATACCAGAGTCTTTACCTACGTAAGCAAACTTTAAAATGATTCATTTTTATTTTCAAACATTCTGTACCCAGCATGTGGATAAAGCTATATTTTTGTTCAAATTCAAGCATACCTCTTTTGATATTTCATGTACATGTAATTGTGCTTGGTATATTGAACTTATTACTATTATGTTTATCCCCAACAGTAATATTGGCAAATCATTGATAATTGTATTTATTGATAAAATATACCACACACCTCAAACAAGTTTAAACATGTAATTGTCATTTGGCAAAATTAATACAATTTATATTTGCTTGAAGTAACTCACCGCCACATCTTGATCAAATTCAACCATGTCTCGATCCACTAGGACAAATCTTCCATTGGTTTTCCATTCTGATTGCGCTTGGTAAACGCTCTCATCGGCAGCCAATATACGCCGGAACACTTTCTCACTGTCTCGTTTCTTTCCAGCACTAAGGTGGACATCACTTTGTATATCAAGTTCTTCCAGCAAGAAAAAGTTCCTGGGATCCTCTTCATCTGACCTGTGTGCTTTCATTATAGCCTGGAAAGAAAGACATATGGGCATGTATAACTTTTTATTACCAGTGGATGTGATATTTGGTGTGATTTTCGTTTTCCCGCCAAAAAGTACATGTTTTTGATTACAAGTTATAGCATATCCTGGCGAGATATTGTGTGTGACAAGGAGTGAAGAGAAAAGTTCACATTGACACAACTGGAGTTGAACTACTCCAGTCGATAACTTTATTCTAACTGATATCTGTATTCTGATTGCAAATTCTATTCTAAACGTGACCACTGCAAAGACTGTCTTGTAACAATTGTATATTATGTGCTTACCTGTGTAATGATATCCTGGGCTGTACTAGATGTGGGGGCCCTGAATATTGTGTAGGGTTGATCGGGTGATACGTTGTACACACACACCAGGAACATATTCTCGTCCTTGTCCCAGTCTCCTGACGGACTTCTACTCCCGTCAATCTTCCGCTGTACATAGAGATAAAACTTTTATAGATAAATTGTATTTTCTTTAAATGATAAAGAAAACAATAATAGTAGATCTACATGCAACTTGCTATTTAACTATATTCAATGGTAACTGTTTAATATATCACTATTATCTTCATATTCATAAATGCAGAGCTCGTAAAAAGTTACCAATTGTTCTGACAGCTTACTGTAAAATATTTTTTTTTTTAATTGGGGTTTAACCCTTTACTTCATTTAGACGCCATTGGACACCTCTAATATAGACGCCTTTTGACACCTCTAATATAGACGCCTTTTGACACCTCTAATATAGATGCCTTTGGACACCTCTAATATAGATGCCTTTGGACACCTGTAATATAGACACATTTGGACACCTCTAATATAGACACATTTGGACACTTCAAATATAGAAGGCTTTGGACACATTTAATATAGAAGGCTTTGGACAACTCTAATATAGATGCGTTTGGACAACTCTAATAAAGACGCCTTTGGACACCTCTAATAAAGACGCCTTTGGACACCTCTAATATAAACACCTTTGGACACCTCTAATAAAGACGCCTTTGACACCTCTAATATAGAAGGCTTTTGAATTATTGGGTGAATTATGTTTATATTAACTTACAGAGTGGCAAACAGAGCAGGAAGTTTTCAGATTGCTTGTTATGAGCAATCTGAACTTTTCCTGCACTGTTTTCAAAGGCTTTCTATGATTAGTGCAGGAAAACATGTATCTATGGAGTAAAGGGTTAACGCCATTTTCATCACATTTCAGGTTATATATGGCATATTTAGTTTTCCTGGTGGAGGAAGACCTCAGACTGAGTCAGGCTGAGTAGAACCGCTGTCCTTCCACAAGTAGCTGGGAAACTTTCTTACATAAAGATTTAGGAAAGGGCGGGCCTCCAACTTACGACCTTAGCGGTCAGAGAGGTAAGTGATCTTGAGACGGCGCCTAAGACCTCTCGGCCATGGAGGAACCTCCGTAAAATATCATTCTTTCAACGATTCCTTACTTATATGTTTTAAAACTTGTATTTATTATTTATTTAATAATGTACATGTTCATTCTAATTAAAATAAACTTTAAGCTCCCAAACTCTACTGAACAGTACTTTGCGTAGTGTATATGGAAGCTTAAAAGTTGATTTGATTTTAATGAGACTGATATATGTTCTGACGTCACATTTCAATGTTCGAATAGGAAGTAATAGTTTGGTTGTTTAAATATATTTAAAACTGGTGTATATGCAAATTAGAATATGCAAGATGTATCTACATTGATGCTTGTAAGCGATTTGTAACTATCCATAAAAGACAATTTGTTTAATTGTTAAATGGAAGACTAGTATATTGTCTTTAGATACAGCTGTCTCGACCAATTACACATGATAAAACAACTTACTCTTTGTTCTTTGGACAGCATTGTTGTAACCCAGGCTCTGCTGCTGGGGTCCTGAAAAAAGAGAGAAAAAACCTGCTATGTATATAGATACACGAAAACACATTATCTACACAATCTTACATAATATTTATAAAAACCTATTATTACAAATTGGTACATTGATTTTCCGCAGAAATATAAGCAGTGCTACATCTTTGCATCGTTGGATACCCATGGGTGTCAATTCCATGCCATGGGCGTGGGTATCCGACGATGCATTTTACATTCATGGAGAACACAATACTGATGTAGACTTTTAAGTAACACGCGGTTATTTTCAAGGAATCATCATGCATGTTGCTTTCATCTTGTATACTTATGTAATCATTATATTTGTTTGTTTCTTATTTCTTTTGTTCTTTTGTTTTGTTTGTGTTTTAATCAGTTTAATAACTTTGATGATTATAGATAATATGGAATACAGAATTCTTTATTAAGATGTAAACTATACAGATTTTTTGTCTAATGACTATTAAAGTTAATAACAATCAAACTGTCACATGAAATATACATTAACACATAACACATTATAAGCAATTTATAAATCATTTGTATAATTTCTAAATAAAAATTGCAAAACACGATTTAATTTTTCGCTTGTAAATGTTACATTGTTTTTCACCAAAATGTAGCCAATTCAAACTATGAAACTTTTTAATGAGTTTAAACTTGAAAATAAATACTTTTATGTTTATATCTATTCTATGCTTAGAGCAAAAGTTTCTCAGTACACTGACTTTATTTGTTTGCGTCAGTAGGATATATTTATTAACACTTGGTTTCTTATAGAAAAATTAACTTACGCTTGTATTCACAGGATGTACATGAAAGATAAACTTGTTTATTATATATCAACAAATATTGGTTACAGTGCTGATTTTTCACAGCAGATACTCTCTAGTACCCTTCCATTTGTTTTGTCATCCATTCTGTCAAATTGTTTAGTAAATACCACCAAATTAGTTACTGTGCTGACTTTCCTCAGCAGATACTTTCTTGTCCCTTCAATATGTTTTGTCAACCATTATCTGTCAAATTGTTTAGTAAATACCACCAAATTGCTTACTGTGCTGACTTTTCTAAGCAGATACTTTCCAGTACTCTTCCATTTGTTTTATCAACCATTCTGTCTAATTGTTTAGTAAATACCACCAAATTGCTTACTGTGTTGACTTTTCTCAGCAGATACTTTCCAGTACCCTTCCATTTGTTTTATCAACCATTCTGTCTAATTGTTTAGTAAATGCCACCATATTGCTTACCGTGCTGACTTTTCTCAGCAGAAACTTCCCAGCACCCTTCCATTTGTTTTGTGCCTGTAGAACTTTTTCCGACATGCTCAGTATGCGTTGACTACTTGACCTTTCTTGTTCTTTCCTTTCCCAGCTATTCTGAACATCTTCCACCAGAACATGGTCAGCAACTTTTTCATCTGATCGTCCAGCTTTCAACAATGCCTGAAAATTTAACGGCAACATTAAGGTGGTGATATCCGAGAATAGATAGAATGGCAACATTAATGTGGTGATATCTGAGAATAGATAGAATGGCAACATTAAGGTGGTGATATCTGAGAATAGATAGAACGGCAACATTAAGGTGGTGATATCTGAGATTAGATAGAATGGCAACATTAAGGTGGTGATATCTGAGAATAGATAGAATGACAACATTAAGGTGGTGAGATCTGAGAATAGATAGAACGGCAACATTAAGGTGGTGATATCCGAGAATAGATAGAAATTAGAATTAAGATAAACATAATTTGATGTACAGCTACAAAAGAATGCAGTAAACTAACCTTTTTTGTACTTTAAAGCATGTGCTATTTTATTTTCAATGTGGTCTAATGAAATACTAATACGCAGTCATAAATGATTCATTTACTTTCTTTATTTAGAATTTTGTATAAGTTATATTTACTTCTGTAATGGCATCATACACTGAGGTATCCTGTGTAACCTTAAGTATGACGTACTCATCAGGGGCAGTTACTCCAAACACAGCTGATAAAAAACATGCGCCGTTTCAGTTTGGTGCCGACTGGATTTACAAGCTGTGAACAGATGTAATATACGTTAATTTGTTAAAAAATAAATAAATGAAATATCAAACATCAATTTTCATATCAATAGTATAATACCATGTATTGAATTTCATTGTATTTAAGTTAATATTTACAAGCATATAAAGGAAACTGATGGTTTCAAAGATAGGTATAATCTGGAGATAGGTGTAATATACTGAACTGAACAGCTAACACACCTACCGCCATTTTATGAAGTTTCTCAAAAACTATCAAAGCAGTTTCCATTAAATTTAGACTTGAATAAGAAAGAAAATTTTGGCTATGTAAAAACACTTAAGTGTCTGTTAACGTCATATACAAACTTTAAAAGCGATACTTTATATTTCGATGAAGATATCAGAAATACAAAAGTGGCGAGTACCTGTTCTGTTCAGTATAGTATACATGTAGCCATTAAACTGCATTCATTCCGTACGCCATCATTTCTACTTTGAATTTGAATAAAATGTTAATGCGTAGTTGTATTTTGGTGGTATGCGTCCCATTTTGATAAAAATCCAAATGCAATGCCTAACAGTTTTTATAAATATACATGTTCACCTCATACATTTTTAGTTATTTACTATAAAATTGATTAAATTTTATATCTGATATTTTGTTATAAAAAATTTTCATTTCTATAAGTGACTTTTCCGAAAATCAAACTCAGTGTCCATGTATGTTGTTACATAAATATTTCTCGGACATAATTTTGATTTAATATAATAATATCTTACATCTAACATACTAGTACTTTAAAATGGTGACCCTAAAGAAATGAGTAATATATTTTATTATAGAAACCAATATGGCTATCTTTCACATTTTCAGTTATTGATCATATAAGGGCGAATTCTTTTTCCGACTTTTGTTGCAAAAGGCTAAATTGTGCAACACTTTTATAGAAAATTGCCATAGAATAATACATCAAATGTATTGTTTGATATTTCACTCTATAAAGATTAAACCTACGTGGACATCTTTGCCATCTTTGCCTGTTTCTGATAGATCTTTCACCCTTGTGAAGACTGACTTAAGAATGGCTGACGTGGAGTCTTGGCTGTAGTCCTGTCTCCCATATGGCTCAAGCAACTCTTCCTCATGTTTGGAATAGATAAATATGGTCGCAAGTTCCATAGGCTGGTTACTTGAACTGCGTAATCGCACGTGTCGGTAACCTAGGTGAAACATTTGGAATGTGTAAAAAGCATCTTAGGTAATGTCTTACAATTAGTCAGGATAAAATCAATTTATGACTCCGGAGCACTAATTTATATATTAGTAATATGTCTTTCAACAATAAGGAAAAACAAACATATAACTTCAAAATTCTTAATTCTTGAGTTAAGTCGAATAAGGGGCATTTGAAAAAAATATCAAACTTTGCAATCTGTTGTTTATTTAACTTACTCCCAGTATCTAACAAATTTAAATGCTACGGCTGTATCTAATGTTGAGAGAACGTGTGGCCAGACCCTTTTGCCTTAAATTATATTTGATTTTTATGCATGATATATATAGTAATATGTGTTTATATGGCAATAATATATGTTTAAACTAATTTAAATGTTATATAGAGACAATCAAACAACACCAATCACTAATGACAATATTACACAGTAAATCACTGAAAGCCATTACCAGGCTCCTGTTTCACCAACATATACTTATATACTTAAAGACTTAAATCTCAGAAAAGCAGCCAAGTGATCATGATTTTAGACTGGTTCCAATAAAACTGCATATGGTTTCATTGATATTGATTATATAAAAGACAAATAACCAGTCAAAACTTAGTTAAGTTTTTAAGTATCTAAATAAAACGTTGGTGAAACAGAAGCCAGATAGTGATACCCAAGTGAATGTCAGAAGAATTAATTTTCAGATAAAAGCAATTATTTACATTTAAAACATAATGCTTTGTATGTGACTCCATGTATTAACTGTAGAATATACACACAATAGACATGTTTGCAATGATTGATTTTTTGTATGTCTATGCATTGAATTGAAATTGGAACAATTTCTATTTTGCGCAAATACTCAAACAAATAGAATCATAACTATATAATTTTCCGCATATATGGGTGAAAATACTGCCGCAGAGGAACCAGGGAACTAAAAGTGGCCTGGAACGTATGAGGAAAATTATTTTCTTATGATTCTATTTGTATGATTCTATCTGGAGTCGAGTTTTCTATTTTTTCATACACAGTAACACAGAGTACTGTGCTTAGTTGTGAACAAATGTACATGAAATAAAGATATATGTACCAATACTAATCGTATCCTTATATAATTTGACAAAAAAAAGAGTCCAGACATATCTTAACATTGATTCATAGTGTTAAACTGTGACTTAACAGTCCACAATTACCCTCAAAACCAACTGTACAGTAAAACCTGTGTAAGGGGTCACCTCTATTAAGCAGCCACTTTTCTTAAGCAACCATGTTTTTCTATTTCCCATTTCTATGCTTTCAGAGTAAATTAACCTTTATTAAGCAACAACCTATCTTAAAAGGCCAGCTGTGCTCTTTTCCTTGACTGGTTACTTAAGACAGGTTTGACTGTATATGAACACGTACACAGCGTGGGCTGGTATTTTCTTATTTTATATTTTCCACATGACTCACCTGGTCGAAGACACTTTAGAGGAATGACACGCTGAGAGACAATGTGACTGGTAACTGTATCCGTCACAACAAAGCGGATAAAAGCTAGCTCGGAGTACATCACCTAAAACACAATAAGATGAACCTTTTATCAGCATTTTCATAATCTAATGGATTTCATATGACAAAGAAACAATAGAAGTGGATTGTGTTATTTTCTAGACAAAAAAAAACAATAAAGAAAAAATCTTTTTTTTTTTGGTAGCACTACATCCATTCTTTATTACAAACATATAATATATGTGAAGGTCATGTTAGATTATGCACAGGCAGAGCGTAGCTTGACTGAAATTGATGTGTAGGCACAGCTGTAGGGGGTCTTGAGGCTCCACTAAATATTTAAGGGCCTGGTTATCATTAATATTAACTTGAAATCACTGTTTTATAACCAAATCAATATAATGTTTTAAGTTTTGCTCACTTCAACAAAGGGAAAAATGAAGTAGCATAGGGGTCAGATGTTATTGTATTTTTTAGCATTTCTATTTTTTCGATTTCTCAGAGAAAAATATGTATACACATACCTACAGTGCCTATAAGAAGCTATGCCACTGATAGGGGTTCATCCCGAAAATATTTTGTAGTTAATATATATAAAAAACAAATGTATAAACTACAAAAAAATCTTTCAGGAGGAGCCCCTGTGGATAGCGAAAGAGAAAAGAACTATTGGTATAGTTAAACAAAATATACGAACTTGGAATGTGAATACATCGTTCCATATAGGATTCAGTGCGTTTCTTGGAATGACTTTGGTTTTATGTTTGGCACAGTCCACTGGAATACCCATAATCTCCACCTCCACTTGTGTACTGGCCGTGTAGTTGGAGCAGACATACTGACCGGATATCACCTGAAATGATTATATATATATATATATATATATATGCGCTATTTACTGGAATTTAATACATTAATGCCCCATCAACCACTCAAACATGTCAGAAACTCCATTCTGCAGAAACTATCAACTACAATATACTCATTTTTCAGTCAAACTATCATATATATTTTAGCTCTTTTTCATTATAAAACTATCAAACATTGTATTTTCCATTACGCTATTCAAACTTTAAACATTTTCACTACCGAATATTAAGAATTGTTCTGTTTCCAACGATGAGTGGTCATGAATAATTATATCTTTTTTCTGTCAATCAACGTATATAATCTTAATGATATATACATTACCTGTGTAAACAATATCTTAAATGTACTGATCAAATCTCTTAAAACGATAAGCTTATGTAATACCATTTAATACTGATTGTATAGTGAATATTGAAAATTGTTAATAACATTCCACTAATAACTTTAAACTCCAACTTTTATTGATGTATTGTTAAGAGTGAATGTTTCTTATCTGTATATTTGTTGTAAACTGCCTAGTTCAAGGCAATAAATATTTGTTATGCCAATAAACTATTGAAAATCTGAAATCTGATTTCAAATTTCAGGTTAAGTTAGTTTGCATTTGTCTTACACAATAATTTTGTACTAGAATTATAAAAAGTGAAGTGTTTGTTTATCATAGTGTCACTCCTACTGAAAGGGCCAGCCACACTGGGCTTATGATAAGACACCTTTATGCTGTACAGCTGTTACTTCCTGAAAGCTACCATTACCAGGTGTCAAGCTGTTAGACATTCGGTACTCCTCTATTTAACTAGCTACTGGGTAAGCAACTGGCCCCATTAGAAAAAATCTAAGTACTTCCACCGGGATTAGAACCTTCGACCTCCTGCTGCCTAGGCAGACACCTTAACCACTAGGCAATACTTTTGATTTTATTTGATTTCAAAATCAGCAATAATATGAATTATATAACTGAATATCACGCCATTAAACTTATGAAATATACTATTTAATCTAATACACGCTTGTACTACTCACATGTAGGGTCAGTACTGTTGTATGGAGACCATCAAACTCTTTGTCTAGGGGGTTGAAGTGGTTATACATCACGTGACTCTTGTCCCACGTGACTGCAGGCTTCAGCACAAAGCCGCTCTGTCCATTTTGTTCAAACATGGCCGTGTTGATGGCAATAGCAGTATCTGAATATATATATTGGAATGTATGTGTAATATATGTATGCAATGAGAAAGATTATATGTTTAAGTTACAAATAAAGATATCTTGAATCTTGAGTATCTGAGAATGAAGCAAATACAATCATTGAACAGTTTCAAATTATTTTTTTTATATATTTTTTTTTGAATGGGGTTTAAAACCATTTTCCACACATTTCAGGTTATACATGTATATGGCATATCCAGTTTTACTGGTGGAGGAAGACCTCAGACTGAGTCAGACTGAGTAGAACCACCGTCCTTCGGCAAGTAACTGGAAACTTTCTCACATAAAGTTTTTGGAGCGAGCAGGACTCAAACCTACAACCTTAGTGGTGAGAGGTAAGTGATCTTGAGATGGCCCCTTAGACCACTTGGCCACGGAGAACCCTCTATTTGAATTAAGCACAACCATATAAACTATAACACATTCTATGTAATAACTTATTTAATATTTACAGGAATGGCATTATTATTTTTTTGAAAGATAATGAAATGCAGCATTAAGCGAACTTGACAACAAAGGAATATTAACATTAATTAATAAGAATATTATTAATTCTAAGATAAAGGTGTGTTGCAAAGGTAAATTATGTCCACATTAGTACATAATTTGCACCTGGGATTATATCTTTCTGTATCAGCAGTGCAAATTGTGTGAAAAAAATGTGTCTGACATACTTTAGATTGACCCAGAATCGATATTCAAATCTAAAAAAAATCAACAGCTTTGAACGTATTCATTTATTCAATAATTGCCTCAAACTACCCAGGGCTGTAATTATTATTTGGTCAAGTAAGATTAATGTGCTATTTATTGTATATGTAGCATTTATGAACGGCAACATAACTTACATACCTTCTGTCTGATAGTTCAGGGCAACCATTTGTATGCCAAATGCCCAGAATAATACTGGGTTGAAGTTGGAAGAATCAATCCTCATGCCGGCCGGGTAAGTCCGCATCAGCTGTTTCTCTGTATGAGTGGGATGGTTAAGGAAGCATGCGAGAATCTAACATTTTTTTGGATATGGTGCTAAAATGTCTTCTTAAAGTTCCTAGTAACATCGACTGCTATCATCAGTTGTCTGGTAACATAATTTTGTTGTGGAATCTTGTGTTTGTTTCAGTTGGTTCGTTTAAACTTATAAATAGTATAACCTGTTTACATCGAAACATTCACTATATGCAACCAAGCATACCTCATTGTATTACTTGTTTACTTGCCATGAACTGTGTTCCGATATTCAGATGTCATGAACTGTGTTTTGGAATTCAGATGTTATGAACTGTTTGGGTATTCTTGATGTCATGAACTATGTTTTGGTATTCAGATGTCATGAACTGTGTTTTGATATTCATATGTCATGAAATTTGTTTGGTATTAAGATGTTATGAACTTTGTTTCAGTATTAAGCTGTCATGAACAGAGTTTTGTATTCAGATGTCATGAACTGTGTTTTGGTATTTAGATATCATGAACTGCATTTCGGTATTCAGATATCATGGACTGTGATTTAGTATTAGTTTAAACATATTTTATTGCAAAATAAACACATATTACAATATTTATCATGCATATAAGTCAAATACAATTTAAGGCAAAAGGGTCTGTCCACAAGTTCTCTCAACATTAGATTCAGCCATTCAGATGTCATGAACATCGTTTCGGTATTAAGATGGCATAAACTGAGTTTAGTATTCAGACCCCATGAACTGTGTTTAGGTATTCAGATGTCATGAACTTTGTTTGGGTATTAAGATGTCATGAACTTTGTTTCGGTATTAAGCTGTCATGAACTGAGTAAGTATTCAGATGTCATGAACTGTGTTTCAGTATTCAGATGTAATGAACTGTTTTTGGTATTCAGATGCCATGAACTGTGTTTGGTATTAAGATGTCATGAACCAAGTTTGATATTCAGATGCCATGAACTGTGTTGCGGTATACAGATGCCATAGACTGTGTTCCGATATTCAGATGCCATGAACTGTGTTTCGGTATGCAGATGTTATGATCTGTGTCATGAACTGTGTTTTGGTATTAAGATGTCATGAACCAAGTTTGGTATTCAGATGCCATGAACTGTGTTTCGGTATATAGATGCCATAAACTGTGTTCCGATATTCAGATGCCATGAACTGTGTTTCGGTATGCAGATGTCATGAAATGTGTTTCGGTATTCAGATGCCATGAGTTGTGTTTTGGTTAAAAATTTGCTTAAGAAAAATTACTTTAAATATGTGTTGTTGAGCTCACTCCTGTTGCTAGAGAATAAAATGTGGGGGTTGAGGCGTGAGGTTTATTGTATGTTTCATTACATTCAATAACAGATCAATTAAATCGAGTCTTCTATTTCTATTATCTTTTCCTGTTGTATTCTATACTTCCAAGAGAGATAATCTTATTTGATATTATATTCATATCAACAGCGAGTCACTTGATGGTTGTGTGCCTGGCCCAATTAGCTCCGTCTATCAATCCAGGAATCGCGAGTATGAATTCTCTCCTGGCAACAGTCTCCTCTCCTGGCAGCAGTCTCCGTGATGATTGATATACGACATTGTATCTCATTACCATTCGTCTCTCACCACTGATTCAAGTGGGAAAATTATCAGTTACTTGTGGAGATGGGGTGTGCTAGAGTACTGGTTAACCTTTCAGGATTCCAGGAAAAGTGGTTAGGTTAACTGATCGTCTGTTAGCCCTCAATAGCAGAAAAAATGACGCTAAATATTCAATCAATCAATCAATCAGTTGACAGTTGTGAACATTTATAGTGAAAGGATATTTAATGACGAGGTTTGGATTCCTCCTGCACAGATGTTTTGTTTTGTTCTCATTTAACGACGATACGAGGTAACAGGATGGAGTGTTGTCAGGTCTCTTCTGGCGGAATGATATGTTAGTATTCATGTTGTGGTCAGGTCGATCTGTCACATAAATAAACAATAGCAGTCATATGAAATAAAATACAATTAAGATAATATTCTATTCAAATTTCAATAGTAGCCCACATTACATTAATATGTGTTTGTTATCTCCCTTTCCAAGTATTCAAAATTGGAAAGGTACATAGGAAAATATATTTTTTCAATATCAAAATATCACCATACAGAAATACAATAAATATCATACCTACACATGTAACTTGTGGGATGAAAGAATGAAAAATACTGAGATCTTAATAAAAAGTGTAGGCAGCTTTCTACCTTCTTTGGTATGGTTCTTAAAACATAATACTAGTATTATATTCTTTTTTTCAACATCATTTGTTACGATAATGAATGCACATTCTCTTCCCTGATAGACCATCCTTATGAATGGTTGCTATAATACTGAAACTATGTTTAAAATATAAAATTGTTTTTAACAATATACCTAGAGATGCTGGGGGAGTTCCCGTCATGCCCACGTGTGTCTTTTTTGCCGCCCCTGGTTTCGTGTATCGCTGCTTCATAGACGTGTTTGGGCTAACATTTAGTCCTAAAATTGAATTATCAGAGAAAATAACTATCGTTCTGCAAACACGTATATAATATGGAGTAATGATATCAATAGTTGTATATTAACAGACAATTATGAATTTTTACATAACCTTAATGTCCTTTTTTATTCAAATCCAAATGTCCAAGAAATCGCTTTGATATTTTTTTTAAGAAAAGACATAAAATGTCAGATAAACAATATTTAAGGTTGCGGTTAACTGGTTTTATTTGAAACTGAGTATGAATGAACCCGAATGCAATTTCGTTCATTTTCACTGCAGATTGTAGACATAAGACTAGCAACCTAAAGTCCTAATGGTTTTTGGTGTTCTGGTGTTCAATGATAGGATTTAAATAATGAATATTGGATATAACTATTAAATATTTGCAATTCTATGCCTGACCCCTGTTTCACTAAACATACCGGCTTGAGATTTTCCCCCAACTCAAAATTTTGAAATGCTTATACTTCATTTATTATGATTATTTTGAATGTTATCATTTATCAATGAGTAAAATATTTGTTCTGATTTCAATTCTGTGTGGTCATTTGATATAGATCTATTATGAGTTCAAGTAAATATTTAGAGAAATTGATACTCAGTGAAATTGACTGCAGGACCTTTTGGTAGGTACTGCTAGACTGCTAAATATGGCAATGAATTAGTGTACCACAACCCTAAACACCATACCATATAATACTAAAATATACTAAGATTGAAAAGTTTAGTCGTTACTTTCTTGCAAGTTGAACTATATTGCAAAAAAAAATTCAATATTTTTGCAAATTTAACTACATTTGTCCCGTATGTGGAGTAACTTCAATAGAATTTTTGTATTTATTCTATAGTCTGTCTGAAAGTTATCTGCCCTTTAGGTAAAAAAACGCATATTGTCAAATAAAAGCACCATTTGTCTATTTAAACAACTGCAACTGTATAAAAGAAGAGAGATTACACCATAGAATATACAACTAATTAAAAAAAACAAAACATGTCATCACTGTACATGCATTCCTTCTTTAAAGTTAAAAGTCTGTAAATTACCTCCCTTTACATCGAAATAATAACAATTAAGGATGACAGATATCACCAGAATGAAAGTTGATATATTTCAATTAACCACCGATTCTGTTTGTTATAAACCTAAATTCAATTTCAGACTGCGTCTTCAAAATATGGTTGCCTTATCCAGGCACTCATCCAGCTTTAAATGTACCCTATGGGATTCCGCATGTATTTTTACTGACTAAACTTTTGGTTTTCAGTATATATTAAGAATATAAACAAACTGTCACTACTACCTTATGTTATATTTCTTTTAAAATAGATAGCATGACTTACCTCTAAACTTCACCGCCTGTAAGTAAACGACTAGATCGGATAGTTCTTTTGCAATCTGGCTTGCTTTTTTCTGCTTATTTTTTGGTTGACCTTTGTTAACGTCATGTATATCGTCGTCAAATTGCCAATCTAGCTCGGGGTGGCTTTTTGGACGGTTCTTGTCATTGAAAGAACAGGATGCACGCCTGACCATGAAAAATAAGTACTAAGACTTACCGTAATAATGACCAAATATTGTTTTCTTGCATGCATTAAGAAACAAAACACACTAAGTATCTTTTCTTTCAAATTTGAATTTGAATCTCTCAATTTAACTTCTTATACGCATTGATTAACATTTTATTTTAATATGGATCAAAATTGGTGGATATACATGTATACAATATCTCTATTAAGAGAAAATCAATCTAAAAGAATACAAATTCATTTCCACTGGTTAAGATAATAAGTGTATGCATTATTATCAACAACTAATTAAACTCATTGTCAGGTTCTTAATTCGAAATATTGGTGAAATTAGACTTCTAGCAAGTTTGAAGAACAAGTGAACTAATTTAGTTAGAAATTAAGTAATATTGAGAAACTATTTTGTGTTCAAGATGCATATAGTCAGTAATATAGAAGTAAATACAAAATTCAGTAATTGGGAGCATTGAAAAGACAAAATATTATGCTATTTGTGTCGAATGTAACAGAGTATGTTTAACAACATAATGTATCTGATAACACGTGTATATAACAACATGTATTTACCTTGCAAGGTCGCCGCAAGAGCCAGAGGGATGTATACTCTGATCCTTGTCTTCATTTTCAGGACTTGCTCGGCTTTCCTGGCTGTCCATGGAACGTCTCGAGTCTTTCACTACAAAAGTGTCATCGTACACAGTAACATGTTGTTCAGATCACATAAAATGAACATTATTTGCTGAACTTTTACAAAATATGAACCTATGTGTATCACGTGCAGAGTAAATGAGCCCCGAATGGGTTCATATAAACTCTGACATTGAATATATGTCTTAAACATATAACGGTATGGCTTACATTAAATGAATGTTTCAGACTCAATTTAGGTATACATTCAGGAATAAAACAGGACATAACTTGTTGATAAGGGCGTCAAACCACATGGAAAAGGCATTATAAGTACCACCGATGGAAACAGGAAATGCTTCCGTGGGTCACATAATGGTGGTTATAAATAATCCTTTTTCGTCTTCTTTAAAAATGCATTTTTCTTACTTTAATGTTCCTTTTTTTAATTTGAATGGCATTATTGATGTATTTTGAGCATCTTAAAAGCATTGCCATGTTTCAATTGTGAATTTAGAAATAAAAATAATGCTTGGAAATTAAGGTATGAATACATGATTTTGGAAGTCTACCTTCACTTTGTCAACAGTGTACACACAGAACAGAAAACAATCTCTTATATGACACATGACCCCTACTTTTTTTTTGGTAGTGCAGAGGTGACAAACAATAAAGTGTAAGTTTCACAACTTTCATTTGGGGCTCTCTGTGAATGATCCCAAGTCATCAAACTTGTTTTATTCACTATAGAATAAAAAACAAAAATCTATGGTGGGCTAACACCAAAACAGAGATGTTAGACAATATCAACTATCACCGTATAACTAACTCTACCACCATGATTTCTTTAAATATCACATCTTCTTTTACATGTTATTTAAATGAAATTAACATGCAATACAAAGACCTTATAAAGATGCATATATAACATACCATCAGTCACATCATCTTCTTCATCATCATCATCATCTTCGAAATCAAAGTCGTGCGACGTGCCGCTCTCTGTCAATACCATACTGTAGTTGCGACTAAATGCCGATGCCTGAAATAAATGGTTTCCACAATGGTCAACTTCAAATTGATATCAAATGAAATGCTAGATGAATACTAGAAACGGGCATTATTGAGGAAACATATTGATTTTACCAAAATATAGTAACACTAACAGCTGTGATGATGTATATTTCAAAGAATGTAATTACCCTTTTAGCAGTGGCATGCTGGTCCCCTTCTTCTATGATCTTTTTGTTCTTAATCAGTATTTTGTATTTTAGTTGGTTGGGAGATGGCAATACAGGATCGTCAGTAAAGTCTGTGTCAAACAGAAACTGGGTGACCAACTTCTCCCCAAACGTCGTCTATAAAAAAGTTGAGTTTAAGTAAATATATACATAAGTGTATAATAATTTTTTATACAGTGCTCCAGATAAGCTTTTCATCAAATGAGTATTTTACCTCTTAAATTAGTATGTAATGCTTCAAAACGTTAAGGGTAAAACTGAACATTCTTATAAAATTGCCATTTAAAACAGTCTAATCAACACTGAAATTAAGAATAACCAATGTTTATTTTACCCCTTAATTTAAATTTCAATGCTTTATTCAGAAATTTCAATGTTAATTATTATTGCTTCAATACCCCGAAATAGTGTTTACCTGGAGCACTGAATATAGCTTAATATGGAATGTTGTAAATATATTTATTAGAACAATTAACAGTGAATATTTGGGGTGGGGGTGGGGGGAGTATTTTTTTATTTCGAGGTATTGTGATGTGTATACTGTCTCAATATGACATGAATGATTATAAAATCACAAAAGTGTAACCAAACAGAGCATACTTTGTTTACTAACCTCAAAATTATAATTTTAAGACCTCCAAAATACATGTTTTCCAGTTGGAAACTCAATTTTATCAATTCAAAATTCAGTTTTTCCAACTTCCAGTAGAAGGTTATGGTGAAGTGAATGTTTTTCTATAAGTGATAATATTATATACCAACCAATGTATCCTATTAGTGTATGTATATAGTGTCATGGTGATAAATATATACTGGTCTCATTGTAGAAGAATGCACACCATTAATTGTATAATGACACTCGATAAAATTGAGAAAGTTCTAAAGCAATACCTATAAAACACAAGTTAAGTTGTGGCATTAGGCGACAATTAATTTATACTAATTTATTATTAAGATGAAAGCTCAAATCTTATATTAATTCTTTTATCAACTGCTCTCGAGTCCACCTCCTGAGTTAAACCAGTACTGAGTGCTGTTTTATGGGAGGCGTTGGGTCGAGCTGGTGATCAAATCCCTGGCGTAAGCCGCCAACAGTATATTCATTACACTTGGCGATAACTGAAACGTAATATTCAAAATATGGCAAGCTATACATATAAGAATGTTTATTATGCTCATATTTTCAACTGTAACATGTTTAAAAGATTTACATTAACATTTTTAAAATGCCAAACAAATATAATTAGTGAAACACAAACCGCAAATATATGAGCCATTTTCTGTTGTTGCGCTATACAGCAGTGGTTTTCTAAGGACAATATGACTGGGTACGGCGATGTCACAAAGGCACTTTTATTGATAGCTTCCACAACTGCCTGTTTAAAGGTAAAATATAAGAACAAATAAAAGTAACCCAAAATCAGTTACCATTTCCCCACATTAAGAAAAACACGAAATGTCATGAAATTTAACATGACCTTGTTTTGAATACCTTGAAGAAGTGTTAATTATTTAAAAATCGAAATAATAAAGATGTACGTTTCCACACATACAATTCAACTATGTTAAGAATTAGTAGAAGGTTGTGATTATAGCAGTTTAAAGTGATTTTAACAACACCATTTTTAACACATATCAGGTTACATATAGCACATTCCCATTTATTGGTGCAGGAAAACCTCAGAATGAATCTGAGTAGAACCACTGCCTCCTGCAAGTAACTGGCAAACTTTTTCACAAACAGTTTTTGGAACAAATGGGATGCAAACCTACAACACAAGCGGCGAAAGGTGTGTAATCTTGAGACTGCACCTTAGTCCGCTAAATATTTCAGAGTAAGACATCTCTACTGTACAAGACAAATAGATGTGAGAGATAGGTCCTTGCACTTTATGTGGGAACGTTTGCCAGTTACTTGCAGAATGACGGTGGTTCTTCTCAGATCCATTCTAAGGTTTTTCACCAATAATAAAACCGGATGCTATATATATTTATAACGCGTATGAAATGAACACAGCGTTAAACATTCAATTAACAAATTCAGTTCATGCAAACATGTAGCTATATTTATACTATTTCAATGTCATATAACATACTTTAAATGATATTTTTGTTGTCAGTGTGTGTCCGTGATATATAATTGGTAAACCATCGTCACCATCCCAGCAGTCCAGTTCCACACATCTGCATCCAGATAATAGTAATCTGAAATAAACTATCACAATCAAAATACATTTATACAACACATGTCTTAAAGGTTACGAGAAAGTTGGTAATATACCAGTGTTTTTTTCTTACTTTTAGGGGGAGGGAGTCTGTGCCTTTTGAAGGGGGAGAAATGAGTGTTTGCAGGAATTTTAGAATTTTAACAGGTTGTAAAATAAAATAAAAAAAACGAAGCAAATCATAAGCATGTATATTTAAAACAGTTAACAGGTCAACATCACTGTTCTTCATTGTTTTAAACTGTTAAACTGGCATTAAACCCCACTTAAACACATCCCCCCCACCCACCCCCCGCATACCCAAAAAACAAATTTTTTTATTTTTTTTTAGGTGAATTTTTCTGACATTAGGGGGAAAAAATATACTATTTTGAAGGGGGATTGGGCCGAATTTCGCTGAATATTTAGGGAAAAAAAACACTGACAGTGCTCAGTATACAACAGTATTAACTTATAATAACAATACATAAATGGATGAGTACATGTACTTGGCATTACTTAAGACATATATCAAGATGACCATTTGTACTGGTACAATTTTACCTGCTGAATTTCAATAAAAAAATTATCTAAATACAAACCTGAATTCATTGCACATTAAATGAGTACATGTACATGTATATGCAGAAATGAGTACATAACAAGTTCTGACCAATTTATAAAGTACTTAGTAGTCATGCAAAAAGCAAAAATCTCAAGTAGACTTGTCAAGTGAAACTGCAACCTTGCGGGTATCATCATTCAATATCTTTAGGGGAAAACCAAATACCAAAATGTTTAGATCTGTATTTCAGTTATTTTAGATGAAAAAAAACACTACATTATTAAATAATTTCAAAAAATAGTTAATCGATTTTACAATTTTGTTTTCAAAAACATTATTATATTCAACAGATGGCAAGAAGAATCTTAAGTCAGAGGTAAAACCTTCAATACAGTATGTCTTTACAATATGTCAGGGTTTACTACGTTTGCGGCTAATGGCTCTGACTATAAAATACCTCACGTTGCCACTTTGCACCTCTCTGATTTATACTGAATGCTAAGGTCAAGTCTGTAAATTATTTGCAGAGAAATGAAAGCCAAACAAGCTTTTAAAAAATCATCCACTTATTAAAGAAACATGACCAAAATTATTGACAAATTGTAACAAAATATGTCAAGATGATTGGCAATTGTACACCTTTAACATCAGGTTAAATAATTTCTTAAATCTTCATTAAAACCTAAATTTGTTTGATCTTCTTTGGTAGCATGTGTTTTATTTTTGCAATATCAATATCCTTTTCATCAGGTTAAACCATTTCTTTAAAACAAATATGAACACTTAATAATTAAAAAGACACTATTCCTATGCTGCTGGTGTGGATAAAACTGATATTACGATAATATCTATTTAAGCATTCTTTTACTTTTCAAACATATAGATTCTTTTATAATTTTATTAAAGGTCATCATACCTGACTGTAAAGTTCAACTGATGAGTCGCCCTTCAGCTGATGAGATGTGAGGTATGTATTATGGCTAGAAGCTATGTAATAGTGTGCAAGTGAGTGGTCCATATCCTGAAAAAAAATAGAACAGTATCATGTGATTAGAAGCTATGTAAAAATGTACCATTGAATGATCTATATATTGAAACAAATCAAATAGAACAGTGTTGCATGATAAGAAGCTATGTAAAACATGTACCATTGGATGGTCTAAATATTGATACAAATAGAACAGTGTCACGTGATGAGAAGCTATGTAAAAATGTACCAATGAATGGTCAATATATTGATTCAAATAGAACAGTGTCACGTGATTAGAAGCTATGTAAAATGTACCAATGAATGGTCTATATATTGATACAAATAGAACAGTGTCACGTGATTAGTAGCTATGTAAAATGTACCAATGAATGGTCTATATATTGATACAAATAGAACAGTGTCACGTGATTAGAAGCTATGTAAAATGTACCAATGAATGGTGTATATACTGATACAAATAGAACAGTGTCACGTGATAAGAAGCTATGATTAATGGTCTATATATTGATACAAATAGAACAGTGTCACGTGATTAGAAGCTATGTAAAAATATACTAATGAATGGTCTATATATTGATACAAATAGAACATTGTCACATGATTAGAAGCTATGTAAAAATGTACCAATGAATGGTCTATATATTGATACAAATAGAACAGTGTCACGTGATTAGTAGCTATGTTATTATATTATATTAATGAGTATCAAATGAATGGTCAAGAATCCAGTATATGTAAAATGCGATGTAAAGTTTTTTCATTAAAATAATTTAAAGTATACTTTATTCATTATGAGCACAATACATTTTCTGCTTAATTCATTAATGACATACATGTAACAACTGTCACTATGGAGATGGTAGTGCTTGAAAAACTGATTTGCATAACGAGCCACTTGTAAACCCAGTTTTAGTAATAGTGTATTATACTGGTCATACCTATTACCGTGAGTCTAAAACTTTGTCAACCATGTAAATAATGGCATCAATAATAAACAGTAATAAAGTTACTTAAGTGTGCTGAGTAATTAACAGTTGCCGGTACGAAATGTAAACAAATGCCTATGCTAACGGTAGTTTGAGCTTTGCGCATAATGTTATTGCTATTATACGGGCATTCATGGTAATAGGTATATCATGGTATTAGGTATACAAGGAATACATGCACTGCATTATTCTCGAAATGGAAGGCCGCAAATTTTTACTCTTTTACTTTATTGAACTATTTACTTTTCAAATCCACTATTTGTGGGAAATGAATAAATTGCTCAAATTTAAAGTATATATTTTGTATCAGCAATGAATCAGCAAGAAGTTATATGATATTTGAAGGAGCAGTGCAATCTTCACAGCATATTCAGAATGGTATGGTTATCTCCCAACACAAAAGTAGAATATACCTTTAAGCGCAGCGTCATAGAGTAGTATTGATAAAAATAACAAGAAATACTAAAATGTAACAGAAATCATTTTGATGTTAAACACTAAAATACCATATACATGTATATTATGTAAGTACATGGCACAAGTACATAGCGACTGTGTCAACATTAAGTAACGTAAGTTACGTTAATTACAGCCATGATTCCTACAGTGAATTTAAAAAATATAGTATAAAAGGTACTTATTTTTTAATTGATAACATTGTCAATTTTGTTTTTGACTAAACTGTAATCCTAATGTACATATTGGACAATTCAAATCTGAATTAACTATACCTCATCGTTATGTTTTGTCTTTTCAAATAGGTACGCGTAATTGTTCTTGTCCATAAGATACTTGGCAAAACCCTCAAATGACAAGTTACCATTGTCACGTAGTACCGGGTCGGGCTCGTGTCTCTGAAAAGTTAAAATTAAATTTAGGAATGAAAGTAACGTTAGATATTTGCAATTTCGTTAATTACGTGCTATTTTGTTAGTAAGTAAGTTCATAATAAAATGAATATGATAATATATAATAATATAGATAAATTGTTTTAATCGTATATTAATAGTAGAAGTTTGAACATTTCATTGAAATAATGTGCAATGCAATCATCAACATTTTGAACATCAGCATTATGGATTAACTCTCTGGCACAGGTCAAAGTATCGTACCTAGGACCCACACCCCCCACCCCCTTCAAAAAATGTATTTATCTGTTTTATATGATTATATGTTCATTTGGGAAAAAAATGTAAAAAAAAAAATATTAATCTTTTTAAATTTATTTTTTTACAAATGAACTTATGATCATATAAAAAACATTTTTTTTTTTTTTGGTGGGGTAGGGTGGTCCTAGGTACAACCTGTGCTCTTTGTAGTGAGATATTGCACGTCTCTAAGGAGCCTTTTGACATTTTTTGTTTTTGCGTCTCCCGAGACAGCAAATCAGATATCCAAATAATAAAAAAGCTGTCACGCCTTATCATATCAGGCTAGTAGAAAAGCTTATAATAACACAGAGCATATTCTGGATCTATTTGTCTTAACCCGGACTAGAGTGTTTATTTCGGCATCGTCCAGATGTTCTTCTTGATAATCTTCTAGAAATTCCCGAAACTCCTTCAAGCTCAGACATTTATTCTGAGATGTGTCCACACCGGCACAATTCTCGAAAATACTTGCAACGGCGATGGCGTCGCAAATCTTTCGTCGTTGGAGGTAAGGACCGTCAGTGGAATGGTTGAGATCATAGGGAGAGTTCCTGGTAAGGATATCTGAATAATATAAAACTTAATTTAGAGGAAAGTATACCTTTCTTCCTACTCATTTTTAATTACATAAGATATCGAAAAGAATTTTAAAATTCCGCTTAAATTTCCCAATATTCAAGTTCCGGACCAAATGCCATATAAAAACATATTTTTAAATTTCTTCTTCATTTCTAAATCATCGCATGTAAAGTCACTTTTTGTTTATTGGAATTTTATACAAGGTAGCTGAGGAAACACAAGTCGCACAACAGACTCGCACTTGTTTGTTCCTTATACTAATGATTTCTAACTATACTAACCATATTTCCCTCTGATCTCTGAATGAAACTGAAATTTCTTAAATGGCCCACTATTGAACTTTTCTGAATATAGTAAACTTTTAAAACTCTTTATCAAGTATGCATGTTGTAGTCGCTACTTTGGACCCTATCTGCATTGTCAAGTATGTATGCTGTAGTCGCTACTTTGGACCCTATCTGCATTGTCAAGTATGCACGTTGTAGTCGCTACTTTGGACCCTATCTGCATTGTCATGTATGCATGTTGTAGTCGCTACTTTGGACCCTATCTGCATTGTCAAGTATGCACGCTGTAGTCGCTACTTTGGACCCTATCTGCATTGTCATGTATGCACGTTGTAGACGCTACTTTGGACCCTATCTGCATTGTCAAGTATGCACGTTGTAGTCGCTACTTTGGACCCTATCTGCATTGTCAAGTATGCACGCTGTAGTCGCTACTTTGGACCCTATCTGCATTGTCAAGTATGCACGTTGTAGTCGCTTATTTGGACCCTATCTGCATTGTCAAGTATGCATGTTGTAATCTCTACTTTGGACCTTATCTGCATTGTCAAGTATGCATGTTGTTGTCGCTACTTTGGACCCTATCTGCATTGTCAAGTATGCATGTTGTTGTCGCTACTTTGGACCCTATCTGCATTGTCAAGTATGCATGTTGTTGTCGCTACTTTGGACCCTATCTGCATTGTCAAGTATGCATGTTGTTGTCGCTACTTTGGACCGTATCTGCATTGTCAAGTATGCATGTTGTAGTCGCTACTTTAGACCCTATCTGCATTGTCAAGTATGACTAGAGAACATTTCGGAATCGAATAATGAGATATTTCCCAAAGTAACACTAACTATAATTCATTACTTTTACTTTTTAATGAAACTTCTGATCAAATGAGAGACATTCAATACTTAATGCAAATTAGTTATAGAATTCATTCCTTTTGAAAAAACAACAACACTATAAATAATTACATGTATAAATCTCCAATACCTCAGATGCACGTCGGACGGAGGGACAACGAATATGGACAAAAGATGATAAAATACTTTTGTGGAACAAATAAATGTATATAAACGTGATTATTCATTTTCATTTTGATACAACAGGGATGTTTGTGCTAAGCAATAAGACCCGTTGTGCATCACCAATTTGGAGACAATGTAACTCAAATAAAGTCATTATGATTGTGTGTGCATGTATGTATGCATGTGTATATGTATGTGTGCGTGCGTGTGTGTTTATGTGTGTGCATGTGTGTGTGTTTATGTGTGCGTATGTGCGTGTATCTGTGTGTGTTTGTGTGTATAGTTTCTCATAAATTACACTTTATGTCATTCATATTTACTTGCCATGACTATGATATACCTAAACCATTGTTAAAATTGCAAAATATAGTTGAAAGGAAATGGCCGTATCTAATGTTGAGAGAACTTGTGGCCAGACCCTTTTGCCTTAAATTGTATTTGACTTATATGCATGATATATATTGTAATATGTGTTTATATGGCAATAAAATATTTTTAAACTGAATAAAGTGCCTGGCAGCAACAAGAACAGTTGACCACTAACTGAATGCGCAATATGTCTAAAATAAGTTTTGTCCAACAGGAGACGATTGCAGTCCATGCAAACAAACACCACTGCAGCATAAAATATAACCACTATAAAATCATCATACAAACTACAATACATCCATACATACTGAAGAGGTGACAACCGGGGCATGGAATGATACTTACTTGCTTCGCTGGTCATGGAATGTAAGGAATGTCGGCCCTGTTTTAAACCACTTGGCTTTGCTATTGCAAATTGCTCAAACAAATCTCTCAAGTCTTTTCTACTCCGTAGAGCAAACGATCTAAAGAGGTCCACAAAATCGAAGAAAGATAATCTTGTCGAATGTGTTATAGAATTGTTTTTATTTTCTCCGTGCATATTCTTGCTTAAAACACTTGTTCGTCTCCGGGTCCTGTATCTATTAAGATAACTTGAGGTGCACGGGTGGCTCTGAGAGCGCAATGATCCCCCGTGCTTTGGTGACGTCATGTTTACGTTAGTGTCACTTGCTGTATCACAGTTGGTCATCGTGCTGACAATACTTTGGCGGTTGCTATGGTTAACACGAGTTTGCGGACTTGGCGACCTTTTGTTTCGTTTACCAAGGCTGGCACTAGAGTTGTCACGTGACTGGAATGGCTTTGGACTAGACTCCTACAACAAACATTTAAAATAATTTAGGCTAACGCTAAAACTGTTTATTTTTTATAAACATTGTTGTACAAAACAGCACAAAAAAGAAAAAAACATTTCATTTATAACGTTACTATGTTTTAATTAATTTTTAAATCTTTCTATATATTGTATTATTCGATTTATAAATCAATACATTATATCTATTCTTCCAAGCCAGGCCCGAATACATCAGTAGTCTGACTAACAATCCAGGGGTCGCGAGTTCCAATCCCTGCTCGGCCAGTCTCCGTGATGACTGATATACCACATTGCCCCTCATTATCATTCGTCTCTCACCGCGGATTCAAGTTGAAAATTTATCAGTTACTTGTGGATATTGGGTGTGCTCGAGTACTGGTTATCCTTCCAGGATCCCAGGAAACAGTGGTTAGGTTAACTGATCGTCTGTTAGCCCTCGATGGCATTAAATGACGCCTAATATTCAATCGATCAATCAACATCTTCATCCAACTCGACATGTCAATGAATCAATATGGAATGGTTTATCTTACGTGGAATATTCTCAGTTTTGAAACAAAACATTCAATACAATTGAAAGAATGAAATAAAACGACAAAATATAGCGGCGTGCATTAAACGAGGCTAATACCAGTCTAACTGCCTACCTTGGCTGACTGGAATGAATTAGAAGCCTTCTTTTTGAACAACGTGGAGCCCATTACAAAACTTGAGGTTCGTTTGAAAGACGAGATGTTCTCTGACGGGTTGCTGCTAACTTGTGGACCTCCTGCCGTCCAACGCCGACCACCAAATACCTGTTATAGAAATGATGAAAATTATTATAATATAATATGAATACTTTGCATGGTCTACTAAATTACGAACTTAACATTTGCTAGCTCTGATGATATTCGCCTGTTTTGTTGTAGGAAGGATACAACAATTGGGCTTTGACGATGCCAAACTGGAACAATAAACAGAAAATGAAAATACTAAAACATCAAGTATGCTGCATACACAGACTTATTGCACAAGATATAAAAATACAAAAAAAAAAACACAACACAACAACAACAGATTGTAGAGTTGTGAATAATTACAGACGGAGAGCTATTCCCGACTTTATCAATGATCGAACAACGACTTACCGATTGCAAATGACTGTTTAATTAAAGGTAATACGCACCCGTATAGCTTCAGCCGGTGTAGGACCCTGACATTTTTCATAATCATGGTAAAGTTGGAGGTATTGCATCTTTAACCACTGAATACGTTTATCTACCTGCTTACGTAATTTCCGGGCAGCTTGGCATAACGTATGCAGTCCCTGAAACCACGTAGAAATAACACGTGACGGTCCGACAAAATGCAAATGTTTATTTTCTGCTAAAGAACTGCCGTATGTCAAACATATACAGTTGTTCTCTGGTGAGATGTCTTCCAGACCATAACGTTTCGATATGGTAGTGAGATCAATGTCATCTTCATTTGCCCAAAACACGTCTTTCAGAATGGATATATCCAAATACCCTTCCTCCAATGAGTCATACACAAGTTCCCCACCGCAGTATCGTGTAAACATAGCTTGTATTGAACTGTAATCAAAATCCCCGCGAAAAACATAGTCCGGCAAACTGGAACTATTTCCTCGTAAAGCACTCCAGTTTGGCTTCTTCCACGTCACCGTGGCGTTATCTGCCTCCAATCTCAGATAACACATACACGTGCGTCCGCTCTCCTCTTCCAGGTGAACCAACGTGCTTCCGTGATTCATAAACTGTAAACACTGATGACTAAGACGCGCAAACGATGGCGTTATCACCATCACGTCATGACCACTGGATAATTGCTTTATAGGCTGGTATGATTCAAAGTCTAATTCCGTGTCACTCTCGTGATTTTCATACTGGTCGAGAAATACATCGTCAGTCCTGTAAATGCAATTAAACAATTTGATTGTCTTGATCTAAATACAAACGCGCCAATGGAGCGATGTTTCGTATGATCAATTAGACAACAACATGCCATTAATGTGTAAATATGTTAATGTTTTAATAAATAAGTACTCCTCTTGATATGTTCGAGTTCACCTCGATCTGAAATCTTTATGTGAGACAGTTTGCCAGTTTCTTGCCTCAGGACAATAGTTCTCCTTTGATACATTCTGGTGTCTACCTCCAACAATAACACTAAATGTGGCAAATATAACCTGCTAAATGGTAAACTACGCTTAAACATCGTGGTACGCTATACTGTATTGGCACACTTTAAAAACCGCAAAATTCCAATTGAGTATGTCTGGGGTGGGTTGGGTAAACGCATTAACGCTCGTCGGCCACCACCGAGAAACGTCAATGAGCCTTCCACCGCCTTGGGTCAGGAGTGTAAAAACATTTATCAACACTGTATTCCAAATATTTTGCTTTCACAAGGCGGATATGTGCTGCCTACCTTGCTGTAAATGGTAGTTACAACTGCTAATTATTCCAAGTTGGTGATTTAGGGTATCGCTGTTTGAAGCATTAATTCTCAGGGAATTGATAATATTTTCCATTAAAATTCACACAATTTGTTAGGCTTATATGTTTATTTATTGTTGCCAAATTTGATTAATTGATAAATACAAAACATGATTGTTTTTACGAGATCTTACTTTTGCGTGTTTAATGTCCCTCAGTGTATATGTTGTATATCTAAGTATTTGAATAGTGTATTTTTAAGTCACTAGACTCTATGTAATAAAAACACACTGTTATATAAATGGTAAATACTGTATTTGGAATGATAGACCTTTAACCCAGATAAACATTTGAAAGTGTCCAATAGATCAACACGAATAGCAAGAACATTCATACATAACCTTAAATTACATTGATACAATTCATATAGTTATATAAATATGACTAACAATAATGTCATCTGCAAAACACATTATACAAAAATTGCTCAAAGTCAACAATGAGATGTTTTTAAATGAACATAGCCATGTGTTGTTTATTCAGGTTGTGAATTATGAAACTTGCGCGAGACACGATGCAAACATTGGAACAGTGTAATGTCCGACAGCGTCGTATTTAACGTGGCGTTTCCCCGGTACAATATGCGGTACTTACCAATCACTCGAATACGGCAGATTGGAACTATCTTCCTGAGACATGATACTGTTGGTGTGATACTGGAACAGTTGAATGTCCGCCAGTATCGTAATTAACGTGGTGTTTCCCCGGTACAATATGCGGTACTTACCAATCACTAGAATACGGCAGATTGGAACTATCTTCCTGAGACATGCTACTGTTGGTGTGATACTGGAACAGTTGAATGTCCGTCAGTATCGTAATTAACGTGGTGTTTCCCCGCTACAATATGTGGTACTTACCAATCACTCCAATACGGCAAATTGGAACTATCTTCCTGAGACATGCTACTGTTGGTGTGATACTGGAACAGTTGAATGTCCGTCAGTATCGTAATTAACGTGGTGTTTCCCCGCTACAATATGTGGTACTTACCAATCACTCCAATACGGCAGATTGGAACTATCTTCCTGAGACATGCTACTGTTGGTGTGATACTGGAACAGTTGAATGTCCGTCAGTATCGTAATTAACGTGGTGTTTCCCCGCTACAATATGTGGTACTTACCAATCACTCCAATACGGCAGATTGGAACTATCTTCCTGAGACATGCTACTGTTGGTGTGATACTGGAACAGTTGAATGCCCGTCAGTATCGTAATAAACGTGGTGTTTCCCCGCTACAACATGTGGTACTTACAAATCACTCGAATACGGCAGATTGGAGCTATCTTCCTGAGACATGCTACTGTTGGTGTGATACTGGAACAGTTGAATGTCCGTCAGTATCGCAATTAACGTGGTGTTTCCCCGCTACAATATGTGGTACTTACCAATCACTCCAATACGGCAGATTGGAACTATCTTCCTGAGACATTCTACTAGTGGTGTGATACTGGAACAGTTGAATGTCCGTCAGTAACGTAATAAACGTGGCGTTTCCCCGGTACAATATGTGGTACTTACCAATCACTCGAATACGGCAGATTGGAGCTATCTTCCTGAGACATGCTACTGTTGGTGTGATACTGGAAAAGTTGAATGTCCGTCAGTATCGTAATAAACGTGGTGTTTCCCCGCTACAATATGTGGTACTTACCAATCACTAGAATACGGCAGATTGGAGCTATCTTCCTGGGACATGATACTGTCGGTGTGATACTGGAACAGTTGAATGTCCGTCAGTATCGTAATTAACGTGGTGTTTTCCCGCTACAATATGTGGTACTTACCAATCACTCCAATACGGCAGATTGGAACTATCTTCCTGAGACATGCTACTGTTGGTGTGATACTGGAACAGTTGAATGTCCGTCAGTATCGTAATAAACGTGGTGTTTCCCCGCTACAATATGTGGTACTTACCAATCACTAGAATACGGCAGATTGGAGCTATATTCCTGGGACATGATACTGTCGGTGTGATACTGGAACAGTTGAATGTCCGTCAGTATCGTAATTAACGTGGTGTTTTCCCGCTACAATATGTGGTACTTACCAATCACTCGAATACTGCAGATTGGAGCTATCTTCCTGATACATGCTACTGTTGGTGTGATACTGGAACAGTTGAATGTTCGTCAGTATCGTAATTAACGTGGTGTTTACCCGGTAAAATATGCGGTACTTACCAATCACTAGAATACGGCAGATTGGAGCTATCTTCCTGAGACATGATACTGTTGGTGTGATACTGGAACAGTTGAATGTCCGTCAGTATCGTATGTGCTTTCTTCAGCTTGTCCAGATTGATCAGACCTCCTACACCGATACGCGTCATAAAGCGATCTTCGCCGTTAAACTCCGACATGAACTGAAAGAGCAATGGGATAACTCGTTATCTTAACATTATTATTTCATGGTTTCAATAAATATTAATATTAAACTATATCAAAGGATGACAATGTGTTGATAAGTAAAAGGATTTGGTACATATTTGTTTTTCGTTTTGATGTCAGATCTGTGTTATATATAAAACTCTAACGGCCGACAACTGAGGAAACATTAAACATTTAACGCTTATTTTTGTGCCATCCCTTGACTTATTGTATTGTCCCGTGAATACTACCAAATGTGTTTGCTAACGTCTGTAGCCCACACGTCGGTCAGCTATATTTCGTAAGCTCATGTAGTTGCGACAGTCGTGTGGTGAACATACATGCTCCAAGACACAGTAGTCACCGGTTCGATTTGACTCACGGTCTGGGTTTACATTCCACGTCCACAGTGCACATTTCGTGCAAGGTGATTTGAAAGTGCAGTAGTCATGAAGGAATGTAAAACCGTCATCTCCCGATGCACAATAAAGATCTCGCTGAACCTTTGAAATTAACGGGAAAAAGAGAAATAATACAAATATTTGCCATTACTTGGCGCACACATTCCATCGCACCCAGCGTCATGTTTAACACAACAGGTGTTAACAAACTATCAGTTACTAAACTTAAACTTTATCATATACGTCTCTGGGCGGCTGAAGGTCTCACTTAAGAATAACCTCCCTTATATGACGGTAACAAGATTCTTACGCCCAAGAAATTAATGCTGTGTAAAGCGGTTGGGCAATTGTTTGTCAAAAATGCATACAAATGTCATATATATTTATGCATATGGGAACATCTGAGCATTTTCATGATTTCTGCCAAGTTTGGATGACATTTGGAAATGTTTGATGAAAGTTGCAAAGTAGCGTAGTAATACATTGCAACAAATGACATAATTGTCAAAAATGAAGGGGTGCCATCAAACCATCAAAATTGTGAAAAGCAACTTGGTCAACCCCATGTTTATTTCTGCATAATTGGACCAACAGAGGACTATCTATGAGAATAAGCAGGCACTTTTAGAACCATTGGTAATGTATCCAGTGTTCCAGAAGTGCATGTCTCTATATGTAGAACAGCACAAAATTAATTGTTGTGTGAGACGTGAAGCAGCTTATTAAACTCGTAGTTAACCACCAGGAGGTCCCCGAAGGCGTTGTCTTCTAACGAGCACTCACCTCTTATCGCGGAGGTCGTATGTTCGAGTCACACACGGTCCAAAAACTTTACGTTAGAAAATGTGTTCAGATTAATTCTGAATGATTCATCTATCAAAAAAACTAAATATGCCATAAATGATCTGTGTTGAAGTATAGCCGTTAACACGATTACAAATACCAACAAGGTCGTCGTCTGCAATCATCATTTCCACATCAATGAAATGGACACGAGTATAATTATATAAATATGACATGTACAAGGGGGGATCAGAAACTTTTGCCATAACTTATTAATATCAATTATACAATACACATTGGTGTCATTGTATTTGAAATAAATGTATATGGGATATATTTGGAAAATTTAAGCATGATACGTCAACTTTCAAAAAAAATAAGTCGCTATTCAAAGCATAGCAGTTAGATATGTCGGGGCAAAATGATAACGTTGTATTCAACAAAAACCGACGTCAATATTTTGTATCAAATTTACTGGGTCATTCCTTCTCAAAATACTCTCCTCCGTGATACGTTGTTGCCGCCATTTACACCATTGAGTGAACATGTTAACGAAATCCGAAGATGGTATACTAGACACAATATTCTGTAAGACATGCTTTAATTCCCAATGTCTTCAAATCGGCTTCCCCAATTGCTTTTTTCCCAGCCATCTCGTATATATTACATGTTTATGATCCCTTTTATGAATTAACGTTAATAAAGTCTTGATATATTTTTTGAAATGACATATTGATTTATTAATTGCGAAGAAACCGCTATGTCATAATATTTTCATTAAACACACAGAAAAGGTATAGTACGGTAAATGGTCAACAAACAAATCACGGCATTGTATTGGTGCTTACACAGATCACAAGAGTGGACTCGAAGGTTCATGGTATTCATACAATATAAAATTCATATAAACATATTGCACGTGTATTTACCTCGACGGAATGTTCATTTTCGGCGGGTGACAAAACCACAATGCTCGGTGACGACATATTGATTGAGCGCAAATCGCGTAAGAATCCGCCGAAGAACGGAACTACTTTACAATCCCTGATGTCAAGCGCGGCACTGACAGCGTCTCTGTACTCCGCCGTTGGCTCCCTGGAAAACATGGCGGCTGACAAAGTGTGCAAGGTCGACAGATCTTCTTCCGACAATAAAAGCCAAAATGGCTTTAATTTTTCAGACCTGAAAACATAGAAATAGATTTCAGTTTATATTAATTTTAAATAATGTTCTGCGGACACAAAAAGGTCTACCTAAATATTACTCTAAATCTATTTTACATTGACGTTCTGTTACCCAAAACCTAAAATCTGTGAAGAAATATTAATTTATTAAGCGTTGGCCAATTATTTATATGAATCCCTACAATTCCAACTGTATCACGTTAACTCAGGGTTATAAACGTATACCGTTCCACAAACATTTTCTTAAGTTTTATTTTAATACTGAAAATATTTACTAAATTCCGACTGGTCATTTATTTTTTATAAAATCGATATCAATAAAATCACATGCGGTTTAATTGGAACCAGTCTGAGATCATGATCCACTCGCTGCTTTTCTGAGATTTAAGCGTGTGTTTTTTTTGTATGTTAGTATTAACTTGAATGTGTTGGTGAATCAGAAGTCAGATGCTTTACGTTAGAAAATATAGTAGTTTCCAAGGTCTTTGGTTTCAAATTTTGAAAACAAATCCGCCTTCATGCGCGGCATCAAAACTGGTATTTAATATATGTAGTTATGCCAAAATCGTGTAATACAAATATATGGGGATATGTTTTTATGAATAACAAGACATAGATCTACATACCAAACTATATATACATGTAGTATGTCATTTGGATGAAACAAAACTATGTGTATTTTATCATATATAGTTTAGATGCAAGTCCATAAAGTTTTATCAAACGTATTTACTTGAGTCCGGCCAGGATCTCCATGGCGGAGTTGAAGTTACCCAGGCACCAGCAATAGTCTGCTAACCTAAGTATGCAGGACAGGACGGCTTTACGGTTGTCGTGGGTGGGCTGGGTTATAATAAGCTGGGTGACCCAGGTGCTCACCTGAAAAATATTTAAAATAGTGGAATCGAGTACAGTCAAACCTGTATAAGCGTTCATCTCTATATGCAGCCTCTTGTCTTAAACAGCTACATTTTCTATTTCCCACTTCTATGCTTTCGGTGCAAATTAACCTGTATTAAGCAATAACCTGTCTTAAAAGGTCAATTTTTTGCTCCATCCCTTGACTGGCTGCTAAAGACAGGTTTCACTGTATACATACACGTACGGCAGGGTTCCAAGGTCCAAATGTATCAAATACTTTAGTCTAAAATTCAGATTCAAACTCGAAATAAAGTCTAGAGGTAATGAAACATTTGTCATACTTAACTAAAAATCGAACTAATAAGTAATTTTAAGCTTTTGTATAAAACACAAATTAAAATGTAAACACTTGACTCGATTTCGAATTTAAAAATTGAGGTAGAAAGTTAAAGATATTTATATTTATTTTGTTTTCAATAGTCCATCAAGTATTTTAACTGGACATGAAACACATTTTTATCACCTCGGATCAAGTTGCAATTTTGTTATTTGTAAAAACATTTTTGAAAGAAATAAACAAAATTTTCTTACAAAATAATAAATTCCAATGTTCACACACAATACAATACCGGGAAATGTATTAAACTGACATTTTATGACTCATATTTAGCTATTGATACAAATGTAGAAATTATATTGTAGTAATTCTAAATCGGCAATTATATTGTAGTTATTCTAAATCGGTAATTATATTGAGTTTGAGTCTAGCGTTTAGGCTCAAGTGTTTAATGATTTTTAAACCCAATTCAGTAACACTGTATGGGTGAAATGTAGCAGTTTCTGATTGGGTACATGTGTTATCCGACTTTAGTACTCACGAATGTATACAGTAACCGTTAACTCGAATTCATCAACACGCTAGCATGTACATATGTACTTATTTTTGATCATGAACGTAAATTGGAGATTCTCGGAGTGTGTAAAGGTGCTTTAGAAACAAGAAGTTGTTCCATAAAATCGAACTGCTTATAAATATTAGTAAATCGGCGGCAGGGTGTTTCGAATACGGACTTTTTGTCTTTTCGTGTAAAATAAGTAACAGTGACAGTGTAGGGAAATAACGTAAAACTTGACTTGTTAACTATACCGCCATTACCTAGTTTGCTAATTGAATGTCTTTGTATTTCTTATCTTATAACACTTGCTTTAACATTTGATATTCTTTGATAAAAACATAGATGGTTATCCCCCTACCCCCACCCCAACAAATTAATATACAATGCGTACATTTACAGCAGATTATTAATTAGTATTAACTTTATTTTCTGTTGTTTTTTTTACTTATTTTAAGTTTTATTTCCTTTGTTTTTCTTTATAACACATCTCCCTCCCCATACGACATCTGAAATGCTTAATTGATCACAAGGTACGTCCGCAAATGTGTATTCCTTAATTATAATATACATGTAGTTTGCATATCAAATATTTTAAAGTACACACACAATTAATACAGTATAGTTAAATAGTGCAAATTTGAAATACATCACCGTTTATTTACCTCATTAAACCTGTGAATAAGATCCTCAACACCCGACACCTTTGTGTTGACACTTGACCCCCGGCTGAGATCAATGGTGACCTGCCGGACGTAATCTGCCGATGGAACACTTTGAAAGAGGCGCGACTCCGTCTGCGTCAGCAGGACAGCCACTTCCTCCGGAAAGTGCAATATCTTCTGAAGGTGCTCCAATTCCTTCGTGTACCTGGAGCATCCTTCATCGTCGGGACACAATGTCAACTGTTTACGCTGGAAATCTGTTAGAAAATATGTTTATGCTATTGTATACATTGTACGAATTATGGGAGGTACGCGTTCCTGTTTACATCCACAATTATAACTTGCTAGACTAGTATGTTTTTATTGGTTGGCTCTAGTTAATTTCTCTAAAAGTATACTCACTTAAACAGTGTTTTCTTGCATTATGATTACTGGCCTGTACATATTTATACAGTTTTACAATATACGTATACCAAGTGTGATAGATCGACAATTTCAAATAATGTTTTTTTGTACTGTTTGATTATTAAAAAACGTATCGTAAGATAATATGCGCTATTGGAATGGAAGGGGAGCGCTGCTCGACAAATCCCCTTTGTTCGAAAAAAAAAGAGAAAAAGATTACTATGCTAAGCAAATAATATGAACAATATGCATTTATTGTCGACATTTGACCCCGATGACCTCGTCCATTATGTGATTTAAAATAAAACATAACTTACCAATACCAACATTCGGAAGTCTAAGATTTTTGTATAAAACGTTAACACCTAAATATGTTTCATAAGTTTTTGCGATCTTTAAAAAGTAAATGATTAACAGACATTTCAAAAGTTAGTATAACGTAATTAATGGAACCCTAAATGAGTTGGATTTTTCATCATAACTTCAAATTTAGCGCTAAGAAGTTCGTAAAATTTACGAATCTAAATAAAACTTGTCCTCGATGTTTTAAACAGACGCTTGGGCACTACAATTGTATTTGACTTCCATTGTATTTCCATGTGTACATGACTGTTGTATCCTTTACGACGTCGATGTAGTATGTATAAAATTATAATGTTAAAATTTCGGAGACTTACAGCTTCAAAAAAATGGAAGTATAATCTTTTATGTGTTCATTTTTGGGCTTCACCTGATGATGTTATATATCTGTTTGACTTGCGTATTTGCACTATTTAGTGCCAATCGAACTGAGTTAATTTTTAAAAAAATTTAATGTTATAACGTGAAAATATATTATATAATCTACCTAAGAAAAACGATATTTTACTTTTGTCACAATTCTGAACGAGTCATGTACAAACTACAAAGCCGCGCTAGCTATGCTTAGAAACGACCCAAGCAAACATCAACTTAAAAATGTTGACATCATCTCAGCTTTCATCGTAGCTCCGCCCAAATTCAGTCAAATGACGTTTAACACTAAACCCTGCGGTCGCTCCCTTTGGTTTCTAAATTGTTTAATTTTTACTTAATGAACACTAACTATTACTAAATGTATAATAGGCGGAACAAAAAAAACACGTACCAAATTCGAAGCTCTCTCGCCTCAAAGTACTACTATTGAGAAAGCGGCCATGCATATCCAATGCGTCCCACAATACAGCAGTAACTGATTTAAGACTGTCAGGTGATAACATGGACAGTGTCCATGATTTTGTACCGCGAAATTCCAGTACCAGTCCATCGTGAGACTTTCCACTTCCGGTGCGCCATTCATCAAGGTCACATATATTTTGCGACTTTGCTAGGAGTTTTGATTTGTTGTCAAGCAGTATGACTCGTTCACTGGAAATACCGAGAAGTCGGCTGACCTTGAATCGAAATAAATACATATTTGAGATTACAGAATATAAAACAGTATCCATTTGTCTTTACGTACTTAATTTTCAAACATATACATGTAGAAATAAATAATATTACAATGACCAATCAGTTGACAAATTATCAAATTCTCATCATATAGATATTTATTTGTTTTTTCATAACCTGGACTATGCAACAGCCATAGCCCTGCTTATTATACGGCGACGTGATCATGTTTTGCAGTTTTGATCACCACCAAAATGATCGTACGCGACAGGGACTACTTTTTATTTCACGAATTTCATGTTTTCATGTATTTAATATAAGAAAGCAAAAAACATGTCAAATAATAGAAATAGAATGTGGACATCGTACTTTGTTGTTTTTAAAGAAAACGTTGTGTGAAGTAAACCAAACGTTACAATAATAGCAATCAAATTACGAATGCGTATGAATATTTATTTAAAGCCCGGCTATCAGTACGGTCAAGTGTTTTGATTATAATACGTCTCCTTAATTCACTGCACCTTATTGTATTGCCGTAATAAACTGATTTTTTTTTTCACAAGTTGCAACGTAACAACATGGCTTCCCTATATACATGCAAACTCACTAGATACAAATAAAATATGAATTAGATGCGACACTAGTACGCCCGTGAACTAGAGGAGCGTTCGTCGCGCAAAAGTGTCACTTATACTTTATTTGCACGAACTTTCAAGGAACGACCGTAATTTATTTGAACAATATTAATTTCAATATAATCTAAATAATCATGAAAAAAGACAGGGAATGTCATTGTCGTATTAATTGGTGAAATGTTGTCATTGTCGTATTAATTAGTGTAACGCTGATGTGATGCGTGCTGACTAATAGAATTTGCATATATCAAATTACTAAAAAACAACAACAATATAACAAAAAGAAAACACAAAAAAATATATACATATATACACATGTATATGGTATAACTAATTCTTTTAAACTAATTTTTCAGGTCATGTATGGCATATCCAGTTTTACTGGTGGAGGAAGACCTCAGACTGAGTCATACTGAGTAGAACCATTGTCCCTCCGCAAGTAACTAGCAAACTTTCTCACTTAAAGTTTTGGAACAAGCAGGACTCGATTCTACGACCTTAGCTTATTTCAACTTATTTCAATTGCGAAGAAAGTTCAGAGTTCTGATATAAATCACTCTCGGCTCGGTAACCTTGGTAATCATTTTTTTTCAGAGTCCATCGGGTCGAGTCTGGGATCGAACCGGCGACCTTAGGCGTGAGCGTTCAGCATGTTATCCACTGAACTACCATTCCGCTTAACATCACCGGTTCTCAGTGAAATTGACCGCTCTATAAACTTAACAATTATACTATCATGAGTGTCAATAGTTTATAAGTATCAGCATTTCTCCTCATCACAAACAATATCGATAAAGTCTCTCGTAAAACCCGGCATTTTTATATGAAAGCCAAATAAAAATGACTAATTTCAATCGTATAATTTATGCCTCTGATAACTAAATTCATTGATACTGTCGATAATGTAGCCCATACCTTTTTCTGTGTATTGCCTTTCAGCAGTTCTTTTACGTGGTAAAGTTTGCATCCGAATCCGGGTAAATTTTTACAAATTTTGATGTAGAGTCGCTTAAGCTGAACTTCACTGTCGTAAAATGGGGTGTGCCATAGCTTCTTTTGCTTTTCCTAAAACACAAATTTTATATTAATTGGTGCGGTTTGCATTAGTTGTGATTAGGCACACATTGCTGCCTCTTCTTTCTGACTATAGTTTCCTTGCACATGGAAAAAGAATTCGAAATACATCAAGCAAACTCGTTAAATTCCGGTCCCTCGCCAAATATAGAAAAAAGAGAATAATGCAGTGAGAATACAGCCAGAATATGGACATGTCCAATTGTTGTTGCTAACGAAATTTTTCTTATGAAAGGTGGTGGAAAAAAAATAGAAAGTTTCTAAAAAGGTGATGCTACACAAATAAACTAGATATGTTCACTAGAAATACTACACAATTAGTACTAAATACTTAGTCTGCAGTACGGACCAAGTCTCTCCCGATTGGGTCCGTTAAATAGCAATGTTGGGAAAGCCGCATTTGAGTACATTGATTGGTCAGTTGCTTTAACTGAAAATTTGAATGACGTCACAGTTTAGTAATGCGTTTAATTGCAATGAATTGTGGGACAGGCATATAATTCCCTACTTAATAGACCTGATTCGGGAGATATCAGGCTCTGGGGTAGATTAACTAAATATTCCTGAACTGGGATCGTGCGCAAACGAATAAAGAGAACGACTAAGAGAGAATTTCCATGCAAACATTTATTTTTTCTTTTCCAGCTGCCAGCCTGAATGAATTTATCGACATAATCTCTATAACTGATGGATTAGGACGGCAGGCCAGTACGTGACGCGGAGGCCAATTCATTATATTCAAATCAACTACGTGTTTGTTTTCAAGATTATTTGGCATGAAACGAAATGAATACAAATGGCACTGTATTTATACGCATAATTTGAAACATTACTTCGCTCCAAGCAACGTTTCTGAGCAAACAGATCAGTCGATATTCAAAGTATTTCCCTGAAGGCAAATAGGCATGCCGCAATAAAACTTAAATGTGTTACTGATTTATTAAAGGCATTGTATTCTTTTGATGTATGGTTACCTCGTACAACAATCGTTTCCTTGCTTTTATTACGTTTATAAATCATGTAATAAGTAAATATTTGGTAAAGTATTATAAGAGAGATATCACGTACTGCTTTGGTTCAAATAGTAAAGATATAAACCTTTGTATGTACAGAATCCTATTCCCGCTAAAAATTGCCGACAACATATTTTGTGACGTATTAAATGAGTCACGTGATTTTCATTTTGATTTCAAATTGATCCGTCATACAGGTTCATGCGTTGTTAAAGTTGTTTCATCTTAGAAAGATTCCGAATGACGATGTGACAATGTCAAGCAGTATTTAAGTGCAAGTCTATTTTTGGAATAGTGATTTCGTTTCAAGTTTACCACAACAATTGAAACATCGATTTTGTCACGTTTTGCAGGATTTGATATACTAATCCATTTGGAGTTTATTCAATTATAATAATGAGTTGCTTTTTATCTATTTTACAAATAACTTTATTTTTAAGACATTTATAGCGTTTTTTTCCTGATATACTTCCTTTAAATGTCAATTGTCACGATATAGAATGGAATACCAGAAATTCGATTATTTGTTAACTTTGCGTTACTGTTTAAGAAGGTGTGTCTCTCTGTGTTACATAGCTGTTCTACAGAATTGATAGGTTTGCAAATAATTATTTTTCTCGGTTATCCTTTTGTCCTCAATTACACTACATTTACTGTTTCATCGTGTCTTTTAATTTGATAATGTTGCTTTTACCGCTTTATCAGTTAAATTTGATTTCTATTGTGATATACTGATTCCAATTTGCCTCTTAAATTTATCATTGATTTCCTCATAAATATACAAGTATATAAACATTCAGATGTTGCTTTGAAAACTTTCATTTGCCAAGCATGAAGGTGTTCTCTATTTGATTTCCCTTCTCACATCTCATTCGATTTAGTGTTTAAAGATTTATTCTTAACTTTCACGATTTTAACATGTTTGCTACACCATTCCACTAGAATTTACTATTGATTGACGTTATGTAAGATATTTTTTCACTTCATCACGGATTTACCGCGTTTGAATTATTACCGGTATAGGATAAGTTTACTTTGCGATGTTGTTCTTCTTTCTCAGCCAATCAAATCGATCAGATTGTTCAAAACAGAACATTTCATTTTACATAAAATGTCATGATCGTCAGTAGATGTTGAACTGCTTCCTTAGTCAATGAAACTGCTCTTGGAAAGTAAAACAACATCTAAGCCGGTTAGAAGTTGCACGGAAGTAACTACTGACGTAGACAATCCCATATAACTTCTTACCTATACACATAGTGATCATTATGCCTTGACTGATTTATCTTCGCCACCGGTTTCCCACATGGGCGATGCATTGTGTCGAGTTTTAGTAATTAAGATTTTTTGGAGGAAATTGAAGAAATACAGAAGACCCCTGTGTAGCGTCCTCGTACCTAAATTAAAGGGACACACGACAATTTCATCATTTTCTCTGAAAATTTTAAATCATGCAAGCATAAAATAAAGTTATAATCGTAGTCATGAAAATTACGCGAACGTGGAAATTGAATATGTAAGAAATGCACACTTGTTACAATCGCACTTATGATAATTACATATCTGTTATAATCTCACTCATGAAGATGAAAATCGAATTGTGTCGTATTGTTTCTTCAATATACATGTACCAAATATACTCAGCAGAAGGCAGTTTTTTTTAAATCCCCGTTTTATTTTGCTTAATAAACGAACTCAATAGAAAAACAATAAAAAATACCCAAGGACCATAATTAGTAATTTTAAAGCGAAAGTAACTCTTATTTGGATATAAACATCAATAAGGGTCTTTGTATAGATAGAAATAACACCGTTACCATGAAAAGAGGATTTTTTAAGATGGTTGCATTAACAGTTTACGTCGTGCAATTAAATGCATGTGTTTGCAGTGGGTGTTTTTAAGATAATGTTTGTGAGAATTTTGAGAAAAAAAACTTGCTATTAAGCTCACCTCAATTAAATGTTTAACCTTCTTTGACGTTGTGTAGAGGGGCGGAAGATATTTAGCGAGATCAAGTTCCACGTGGTTATCTGGATCATTGTCACTGACACAGGAAAGCTGTCTTACTAATCTCCCTTTGCGTCTGCTTAGGGTTATCCCTCTTGCTTTGTTATTTCGGATAAGTTCTTTTTTCTTCCTTAAGTTTTCTTGTTTCTCCTCATGACTTGACGATTTCCGGATCGTAGACTTCTGGTCTGCCATTTTTTTACCAAGAATTCTGCAAATGATACAAATATTTTTAACGACATGCAGACATAGTGCATGTAATCAGAGACAAGTGCTTCAGTTATGAATCGGCACATTATATAAACAACACATTCACATAAATTTAAATGATTACAAACAGGAAATGAAAATACCGAATACAATAAATAGGCTACATTCCTTAGATTCTGGTGATATTTTTTTTAATCTTTGTTTTTGTTGAATGTCAAAACTGTATAAAATAAAACGTATATATTCACATATTTCTGAGGTGTCTCACATTTTACTGAGGTGTCTCTCATTTTATTGAGGTGTCTTACATTTTACTGAGGTGTCCCATATTTACTGAGGTGTCTTACATTTTACTGAAGTGTCTTGCATTTTACTGAGGTGTCTCACATTTTACTGAGGTGTTGATGTGTCTTACATTTTACTTAGGTGTCTCACATTTTATTGAGGTGTCTTACATTTTACTGAGGTGTCTCACATATTACAGAGATGTCTCACATTTTACTGAGGTGTCTTACATTTTACTGAAGTGTCTCACGTTTTACTGAGGTGTCTCATATTTTACTGAGGTGTCTTACATTTTACTGAGGTGTCTTACATTTTATTGAGTTGTCTCTTGTTTTACTGAGGTTTCTCAAATTTTACTGCAGTGTCTCACATATTATTGAGGTGTCTCACATTTTACTCAGGTGTCTCACATTTTACCTCTTACATTTTATAGAGGTGTCTCTCATTTTACTGAGGTGTCTTACATTTTACTGAGGTGTCTCACATTTTACTGAGGTGTCTCACATTTTACGGAGGTTCTAACCAAACCATATTTCACTCAAATGAAGATTATTTAAAAAAATGTTTCGGACAACATGAGTTTGATTAAAATGTTCGCAATTTCTTTTGGATATGTTTACTGTAAAAAAAAAGATAACTCTTCCGATGGATCAAGTTTCGGTTACTTAATCAGTATCAAATATTTCGTCCAAAAAAGTCGTACGTTCCTATTTATTTCATACACACTTGATACCATTTAGCACTAATGGAACAAGTGTTAACAGTGTTGACGTATATAAGTACTTACATAATTTATGTATGTCTATAGGTTACGGCTTTAAAATGTTATTCAGTTCAATGTATATTATTTCATACTACATAACATTATTATATTAATCAGTAAATTGCTATATTAGTCACGTAAGAACATATAGATATAATAATTAAACAACGTGGTATTAATTTTGCTTAAATAACGCCCTCGTACCTAGATTAAAGGGACACAAGACAATCTGATTGTTTTCAGTCTTAGTCTGAACATTTTATTTCTATACATTTGTATATGTGAGACATATCACGCAAGTATAAAACAAGATAAAACTAATCCCAGTATGCATTCAGACTCTTAATTTCGTTTGTGTATTACAAAGGGACATAACTCAGACAAATTCTTGAAATGCATCCTGTTTTGTAAATGTGTGGTCATTTATGACACAAAGTGCTCATTATATTTATCTCTTTTTTTTGTGTCTGACTTACTTTTATTTCCCCGTCAATAAGTGTGTTACAGGTTGAGGTCATCACGTCCCACACTGTACAATGTTAACCTATAGTTAAGCTTTTTGAGTCTCTCTTTCGCCCATTCTCTCTCATATTCAGTATATCATACTTGGATTAATTTGGATAAGTGTATAAACATGGAGACTTAATAAGTTTGGGGGAGGGGGGGGGGGGGGTGATAAGTTTATTCTAGTTGCTTCTTGTAGACATTTTTATTTTAAAAAAAAACACGCACAATAAAGTATCTTAAATATGCTCTATCCACCAGTCTAGACCCCAGTAGTATTTCATCGTTTCGTTTTTAGAGTACATGTATATATGTGGAAATATATATTAACCTGACTTGTGTAAGTGACTTAATATCTTTTACCTCCATCCATTTTATTGATATGACAGAGAGAGAAAAATATCCCAGTTAATATCAATTTGCTTTTTTAAATATTTTCCCGACAAGTTTTAATATTTAAAAAAAAATGTTTATCTAAATATGAAGTTTAATACATGAATATTTGGAAGATAACATATTTACATGGTCATACGTTCACTGAGTAAAGGTTACGTAGATTCGACATTGCCTTGTGTCCCTTTAACGGGAAGTCGGTTCTTATTAGCAACCTGAATAACAATAACAATACATTTACAACATTTATATTGTTATATTATGTATTGGCATTGTATTTTTGTATAGTTAATTTATGGTTTATTAATACTGTGTATTATTCAGACTAAATCTAGTCAAGTGAACATAATTTGTGCTAAAGAAGATTATTGCGCACACAATGTACTATATTCATATAAATTATGCAATTACGTAAAACACACCGAAAGGTTTTCAAACGGGCACATGTTTTATAGATTGGAAAAATTGAATTGTCATTCAAAACAAAACAAAAACCTATATACTCGCTTTACATGAAGTGTTTGCAGCTTGGTCATTACATTTTCTATAATCTATACTAATGAATGAAATATTTATAAAAGAAAATCAAAGTAAATGTTATGCGGTTTAGTATTTGTACAACTATAATTATATTTATAATGTTGATACACGTATGCAGGTTTTTCTATTGGTTAGTTTTCCGATGAAATAGTGTGATACAAATGGGCCCAATATTAAAATTTCCTGAATTACATGTTGTGAAACACAGTATAGCTGATGTTTTATCTGAAGATAAAAACATTTTTAAAAAAAAATGGATGCGCACATATATAACATTTGACCACATGTTTTTAGAATGAGTCCACAAATGTTGTTTCACTACGTGTTTATTTATTCTTTTTTTCTATAGAAAATTAACAATATCACGTGACTGCTATGAATATCTACCTGTATGGTCCATTGTGATTAGTCCGTTCGTTTTCTGGCCACGCCTCTTCGAGATGAAGATGAATTCCCGCCAAGGTGGCAGCCTCCTCTTTTGAGCATGGTAACTCCCCAGTCAGAATCAGTTCTTGTAGCTGAAATGGACATAAAAACGGTTATCAAAATACAGTTGATAGTGTTGTTAAACTGTCACGTTGTTATCAACAAAGTCACATTGTAACCTACATTGCTTATAAAACAATGTGACGTTTTTGTTAGCAATGTAGCTGTATGAATATCGATAAGATCATATTGATAATATTCAAACCAACATAGTTAGGTATAATGTTATCGACATCGTTACTTTGCTCAACACATAGTCACAATGTTATCAAATAGTGACATTTGGTATTCACATAGTCACAATATTATCAAAAAGTCACATAGTACTGGTCGGTAACATAGTCACAATGTTATCAATATAGTGACAATTGGTATTCACATAGTCACAATATTACCAAAAAGTCACATAGTACTGGTCAGCAACATAGTCATAATATTATCAAAATACAGACATTGATATTCACATAGTCACAATGTTATAAAAAGTCAGATAGTAATGGTCGGTAACATAGTCACAATGCTCTCAGATAATGACATTGGTATTCACATAGTCGCAATATTATCAAAATGTCACATAGTACTGGTCAATAACAAAGTCACGTCTGTTATCGAAAGGTCAAATTGAAAATAGTCAGCAACCTAAGCCATATTGTTATGAGCATAGTCACACAAATACCAAGATCGTTACATTATTGTCAAATAATCATGTTGTTAAAACTAATTGCTATCTACGTACAAACAATAGAATTTCGATGGCCCGAACCCTACGGGCTGGACAAAATAGTTCGAGTTAGGGGTTGTTCCAGTCAAATATTGTAATATCGGCACATATATACATATTAGGAACTGGGCTAGGGACCAAGTTAGTGATTCGAGCTATATAAAGTGTTCCAGCCAGTCGTGTTCGAGCAAACGAGGTTCTACTGTAGTAACAATGGTATCAATACAGTCACATCGAGATATTGATCGGAATAATCACATGGCTGTCTTGGATCACAGATGTATTATCATACTTTCTCACACATTTACCGACAGTGTCACATTGATGGTGTCTTTAACCTTCATTAGCATTGTTATTAACTTACTCATAGTGCTATTTACATAGCCTAAATAGTCACAACGTTATCAACATGGTCACCAACATTGTATTAACACAGCTGTATTTATCAACATAGTCATTTTGCTCTCAATATTGTAAAACTGAGTTATCGATATTGTCATATTGTTATCAAACCCACACTTGGTTACATTGTTGTCTACCTCTCAATCTTACTATCAACATTATATCCGTGTTATGTATGATGTCAACAATCTTGGATTAATTATTGTAGAATTATTACCAACATAGTTGAATTATTACCAATTACCGATACAGTCGAATTATTACCAATAAAGTCGAACTATTACCAACATAGGTCAAATTTATACGAACATCGTCAAATTATTACCAACATATTCGATTTTGTCTAACATAGTCGAATAATTAAAATGATCAAATTGTTATCCACATATTCACATAGTTTCAACATAGTCACATATTCAACCAACATTGTCACACGTGATCATTTAGATACACTGAGATCGAAACTGCAAGTAAAAAAACATGAAATACAAGTCTCTCTACATTCGGCGGTATACACCAGAACATACTCAAGGGACAAAAATACATAATTGTAATACCGTGGAGTTATTTTGTATGACAAATATTCAAATTGAAATGTTATGTTGTCATTGCAATGTTACGTAACCACTTGTCAACACAGTCCTTAAAGTCCGCTGTAATATGTAGAGTGTTCAGTTATGATATACATTATTTAAAAGTCACATGGTAAAATGTGCACGTTACAGAGTATCCGTTAAGAGATTGATAGTCCTACCTTCGCTGTATGCTTTTAAACTTATTTATTTTACTTCGATTGTGAAACAAGTTCTTATAACTTAGACAAATTATGCTCAACGTCTTCCTGGGTAGAACCAGTACAAAGCATGTGCGGAAAAGGTGTCTTGCTCAAGGATACCACACATAGTCGTGGCGGAGGATCGAACCGACGACCCTCCGACCATAAGTGGGTACTCTACCATTGGACCAGGCGCTCCGCTCCGCTGTATATATACACTTGCTATCAAAGTTGGTCAAGTAAGCAGAATAGTAGAATAACGTTTTACATTCTGCTTGTACTGCTATTTTGCTGCAGAATGGAAAATAAATTCTGGTGTGCTGATGTTCTGCTGGCAGAATGAGATAATTAAATTCTGCTATTTTGTTACCTTGACCGAGCCTTGATACCATCAAGTCGATCATTTCCACGTGACCTTATAAAATAGTATATAACAGTGATAAAGATATTTATTGTTCATGAATTACGCAAACTCTTAATATAATCACGTGACACATATATTACTTACCTTCAATTTTTGAATTTATGATTAAACTGATCAATTAAAAATCCAAAACCACTGATAATGTTATATTGCCAGGTATTATCTTTAATGTATAAGCACTAACTAACCAGTGAGAACTTATCGAAACAGAATTAAATGATTGCATAAACGTATCTGTAGCACAAAACACATGTGATTTATAATCGATATTTAAGCTTGTGTTTATTCAACACCGAAAAAACATCGTGCTTGTATTTGCAATTCAACCTATTGGTAATGAAGGACAAAAATTTGTCAATGTATTAAGCTTTCTCCATTCTCCAAACGACATGTAGTGTTATCTCCAGTATGAATCATAATAAACGGCCGATTTTAAATTTATGTTTCTGTATAATGAGGCTTCAACTGAAGATCAAATCAATATCGAAAACTTAGACTTGAAAATCATATTTTATACGATATGGGTAAATAAAGCAAATACGACTAACGCGGGTTTGCACTTAGATCGAAACTGGTGAACATGTTAAAAGCGTTTTGTGAAGTGATCAAAATCGAAATGTCATCATATTTTATAGACGCTGTAATCGGACTTTTTTTTACAAAATTAATTCATCGCGGATGTTAGTTTCAAAAATAGTATGTTAATTTAATTCTCTTTTTCTAGCATGGACAGTTAAACTATTTATATGATTTAATATTTGACGTTAACATGACCTGAGTATCCACCGCATATACTATGATAAAGGTGTTAAGGCGTTCGCCTCGGAAGCGGGAGGTCGAAGGTTCGAATCCCGATGGAAGCACTTGGATTTTTTTCTGGTGTGGCCGGTTGTTCACCATGCAGCTAGTTTTAATGAGGGGTACCGCATGTCTTACAGCATGACGCCTGGCAATGGTAGCTTTCGAAAAGTAACGGTGTACAGCATAAAGGTGTCTCATAAGCCCGTTGTGGCTGACGCTTTCAACAAGGGTGACACTACAATATACGCACTTTACTTACTTACTTGCACAACTTAATATAAGTTCGGTGAATGCTTACATGGCCTCGGATAAACCAAATTAATTAAAAACTCCTACTTTTTCATGTATTCAGGTTCAAATATACGGAATACCCTGCCTTCAAACAAAAACAATGACGATTTCATTATTCGTTTTGCTTAACTTAATATTTGCGAAGGAATAAATTAGACAATTTTAGAGTTCGGAGTTTATTGTAATGCAATCTAATTTATTAGAAGTAACTTATAGTTTTAGTTATCTTCTTTTAGTTTATTGTACTTATCTATTTCAACTCGATTGCGACTGAAGTAAGCTCTGGGGCTACTAGTATATTAATCGCCCTTGAGTCCGTTTGATATTTTAGTGCTAATTGTCTCTTTGATGTAATAACTTATGTAAGACAAAAAGCTGTATAGTTTACGTCTCAATATAAATTCGGTATTCTGTAATCTGATATAAATAATATATATATATATTTATTATATACAGCTGAACTACTGTGTTCGATAAGAGCGACCGGATTAAAGAAGGGAACATTTTTCTGATCCAGGTTATCATTTGGCACGTGTTATATGTAGATCTATACTGAACGGAACAGATAACCCGCCACGTTTGTATTTCCAATATCCTAGTAGCGTTACTAATATGTATATACGAAAATTATTGTCAAATCAAATATTGCAGCCTTGGTCTGTGTTATCCTAAATGTTCTTTCTTGTTCAAGTCAAAATTTCAAGGAAATTGCTTTGATACATTTTGAGAAAATACATAAAATGTCAGGTGGCGGACTAGAAACAAAAATGTCAGGTGGTGGACTAGAAACAAAAATGTCAGGTGGCGGGCTAGAAACAAAAAATGTCAGGTGGCAGGTTAGCTGTTCCATTTAGTATATTAATATATTAATTGATTAATTGTTAAATTTGTTTTATTTAATTGCTTACAGCATCTATTGTTTGTTTCAACGCCGGTTCTAGGAAGAGATTCAGAGATTCGGTACAACGACCTTGTATAACCACAACAAACACAGATATTTCCAGTAATATATAAAAATATATATACATATGTAGTTTTAATATAAACATTACAAAGCCGTCCACTTGATATAAAATAACAGTTTCATCTGGTTTAATAAAATGTTTTTGATCAAACGTACTGCAACAAGAACGGAGAATAATTGTTTATCAATGCATAAATACAGCAAATAATGGATTACTCAACCTGGTAATTACTGTTTTGCACATATACTAGAATTGTGTTTTTTTAGGATAAAAGTCTAGAAATGCGTTTATAGAATTCGCTGACATTGATTATTTGTTTATTTCGTAAAGGTTGTTTATAAACAAGTTTGTTTAATTCTGGCGCAAATTGTTTTTTTTTTTAAATATGCTAATCACTGTTTTAGATTAAAATGCCATTCGAAACACCTCGCCGATTATCCTAAGCATGATGCCGAATGGTCTACATTTTTGGGCCGGTAAAATACATGTAGACCAGCATCACGTGCATCGTATAATGTAATATATGTAATCGTATCAATGATTCTATACTATTCATATTAGATATATATCCAACATTGGTATTCGTTTTTCGATTTTCGAGTTAGTTAAATATGTAGTTTCTTTATCACACTTATACATAAAATACAGAGATGGTGATAATTTTATACATCGTCGCCATCGGAAGAGTATTAGTAATTTTAGAATTTTGGAGGATAGTGCAGAGATACAGAAGACCATTTTGTAGCGTTCCTGGTTCTTCGACGTGCTCGGTGTAAGGCACCGATACATGGGACCTCGTTTTTTGTTGAAGTCGATTTTTGTTAAAGTCTCACCCAAAAGACTGATACATATTTTAGTCATGAGCGGAGGGTCGAACCTGCCTTCAATTGGTTTGCAGTCCAAAACCTTAATAACTGGACCACTAATCCACTCTACATACAGAGACCCCTGATGTGTTATTGTTCAAGTCACATCCATCGACGGAATGTGATTTAATGCCACTTCCGTCCCAATGCAGGAAATACACGCAGGGTTATTTGTGAAGAAATATATCAGGAGGAAGCTAAATAGAACCACTGTCCTTCCATAAAAAACTGGAAATATATTTCTCATATAAGGTTGAGATGGTGCCTTGGAAACTGGGTAAAGTGTTTTATCTAAAATTTGCAAAAATACTACGAACATGAAACTTTTCCGTGTGTCACAATATGTTCGTAAGATTTACGAAGGTTAGTGAAACTGGTCGCTGGTCCGGTAGTTTATGTCTCTGTTAATTAGTTTCCCGTTAATTATGTGTTTTATATTGACACAACATTAACACTACGCTACAAAATAAACCTGTTTAAGAAAGCATTGGACACTGTTTTCCTATTCAGTCATAATAATAAATGAGATCACCTATTCGACTAGGCGAGATCAATGTAGCACAAGCTGACACAATCTATGATTAGTCATCCGCATTAAGCCTGTTACACAATTCGTATCCATTCATCTCTAAACCACATAGAAAGGCTACCATGCAAATAAACAACGTTTATCCATACGAAAACATATTATTACACAAGACACTACACAACGTGTAAGTAACAATCCCATTAATCCATTCGATAACACATATAATAATAAACATGTTACATATAACGTGTACGTGAATATCACATTAATCCATTCGATAACACATATAATAAACATAATACATATAACGTGTACGTGTACGTAAATATCACATTAATCCATTCGATAACACATATAATAAACATGTTACATATAACGTGTACGTGTACGTGAATATCACATTAATCCATTCGATAACACATATAATAAACATGTTACATATAACGTGTACGTGTACGTGAATACCACATTAATCCATTCGATAACACATATAATAAACATGTTACATATAACGTGTACGTGTACGTAAATATCACATTAATCCATTCGATAACACATATAATAAACATGTTACATATAACGTGTACGTGTACGTGAATATCACATTAATCCATTCGATAACATATATAATAAACATTTTACATATAACGTGTACGTGAATATCACATTAATCCATTCGATAACACATATAATAAACATGTTACATATAACGTGTACGTGAATATCACATTAATCCATTCGATAACACATATAATAAACATAATACATATAACGTGTACGTGAATATCACATTAATCCATTCGATAACACATATAATAAACATGTTACATATAACGTGTACGTGAATACCACATTTATCCATTCGATAACACATACAGTATTAAACATGTTACATATAACGTGTACGTGCATTTTACATTAATCCATTCGATAACACATATAATAAACATATAATAAACATGTTACATATAACGTGTACGTGAATATAACATTAATCCATTCGGTAACACATATATTAAACATGTTACATATAACGTGTACGTGAATATCACATTAATCCATTCGGTAACACATATAATAAACATGTTAGACAATGTGTAAGTGATTATTATTGCATTAATCAATTCGGTAAAATATATAATAAACATGTAACATAACGTGTAAGTGAGTATTACATTAATTCCTTCTGTAACATATACTATTATTGTAATAAACATGTTACATATAACGTATACGTGAATATAACATTAATGAATGAGGAAATATGGAGCACTATAGGCTACATTACGTGCACATGTAATTGAAGATAACATTTATCCAATCGGTAACATCTACATGTGTAACACCAGGTATAACGAAACATGTGAATATTCGTAACATTAATCCAGTAGATGACATCTATATGTATAACACGTAACATTAATCCATCTACATGTATAACACGTAACATTAATCCAGTAGATAACATATATAACACTACTGACTTACTCTCCGTTATTCAGACCTATGAGCGTTTTTATAAATATTTATCCATTTTTTCTTCCTTATATCCGTGTTAAAATTGGTCCGGGTCATTGATTAAACAAACAGCACGGAGCTATGAACGAATTGCAGATCGTTTATTTATACCGTGGTATGCGGTATAACACGACTTACTGCAATTATGTTTACATAACATGACTACCGGTTACCTGCGTAACAATAGATTATTAATATTCCTCATTGATACAAATATGTTACATGTATACACGGAACATAACTCATGGCTAGAGAGAACGGTTGTTTTCGTTTTCTTTATTCATTTTCAATGTGCCGTGCACGATTAGCTCAGTCGTTAGCGCGTCTGACACTTAATCCAGGGGTCGTGAGTTCGAATCCCTGCCCGGCCACAGTCTCCATGATGGTTGATACACGACATTGTGTCTCATTATCATTCGTCTCTCACCGCTGATTCAAGTGGGAAAGTTATCAGTTACGTGCGGAGATGTGTTGTGCTCGAGTAATGGTTAACATTTCAAAATCCCAGGAAACAGCGGTTATGTTATCTAATCGTCTGTAAACCCACGATGGCAAAAAAAATGACGCTAAATACTCAATCAACCAATCAATCAATCAATCTATCAATCTATCAATCAATCATTTTAAATGGGGAAATCAATATCGTAATTCGTATAAAAGATACAAAAGTATCTGACTGTTCCTCTAATCGAGCATGAATTCATCGTTCATAATTATGTTAAGTTCTTTATTTCACTAATTCTACTTTATGTCCCTCTCCTCATTTGAAGAATAATGAAAAGGGGTACAATTATTATTCCTGTCAATTCGTCCATTCGTTTGTTCGTTCATGTGTCCATGCGTCAGTCCGTGTATATACAGTTCAAGTTCAATTTTTGCCATCAGCGGTCAAAGTTTTCAGGAGTTATGGCCACTTTTATGATCAGATCGTTTCAAAACTGTGAAATACAATTATGTATTGAGTCTTCCACTGGTTTATTGTCATTAACTGTTATGTTGATGGTAAAGTAAGGTGTGTTCATCGACTTAATACATGTACACGACGTATTTAAATAAAAACCTCAATATTTCGTAATATTTGTACAATCAATAATGCATATAATAAAAATAATAAGTATACAGAATAAGCGAGCGAGCGACGGATTGAATGAGTGAGAGAACGAAGGCGTACCTCTAGCAAGACTTTAAATGTCCACATGACGCCATGATTACTGCAATGTCGATTGTTATAGTTACTTGATTTAATGAAATATAATATGTGTTCATATATGTTACATTAGTAACCAGTAAACTGTATTGGTTCTGATAGTATGGAACTTTACTTATTATGAATTTAACACGAAAACTAATACAATACAAACAATGTTTCAATTTCCATCGATTATGAAACACTTTCCCCCCTAATTTTACTGTTTTTTTAGAGAGACAGAGATCTAAAGTTAAATAAATAATGTTTTTAGCCTAAAGGACACACAAACAATGACTCTACTGGAGGTTTCAACCAGGACTTACCGATCCTATTATTACAGCTTAACCAGGTGCCTCGCAAGTATATTTCAGTAAAATGATTACGGTGAATAAGTAACTTGCCTAAATGACACCTGATAGTTTATGGCCCTGATGGCAACTTTAACCTACGACCCATCGGTCCAGGTTATTAACAACCAGACTAGACGATTCACAATAAATATTTCTTAGTAGAATAAGTTCTTAGTAAATGTAATTAAATAAATTGCCTGGGGGCATAAAAAGGTGGTGATGTGGGTGAGAGGGGGCATAGAGCATGACCCTGGTTCGGAGGAGACTGACCTATACATTACGACTATACGCCACCATATTCATGAATACTTGCCACTGTAGATTTGCTCCCAGAAAACTAGACATTAGTAAATAACCATTAAATATAATCATGAACACGCCATTTGCATTCCTTAATTTGGACGTTAGCAATCAAACACGAACATGTGGCACCTAACTCCTTTGTAAACAAAGTATGTCGTAAAACTGGTCATATACAAGCACTCCAATCAAACTTGCCAATATTATAACAAGGTCCACTTAATCCTGCATAACATATATTAAAGGGACACGCAGTAGGGTTGGAGTGTTCTTCTTCTTCTTGTATGGCGTTTAGCGTCACTTTCAACAATTGCTCAATTATATCGCGACGGTGTCTACTTGAGACCGTATTCTGAGCGCTGCTGCACTGGAGTACCATGCCGCAGACACATGGTATGTCACATTTTATCGACAATGGGTCGACCAGGCAAAGAATTGTCCTCTAAATAATGAGCACCAAGCGAGAAAGCTTCAAGTACCAATTTTAAAATCTTTGGTATGACCCGACCGTGGATCGAACCGACGACCTTCCGCATTCGAGTCGGACACTCTACCACTGTATCACGTTGCGATGCAGCAGGGTTGGAATCGAAATTTACCCATGTTCGCGTACATATCAAATAAATCTTCAATTCAATATGAATGTGAAACCACACGAAGATATCAATCTTCGAGTATTAATATTGTTTTCAGAACATTTATATTTAAGAAATTAATTTTTTTGGTAATACGCTAATTATGAAAATATGTGAAAATTTTTTTAAGAAAAATGCAAATTGATGTTTCCCGGGCCCACCCCTATCAAACCGAGAAACACTGATAAAAATTAAATATGTGTTATATTTTGTCGTATATGACCACGAATATTTGAAGTTTGAAGTACTTTTTACCATAAACAAGTGTTCAGTCCCCGTCACCAAGGCTCATAGTTCACAACTTTCTTTAATATATCACTGTTTGTATTACACGCAATGTCAAAAACTCATGCATAATTCATTTTCTTCTACCTAAAATCGATGATTTATCTCTCGTTAAATAAAGACTTTATTATAATTGTTAGTTAAAAATAAACACGACATTAAAGGTCTGCAACCTAAATCTTATATGTGCATTTACATCATGTTGATATATAATTTTCAGAAACAATGTTACTTATTCAAACAAAGGCGTGTAACGTTGCTGTTACAATAAATATGTCCCATAATTCAATTGTGTCCCATGATTTTTTATAATAACATAAGGTTCTGAAAGGTGGTCATGATTAAAAATTGATAAAAAAATACGGTATGCCCCTTTAAACTGGACTGCGGAAGAATCTGCATTTTATACCCCTTCGATACAATCTGCGCCGCAATCGAATTAATTACCCTGTAGAGAACAGGTAAACCACATCAAACATGGGTTAATTTACATTGAACACTTTACAAGATCAAAATGCAAAATCGGCATTTCGCCAAATTAACATATTTAATTAATTATTCAAGAAGAGGAAACACGAGTTTAGGGGAACGGTTACCGACTGAACAACGGCCGTAGGTGACTTCGCATCAGGTAGGGTAAACGCACGGTCATGTTAGTTTTAATTTCGAATTTAATGAGAAGGAAACTAATAAGAATAAAAAAAAACAAACATTAAGATATAGTTTTTATTCATAGTTTCCGGTACATACGACCATAATCCAGCGCACTATACTAGTACTGTGGGAGTGGACAGTTACATCAGTCAAATACTTCAATTACATACATGTTATTTCAGATAATGTTGTACAATGTGCGATATTACGAAATCAAATATGTTCTGTTCTGCTCCTTTCTGCCAGTATCTAACATTGAATACAAGAACAACAACACGAACGAGAACGAGAACACGAACAAGAACGAGAATAAATTTTATTCAGCATTAAACAATATATGCTTTTAGCCTACCTATTATTTACAAGACTTTGAATGCATTTGTTTATATTTAGAGCATTTTTTAAATGCTCAACACATTCTTTAAAACATCGACGAAACGACAAAGTGAGGCAAAACGCAAGAAGTTCTGGAACAATTACTGTATACCTTATCTTTATTCGATTATCAATGGTTTTAGAAGAGATATCAGAGAGTGGATACGACTCACGTGTATTGTACACGACGGATAAATCGTGCAAAATAACGAGTTTTTATAATAATCACGACTGAAGGTCTCTGATATATGGATCTAATCATATAAGCATACATCAAAAGAAAACTGCCTGTTTGAACTACTTAATTTGACTTCCCTATCCTTCTGAATAACCGTTCAGATTTGTTGGCCGTAATCGAACGAAGGTGTTTCAAGCATGTAACATAATTATACTTAAATAATTTATAGGTAATGAAATTTTTGGATGCCACTGTTAATCAATGGTTGGGGAAAGTTTACATGTTCGACATACCTTGGATAACGTTTACAAGCATTGTACTTGCAGGGGATGATTTGCTTGACCGTAGAAACAACTTAATGAACTGTTCATTAATTGAGATTTTTTTATCACTGCATCATTGTTTCGGATGAAAGCGTTACTACATTTCAGTTTCAAACATATTTATATTACCTCGATGGTGAAATTTTTTTCAACTTGTTAGAACCAATACTTAGCATATGCGAATAAAGCCGTGGTAGAAGATCGAACTCACAACCCCCGATCCTGGGTCCCATGCTCAACCACGGACCACACGCTCCTGTTATTACATGTTTATATGGTACGTAATTAATAAATCACAGGGCAATATTTCCCAACGTTAGATAGGCGACCATTTACACAATTCAAAGTTGTTGTTTGTATTTATTGCATATTAACGCCAGCATTATCAATAAATGGTGCCATCTGCGACATTGTGAGCACTTTCCGGCTTTAACCGTCATCTAGATCCTTCCGCCTTCTTTCTTTAAAACTTGTATCAACACTAGATGTAAAGTTGGTTATTATTAGGAATAGGTGAGCGTAAAACAGTACTGTTTATGAAACGTTACTTTCGGTCTAAGACGTGTGAAAAAATATGCACAATAATTACAATTTGCCTCAAATTTACATAAAGTGAATTGTAAATGACCTTTGAAATAATGAATGAGATCAGGTCACGGGATACAGGGAAGAAAACAGAATAGCATTACGAACCATAGTATTGACACTAGAATTGCCATTGCATTTACAGTGTTCTGTGTCTGGGTATTTCGGCTGGAATTGCTATATAATTCTAACAACGAGTTCAAAAATACAATCGACGCATCTTGTTGAACTTGAACTAATAGCTGGAAGAGAAAAACAACACTAAAATGTCGGTGAACCTATAAAACTTGAATGAAATCTCGCACAGTAAACACACACGTGACCTTGTTGAGTCGCACTGTCAAATGATTGATGGGCTGTGCGGTGAGAGAGTAGCGCATGCTTGTAGCAGAAGGTCTGTGATGATGGATTGACAATGACAGGCAGATTAGTGGCTGCTAATGAAAAATAATTCCGGCAGATAACTGTTATGTTTCGTTTGCAGAAAAGTATATTGAAGCAATGGTGGTAGAGAAAACGTCGATCTTGCTATCGCTTATAATTAATAACTATTAAAAACACATGCTGATAGGATAGTGCCGGTATAAAATCATACTGCTTATACTTTACACTAGGATGTTCTGGGCCACGTTCAGTACTATGGCAGTTATTTTAAACTGATTTATTTAATTTACAAATTGAACAAGATCTTATAACATGTGGGACTATTTCAGACATCCCACTGGCTTATCGAGAGAAGTTACCCCCCTTGATATCGCGGTTTTTATTACTTACCTCGCTAAACCGTGACATTTGGTTTGCATAGATACATGTAGGAGATTTAATTTTATCATTATAACTTTTTCATTATAAAATTTTCAACATATTACAACGTCTAGTCATAAGTTTTTTATGATAAGATAAAAATTAAAATAAGTTTGCGTCTTCTTGCTTCCTTTTTTATTTTATAACAATATGCTCCTTATATAATCTATATAAAAAAATACTCAAAACACGTTTTCGGCCACCTTTAATGTCTTATAAACCTTAGTTGTGATTTTTTAATAACCTATGACAACGTATACGTTTATTGCAAATAAAATTCTTTTTACGATGATACTTAGATATACAAAATATAATAAATACATCTTGCTTCCATTTTGATTTGAAAATGAGACAAAATGTAATTCTGATTTATGTTCAATAGAACGAACTAGTGTACCCAGTTAAATACAGCATATATGTCGCTATATCAGCCGACAGATGTTAGTCAGCACTATCATATTTATATATACATGGTGATATTGCAAGTTATATGTAGTTTAAAGTGTTGTTTTTATTTATGTATTTTACTTATTTTCTAAAGGATAGATTTATTTTAATTTCATATTTTAACTAAAGAACCTTCAAAAAACTTCAAATTCAAGTACATTTCTTTTGTAATCCAAAACATTACTTAATGGCTTATTTCTTTCGCACAGAAACCAAAACCAGTGACTAAATAGCAACAATACTTTACGCGAGGCATATTAATTGAACAGATTTGACAATGTAATTGGTTGATAAATATATCAAATAATAAAAAAATTACTCAATTTAATGATCTTTTTAAGATATTTTTAAATATGCGCAAATAGTGCTCTTTTACTTCTTCAGGCCGGGCCCGATAAGCTCAGCAGGTTACGCGTCTGACTATCAATCCAGGGGTCGTGAGTTTGAATCCCCCGCCAAGCAACAGTCTCCGTGATGATTTATATACGACATTGTGTCTCATTGTCACTTGTTTCTCACCACTGATTCAAGAGGGAAAGTTATCAGTTACTTGCGGAGATGGGGTGTGCTCGAGTACTGGTTAATCACAGGAAACAGTGATTAGGTAAAACTGATCGTCTGTTAGCCTTCAATGGCATAAAAATGACGCTAAATATTCAATCAATCAATCAATCAATCCATCCATCAATCAATCAATCAATCAATCCATCAATCAATCAATCAATCAATCAATCAATCAATCAATCAATCAAATTCTTCTTCAGCTTTTAATTCAAAATCTTGGTTAATTGCAGATTTTAGTACAAAGATTAACAATATTTTACATAGAACTTTATCATGTAAAATAATTGTGCTATACATTGATATGCATAAAGAATGAATGAATGAATGAATGAATGAATGAATGAATGAATGAATGAATGAATGAATGAATGAATGAATGAATCAATCAATCAATCAATCTTATAGTTTTTTAGAATGGCTTTGTACAAGTTTAACGTTCATGTAGATGTTTTGTTATATGACGTGTATGTAGATTAGAAATTTTTTGTTGTATAGTGTTTAGCGTCGCTTTCAACAATTTTTCAGTCATATCGCGACGGTGTCTACTTGAGACAGTATTCTGAGCGCTGTCACACTGGAGTATCATGCCGCAGACACATGGTATGATACCCCACCCAGTCACATTATACTGACACCGGGCCGACCAGACCTAGAACTCTCCTCTAATGCTGAGCGTCAAGCAAGGAAGCTTCTAGTATCATTTTTAATGTCTTTGGTATGACCCGGCTGGGGATCGAACCCACGATCTTCCGCATGCAAGGCGGCTCTACCACTAGACCACGCCGCGGTCTTTCTTTTAAAAACAACAACAGAAAGTTTAAAATATCATTTGACTATCAGTGCACTTGTCCCGTTAACTTAGAAAGTAATGCGTCTGACTATCATCCCTCGGGTCGTGAATTCGAATCCCCGCCCGGCACCAGTCTCTGTGATTAGTGGAGCGCGTGGTCCAGTGATAGAGCACCGAATCCATGGTCGGAGTTGTAAGAACTTGTTTCACAATCAAAGAAAGATAAATAAGTTTAAAAATAAAGAGTCTCTATGATGATTGATTTACAACATTATGTCTCATTGTTAGTCTCATTGTCTCTTTCATATATATGAGATTATATAAATAATTAACCGTAATATTTTGATTATTTTGTGTTAAATAATCAATCTTTATCTGTTGATTGATAATAAAATAAACTATACCAAAGTATATTGAAATTTGTTATTTAAAATCATTAATCTATGTCAAAGTTTTACACATTCAATTTAATCAAATGATTTTAGCGTTTAAGTAAAATTCAATAATTTATTTTTTATACTACACATCAAAATCACTAAAACGTGCTAATCAAAACAAGGACGTATATAAGACCATGTCAGATTGTAGCCGAGGGCATATATAACACGTCACGTCTACTTAATTTTAGTGTCCATGCGTAACGATACCTGTATGTTTTATCGCGGTCTAAGGGAAGTAATTGGATTCATCTCCAATATCATCAAACTGAGCAGGGGCAATTATCGCAGAACTCTTGGGAAATGTCTGAAATAGTTTGACTTGGACAAATTACACTCGAAGTCTTCATGGTTAGAACCCATACTAAGCATGTCTTGCCTCAAGGACACCACACACAGCCATGCGGGATCTCTTAGTTGTAAGAACATCTTTACAAAAGATGTAAACCAATGCATATAAACGTTTTTATTTTTCCTCACGATTTGAACCTGTCAGTTTTGCAACAAGTTGTAAACTAATATAAAGGCACTAAGGGAGTTAACTACGATATGGTTTTCCTAAGGGAAGTAACTTTGCCCAGCATTAGCTGCGGCATAAAGTACATTATTGTAAGAAAAAACGAAAGTTTAATCATAGTCTAATGATACATATATATTTGTCAAGTATGTTATATACTGTATTTCACCGGCTTACAACGTTAAAATATGTTTTAAAAAGTCTTTACGGTGAACAAAATAAATACGTTTAAACATCAGCAATAATCAATATCGCACTGAATTACTGTTACATATGGAGACCCATACCATGCCACCCCACAAAAGCACGTTTGGCCTACCCGTCATTGAAAGACCATATTAAGGCCATAATAAATTAATTGCTAGATTATCATCCACGCCCGCACCATAATTTTCATGCCTCCCCGAACCTTTTTATTTTCATAAAAAATAAAAACATTTAAAAAAAACCCATCAAAATTAAAAAATAAAAAAATAAAATTCTCCCGAACTCCCTGCTTTTAATAAAAAATTTGATGATAATCTAACAATTAATTTATTATGGCCTAATCCTAAGTCAGTACTGCTTTAAGTATAAGACATGAACTGGTCGGAAATCAAACCCGGACATTCCACTGGAAAATAGAGATGGAGAAAAATTACCATAATATCAATTCTTGAAAACTTTATTATCTTTACTTCTGTCGCAGTCTGTCCGTCACAGCTGTTCCGATATTTTCGATATCGCCAGGGAGGCATGTATACATGCTATTAAATTATCGTGCTAAACTATTATCGTGTTAATATTGTGACTACCCATTACGACAACATAGTATAGAAAATGTGGATCACGTGATCTAAGGTGGTACATGTGGTGAATTCGTGAATTCGTGATATTCTAGATCGAAAAGGAAGGGGAGGGGTGGGGGAGGTGTGTGTGTGTGTGTGTGTGGAGGGGGAGGGGAGGTGGTCCAATCGCCACCTTGAGCAAGAAATTCTACCACCTGGGTCCTAGGTACTGGTTTAACACAGGATGGCTTTGAGTGTGATTCGGAAGAAATTGCTTCACAACCTACGTAAAATACATGTTTACACTATCAATCGGTACCATTAATTGCTAAAGTACACGTTCAAAAATAAAAGAAACCGATATAAACACACGTGTGAAAGCTGACCAATTTAGAAGTCAAACTTTATAGATATATACAGTCCTACTTGACAACTTCTTGTGGTCATGGGTCAAAATATATCACGGAGTAGCCTCTCGAGATTCGTTTCACCGTTGATACTTAGCGAAGTCCATATTCCTAAAGGGTTGGTCAGTTTTAGACAGCCCGCGAACCATTAACCAATCAATGTATGTTATTTTATTTGTTCATATATCGGTAGCTCAACCACTGTTTTCATGATGAGTATTTGAACAGAATGTTGATGTGATACTTAAAATATATCATAACACATGTGTACATATAGAAAAACGATAAAAATATAATTACCACTTTCAACAAAAGTAAAAAAAGATAAAATAATGCATTTTCTTCCCCATTTTATCCGTTTTATAATCAATAAAACGAATACATGTGCATCTTTAGGTGAGCTTTACCACATTGAATCGTTTTAGGTTTTTAGTTTTCAGTTTATGTATAACTGAAAGAAACCGATTTAATTCAAGATCATACAAGTTTCAATAATAAATTAAGAAATAGATTTACTAATAATGTAAGTGAACTGGACTGTTTCTGAGTCCAGGATCGCATATTACCACATTCGTTATTATCTACTTACATTTCCAACCTGGCAAAAGCCTTCAAATGTTTAATGCCTCATTTTGAGCAGTTAATTTGCACGCCGGTAATTTTGAAATTCCACCTAGATATAACATGGGTTCACAGACTTGATTTCATTCTTAAGTCTTATTTTAAATTTAGATTATTTGCTTCCTTTAACCAAATATCTGGAATGATGCAGTGTTACAATCCAATCCGAAATGTTCAACTTATCGTGTTTGGTACATTGATGTTGTACACTGAATATAACATTTTATCACTTCACATACGCCTACCATACCCAAATGTACACACTTCGATCAAGCCTCGTATTGATTGATTGATTGATTGAATATTTAGCGTCATATTTATGCCATCGAGGGCTTACAGACGATAAGTTAACCTAACCACTGTTTTATGGGATTCTGGAAGGTTAAACAGTACTCAAGCACATCCCATCCCCGCAAATAACTCATAACTTTCCCGGTTGAATCAGCGGTGAGAGACGAATGACAATGAGACGAAATGTCGTATATCAATCATCACAGAGACTGTTGCCGGGCGGGGATTCGAACTCACGACCCCTGGATTGACAGTCAGACGCCCTTCTGACTGAGCAAATCGGGCCCGGTCACGCATTAAAAGTGCCGTATCTTAAACTTTGACTGAGCATTACGTCAGCACGAGACCGTGATCGTGTTTTGAGCACGACACTTTACCTACTAACCGAGTATGCTTAGCAATTGTTTTACGCAGTAGCACACCAAGCGAATTTCTGTGAGATTCGAGAACATTTGTCGTAATCTATGGAAAAAATAGTTTAAACTGGAACTTCACACAGATAAAAAGTTCAGTATAGATCGCATTATACGTGATAATGAACGACTACAGGAGTTGGAATCATGCTGTAAGTCGCAGTTCAACTACAACAAGTTCAACTACCACAGAGGCAATGGCTTATACGCAAGATGATATATCAATGGCAAACATAAACAAACAAAACCTTATTTTCAAAATAGTAATTAGTGCTACTTTATTTGAGACACTTAATCCCCAATAGAAATGAACTTGATAGGTCAGACGTGTTTACTTATCTTTCAGCCAAATGTTTATCGTCTTTTGCCAATGCAATTTTCGATAACGAGTTTCATTTATTACGTACATGCCAGAAATAAACAACAACAGTAGTGCGTTTAACAAACTACTGTTACTTGTGCAGTCATTTAAAAACCTACAATATTTCTTAAAGATGTAAAAGTTTATTACGTTATTTTAGCTCAATTGCGAAGAAATCTCAAATAGGTACCGCTCTCGACTGTCCGCTTTCTGGATAAAACCAGTACTGAGTGTTGTTTTATGAGAGGCATCGGGTCGATCATAGGATCGAACCCGCAACCTCTGGCGTGAGCGGCCGACCACTCTACCCATTACACTTCTGCCCATTGTCCACTTTCTGGGTTAAACCAATACTGAATGTGTTATTTCAGACATCGGGTCGAGTTGGGGATCGAACTCTCAACCTATGACGTGAGCATTCAACACTCTCTCCACTACACTACCGCTCCGTGGTAACTGCTCAATCACTTTACTAATCAATGATTTATAACAGGTTAGCGGTCATCATTGAGACGGGACTGCCAGTTGACTAAAAATAAAACATTGTCTATCAGGGCATACTGTATGATAGTAAGCCGGATAGTTTCTGGTTGGATAAAAATGTTAAACTGATGAAAGATTACTGAAAATATGAAAATGTATGATGGTTTTACATTAAGAAATTAAATTTATACTGTTTTGACTGATTAAGCCGATTTAATTGAGAAAACTGTACACAAAGTAATAGAAAAGGACGAAATTTATATGTGTATCCATTCTGAAACTAAGGAGAAACCGAATTTAAAGATTAAAGATTGATAAAAAGATAAAACATTGTCCTTAATGTTTTTACAGTTTCATTAGAGTCATGGGCATTTATTTATGTAATATCTGTTCGAGGGTCCTTAAAACGTTTAGCACGTGCAATAAGGGCAAAAGGTATAATGTACGTCGATGGGAATCGCCATAGTGGCGTCTGACCTAGATCGTCCTAAATAGGTAGTGAATTTGATTGTATAGGTCATTAACGCAGAAAGAAAGTAAAACATAATATTGTATATGTCACTAATAGCGAAACGCAGAAAGAAAGTAAAACATGATATTGTATAGGTCACTAATAGCGAAACGCAGACACGAAGTTAAACATAATATTGTATAGGTCACTAATAGCGAAACGCAGAAAGAAAGTAAAACATAATATTGTATAGGTCACTTATAGCGAAACGCAGACACAAAGTAAAACATAATATTGTATAGGTCACTAATAGCGAAACGCAGACACGAAGTAAAACGTTATATTGTATAGGTCATTAACGCAGAAAGAAAGTAAAACATAATATTGTATAGGTCACTAATAGCGAAACGCAGAAAGAAAGTAAAACATGATATTGTATAGGTCACTAATAGCGAAACGCAGACACGAAGTAAAACATAATATTGTATAGGTCACTAATAGCGAAACGCAGAAAGAAAGTAAAACATAATATTGTATAGGCCACTTATAGCGAAACGCAGACACAAAGTAAAACATAATATTGTATAGGTCACTAATAGCGAAACGCAGACACGAAGTAAAACATAATATTGTATAGGTCACTAATAGAGAAACACAGAAACGACGTGGTACGTACTATTGCATGGGTTACTTATAGAGAAATGACGCAATACATATTATAGTATTGGTCGCTAATCACGGAAAAACGCAGTTACGGCGTAATATTTAACATTGCATAGGTCACTTATAGAGAAAAAAAGTAACGACGCAATACATACTATAGTATCGGTCACTAATGGAAAGACGCATACAGTTTGATTGAGAAGAGAGTGGATATATAAAAGAAAAAAGCTTTATAGATAAGGTATGAAGCAAATATACACTTTCGTGTAACATTTTACATCCACATTTGAATAAAAAGATGGAAAAGAGATTCACAAAACTTCTCCCCCACCCCACCAAGAAAATGACTTATCTAACTACTTGCAAGCATTTTTTTTGTGTTTTGATAAAAACAATTTTTGAAGCTTCATGTATGCTGTTTGAATGATATTTGCATGGGCTCATAAAACTGATCCGTTGACGTTTAATATACAACACACTTTCCATTAAATCATGCCTTCACGACTGTATTGGCCACTGCATTTAAGGTGTAAAGCATTTTTATGATCTATAATCGGCTAAATTCAAAAGTAATACTCACTTCCTGTGACAAGGTTAGGCAAAATTCACAATAGTCACTTCCGGTGGTTCCTGGTCTACATGTTTCCTCCAACTTACACATCCGATGACCTACATTATCATTCGAACTGGACGTGTCTATTTTACTAAATTTCTCAAAATTTGAACACGATTTGTCTCTTTCACACGTTCCGGATAATCTACTGCACGCTTTGTACGAGTCGTTCTGGCCACAGTAGGGCCCGTTATTGACAATCGATGGAATATCGAATTTCTTCAGATCAATCGGATGGAATACGTTCAATTTATCTCTTTCAGAATTTTCTTCCGATCTACAAAACTGGCCATTTGCTTTGTTCGCCCTGCACTGATCGCAATCGGAGAGTTTTTGGACAGTTAACGGGACGTCAAATTTCTTTAGATCGATTGGATGATAAACGTCTAATCTGAACATCATAATGGCTGCTAAGCATCCGACGTGATATGTCACGTGATCATTTTTAGGCTCAATTTTCCTCGTTAAAATGGCATCAACTAAGGCCTTTGGTCTTTCGTAGTGTCCCACGTAGAGATATGCGTTATATGTGAAGAGACGACCTTCTCTATTTTTACGTAACATGGCTGTACCGAATAAAGCACTTTCACAAACTTATTTTTGACAAGACGAAATTTAAATTATTTGAAAGTCTTTTTAAGATGCTATTAAACACTCCTATCATTATTATGTGGTCGCGATAGAGACGGTTTCGAGGTAATGTGATATCCACTGAGCTCAGAATCAACACAATCTTCAACCGTTATTAATTTCATCTACATAATTTCGAAACATACAACTTTTTTTACGAAATATTAAATCATTGCCGTACGAAAATATCTTAATTTTACGAAGTTCTCGTCTCTCGAAAGAATAAATATAAGACTTAGAAACGATATAAAATTCGGCGTAATATATCCAACGAACTTCCAATATAATTTTATGTAATCGTTTGTCTATATTTCTTGAAGTTTTAATCCATTAAATCCACAATAGCTTACAACATCAAATACAGCATGGCATTATGATGGGATTTCATTATTCAAGCGTGAGATTATCCGATCAGTAACTTCAAAGACTTGGGCCATAACCAAGCGAAAGTCGACTCCAGCTTTATCTTAGTGTGCAAAGTATACTAACTCTAAAAGATACATAGTTATACAAAACAAGTCGATCTTCCACCGCATGAAAAAAAAAACGCAAACAGGTATGCAATGTACACAAGGCTAAAGCAGTCTAGCAGAAACGGTTATTTCGAATTGTTCTGATAAATCAATTTGAATACTCATGTTGTAGGGAGACAGACAGGGTGGTTAAAACATTGTAGAAAGTGATATGTAGGCAAATCGTTCACCTCAATTAATTCGGCAGAGCTAGGGCACCGATGTGTGGTCCCTGCATTATCGCGGGGTTACACTCGGAAACTAAAGTGTAAATCTAAAGAACAGAGTTTTTTGTTCTCTTTATTATTCTTTTGTAAATGTTTTGTACATTACATTATTATTTAGAAATATGACATTTTATTACAAAAAAATAAGCACATTAAAATTTGCATCCATTTTCAAAACAATTAATAATTCCATTTACAAAATACCGCGATAACACTTTGAAACTGATGGTTAACTCTTGACCGTGTAAAACACGTTCTTTTACGCCGCAAGAGAGTTGAGAAAGAGAGAAATTGCGTCAAATTAGGATATATCTCTTTCAAATAAGAGATTTTATTGAATAAATGTCCTCACGTTTCAGTAATTTTAACTGCGATTTCCATTAAATGTGGTTAGATATTAACAACTGCGCATACTGGAAAGCATGGGGTGTTTGTAAGCTGATAAACGTTTATTTATCTCTCTCTCTCTATTTTAATTGCTTAATAAAACATCTGCAATAAACAATCGTGCCTTTTTCAATGACGATTTTTTATTATTCATCCATGAAGTGATTAATTCTATTTATACAAAAAATGATTATAAATAAAAATATATATTTTTGAACGGTTTCAATCTCACTGTTTATTGAAATAAACAGTCATGCACAATAAATACAAATTGTTTTTCGTAGCCATAAAAAAACACGTGTTTATCGGTAAGTGCAGTAAAATGTTACTAGTACCACCGTTGTTTTTTCAATTAACTTTGCTAAAAACAGAGAGAGAGACATGCACAGATAATGCACCACAAATGACACACGTACTCGTATTTATCCATCGGTATATACCAAATCAAATTCAATGTTCCTAAACAATTTTATTGTAACCGCCATTCATTATTAATTAATCACGTGACCATTCCGAGTCAATATATCACTTTTTGTAGCATTACAGCTTTTTATATATTGACTGGTATCAGACAGTATGCTAATTCATGTAATTTATTGTTCTTACATAGATTTTATTATTAATAACAAGGTAATACACAACAATATTACACTTGGTCGTAGTTGTATTGCTTTTTATATTCACTGATACAAGTCAATACATCATATTTACTGATTTCATGTAGTATTAATATTTAATACAGTCATACACAATTAATATAGCACTTTTTCGTAGCCACAAATAACGCGTATTTTTCGTATTTATTGGTAACTATAGCTACCAACAGTAACTGTTCCCAAGTATTTATACTCAACACTGTTAAATGAGACATGCACCTTGTAGTGTATAGCACTGTTAATGAGACACGCACCTTGTAGTGTATAGCACTGTTAATGAGACATGCACCTTGTCGTGTATAGCACTGTTAATGAGACACGCAACTTGTAGTGTATAGCACTGTTAATGAGATTCGCACCTTGTAGTGTATAGCACTGTTAATGAGACACGCACCTTGTCGTGTATAGCACTGTTAATGAGACACTGCACCTTGTAGTGTATAGCAATGTTAATGAGATACGCACCGTGTAGTGTATAGCACTGTTAATGAGACAAGCACCTTGCAGTGTATAGCACTGTTAATGAGATACGCACCTTGTAGTGTATAGCACTGTTAATGAGACACGCACCTTGTCGTGTATAGCACTGTTAATGAGACACGCACCTTGTAGTGTATAGCACTGTTAATGAGACACGCACCTTGTAGTGTATAGCACTGTTAATGAGATACGCACCTTGTAGTGTATAGCACTGTTAATGAGACATGTACCTTGTCGTGAATAGCCATGTTAATGAGACACGCACCTTGTAGTGTATAGCACTGTTTAATCAGACACAGCACATTGTCGTGTATAGCACTGTTAATGAGACACGCACGTTGCAGTGTAAAGCACTGTTAATGAGACACGCACCTTGCAGTGTATAACACTGTTAATGAGACACGCACGTTGCAGTGTATAGCACTGTTAATGAGACATGCACGTTGCACTAATGAGCCACGCACCTTGCTCTGTATAGCATTGTTAATGAGACACGCTTTTTGCGCTGTATATCACTGTTAACGGTATATATATATATATATATATATATATAAAAAATTCTTGTAATTCTATTATTAATCAATGCAAGAATTACATGTTTTACAAAGTCAGTTTTGATAATTAATCCTTGAAACAATTAATTATATATTTCAACAATTACATAGCAACTCAAAACACAACGTTTAGGTCCAAAAATGAAACAAACAATGCACGTGAAGTATGTTTAAATTACACGATGATGTGAGTAATCTGAACCAGATTGTATAAACGCCTGTTATCTGGAAACTAGCAATTTATCGTGATACTTGTGGCTCAAGTCACATCAGGTGGGTATAGGCATTGATAAGACAAGAGATATCAATGACCTCCGGCCAAGCACGCCTGCAGCGCTATTTCAAGACAGTGCCGTCATTATTTCTAATCGACTAAGTTGTGGTAACTTTTGAATAAATTGGGCAGTGGTATTTTTATATTCTTCCCAACAAACCAAACCCACATGTGCTATCAGCACTATATAACCGTAAGCGTGGCGCGCGTTGTCAGAACGTGGTGATAGAAGTGAGGTCCATGAACGGTTGGGTCGCCAGTGTGATCCGTTTCGAACCATAAGTTTTCCTGTTTGAGTAAGGCATTTTATCTTTATTCGATTTATTAGCAACGGTTTTAGAGCCTAGCGTGATAAATACATAAAGTTTTAACAACTTGTTTCACAATCGATGTAAAATAAACACTTTCATTATCAATTATACTTATATTAATCTACACTTAATCACCTCTATCGAGTACGGTCAAAATCAGTCTTCAGAAATTCTATTCCAAGGAATAAATGAGTAATCATTTTGGAGCACGTGGTCTATTGGTAGAGTACCGAACCCATGATCGGAGGGTCGTGGGTTCGATCCTCCACCACGGCTATGTGTGGTGTCCTTGGGCAAGACACTATTCCGTATATATTAAGTACTGGTTCTACCCAGGAAGACTTCTAGCGTGACTCGTTTAAGTTGTAAAAATTCTGTTTTATAATCGAAGTAAAATAAATAAGTTTAAATTAAATTAATCATACTACACTAGAATTACAGCTTTAAAACATAAAAATAAATCAATTAAAAAATAATATCCCCATCTGCATTCGGTTTCCACTCACATGCACTCAATACTAATACGCGATACGTGTTATCACAGGTATTTTTTAAATGGGGTTTAACGTCATTTTCAACACATTTCAGGTTATATATCCAGTTTTACTGGAGGAGGAATTCCTCAGAATTGAATCAGACTGAGTAGAACCACCGTCCTTCCGCAAGTAACTAACAAACTTTCTCACATAAAGTTTTTGGAGCGAGCGGGCCTCGAACCTACAACCTTAGCGGTGAGAGGTAAGTGATCTTGAGACGGCGCCTTAGACCACTCGGCAACGGGGGACCCGACATCACGGGTATACTATAAGATGAAAGAATCCTCACTAATAACGAAACTATTCTATTTTTCTGAACGTAACATTTGATACCTGTAAATTCTGAAAATCTTGGTATTCAACTCCTCTCATATGCTCTCATACTCACTATATTAATTATCACATTTATATCAAAATGACAGCGGATTATTTTATACTTTATTACACTTACGTTATACTGCGGATAAGTACTGCCTTATTAAATCCACATCCGTCATCTCTCATTCGTAAATCTTGTATTATATTGTAATGCGCTACTGTCCATGTTGTTGGGACGCAGACGCTAGTATGGTATACTCGCATTCGTTAATACCAATTAATACTGATCAGTACATCGGATCAAATGTACTTTCCTAATTAACTATTGTCAAAAAGATCCATACATTAAATCGTCTGCCTAATATCCGGCTGATATTTGAAGTGGTTGCAGACGAACTTGCTGGGAGAAGAATTACAACAGTTATCAAGGCTTAAACATTAGTCTTTGCAAATATATCATAATTATGACTAGTTACGTATATACTAAAACACGAGCATTTTTTCCATCAAGTCGCTGCCTCACACAGCTGATGTCATGTGATAGATGTCATAACATGGCGGCACTGATAGCAATTCATTCATTTTCAAAACGAGCTAATTTACTATAAAAAACAAGGCGATGGAAGTTTTTAAATTGAATATAATTAACAATTATAGTTAAAATTTCGGAGAAGAAAAAATACTAGAAATTATATTTGCAAAGTAGTATTCAAATTTGATGTCTCAATTTCTTAATTACCGAAAAGAAATCTAGGCTTAAATCTAGCTCACAACCATAGTGGTTTATTATAAAATTATATAAATTAAAGTGAGAGATCTAGAATGTATACTGTTCCAAAATTTGTACATGCTGAACCGTCGACTGCCTCTTAAATTTAGTTTCGATAAGACTATGTTAATACGGACAAGTCTGTTCTGAGGTTTAAACAATTATTTTGTATTCATTTCATTTTTGACCTCATCTCAAGTTCTTCATCGTATTCTGCATTTTTGTTTTTATTTTTTCGTATTCTTCCTCTTCTTCTTTCATTGTTTCCGTATTCTTCCCCTTCTTCTGTATTCTGTCTTGGATATACACTAAACGCCTTTAAAACGCAAACTTCTGACTATTGAATATATTTTATCTAATACTTTGCTATCATAATTATCGGTTGATATACGTTACAAATTCATTGTTTTTTTGCAATTTGTGTTTATAAGTGAGAATATCGATGGAATAAAACTGGAAAAACAAAGTAAGAAAGTTATGTCTTGATTTAGCATTCGTGCCATTTAAAATTGCTCATATGTGTTGGCAAATCTCTATAAAGAGGAAACGAAGAGGAAATAAAGAGGAAATAAAGAGGAAAATAAAGAAGAAGAGGAAAATAAAGAGGAAATAAAGAAGAAATGAAGAGTATATACAATGTATACTGTTGTAAAAATTTCTCCTCGAAACATGGAGGAGTTCACCTCGAATTGAAACATCTAAAAACCAAAGGAACAATTAAACCCGGTAACACGTGATTTCTTTCATAATAACAATAATAATAATAATAAAGTTATAATAATAAGTCATGAAACGATATCAAAGATTGTTATCTTAAAGACCAGAAGCGACAGGTGCTTGTTGCAGGAAGTGTTATACATAACCTGATCTTGTTGGACGTGGTCAATCTCGCAGATCGACACGCCCGGGTTTATTTTGATGGATATTGATAACTGACTAATTGCCTTTCATGTTTAGCTTATATACACACATCTGTAAACGCATCTATACACACATCTTTATTCATAAAAAGGCAGCTGATTACCCGAGAATGAGGTTTCAAATAAAGTACACTCCCACACGGAGACAGATATCAATGAAGAAATAGTTAATAACACAGAGAGAGAGAGAGAGAGAGAGAGAGAGAGAGAGAGAGAGAGAGAGAGAGAGAGAGAGAGAGAGAGAGAGAGAGAGAGAGAGAGAGAGAGAGAGAGAGAGAGAGAGAGAGAGAGAGAGAGAGAGAGAGAGAGAGAGAGAGAGAGAGAGAGAGAGAGAGAGAGAGAGAGAGAGAGAGAGAGAGAGAGAGAGAGAGAGAGAGAGAGAGAGAGAGAGAGAGAGAGAGAGAGAGAGAGAGAGAGCGAACTTGAATTACGGATCAGTGAAACGAATCCCATTTTATATTGTGTTTATGACTTTATGAACGGAATAACAAAATGTGCACAATAATTCTATAACATGTAACAATAGGTCCTATGATAAGTAACCACAAAACAGAAGAGGTGAAGTTAATAAAAACAGACACAGTATGAATTTATTTTAAAATAATGCATTTTAAATTCGTAAAGTAGAACTAAATACCGATAATTACGTTTAAAATACAATCTTTTCCCTTATTATAAATTCTCGCCGAAAACAAACATTTGCAAAAAGAAAAAAAAATACGATGTACTTGTTATATAATGCACTCTGAATTAAAGTACAATCTTGAACGATGGCTTATCACCGTCATCTCCTTATCATGGTTGTTTCAGTATATACAGAATAAACAAAAACTGTATTCCACAGAAGCAAAACATCATATTTCAAGGCTTTCTTGTCAGTCGGAAGCTGATCTAAATGTCTGTCCGACTTGTTTATATAATGATTGTGTTAATTGTGCAAAGACTAGCATGTTAAAAAACAAAGACCTGTATCATGGCATGCTCACATAAACGGTTGTCAGAATTATGGATATGATAGCAAAAGATTTGAATATTTTGTCTTAAGGTACATCGAAGGAGGAGAGCCAAATTCTCACATACGGATTCCAAACGTATGTGAATTATTTTGGCAAACAGTAATGTGAGTTCATTATTCCAACAAACAACAATGTATGCAGATTATTTTGACGTATACAAATCACAATTACTGTATTTGGCAAATGGTTACAGAAGATAGTGTGAAAAATAGAAACTGTTTTCCGATTTATGCCATATTTTAGACAATGATTTTTTTTTATATTTGTTCCACCCATGATATTTTGTCAGACTTTTGATACGATATCATACTTTTATGAATAACACATTTCATTTCTGTTGTAATTAGTTGAAGGTTCAATGAAAATCGGTTAGGAAGCAAAGTTGAAATAATTATTTAATAATACACAAAATGAAAATTAAAAATGGACTGGGAGATGGGTTTAGCAGTCTTGGATAAGTACGTTGAAAAGGTGGAGTTATTGTTTTAATACAAAACAAATTGATGTAAGTTTCATTATTTCATATATGTAGTTATTGAGACAGGAATTTATTAAAAAAAAACTTGAATCACGTATAAAAAAAGGCCATAATTTCAAGTTTGCCTAAAATGTAGTTATCTCATCATAGACTAGCATTGTTAAAAAACAAAGACCTGTATCAATGGCATGCTCACATTATCGGTTGTCAGAATTATGGATATGATAGCAAATGAACCCCTTTTACGAAGGTAAAGTCACAGGTAAAGTTCCTTTAATATAAGGATTGTAGCTACCGAGATAAAAAAAAACCCTTAAAAAACCCCCCCATAAAACACAAACAAAACCACGTTAAACCAATTTTTTAAATAAAAAAGGCCATAATTCTGCCTAAAATAAAAAACAGTCTCCTTCATGGTAAACAATGGCACACACACTGGCACACAATGGTACACACAATGGCAAACACAATGGCACACACAATGGCACACAATGGTACACACAATGGCAAACACAATGGCACACACAATGGTACACAATGGTACGCACAATGGCACACACAATGGTACAAACAATGGCAAACACAATGGCACATAATGGTACACACGATGGCACACACAATGGCACACACGATGGTGCACACGATGGCACACACAATGGCAAACACACTGGCACACAATGGCATACACAATGACCACACAATGGCACACAATGGTACGCACAATGGCACACACAATGGCACACACAATGACACACAATGGTATAAACAATGGCAAACACAATGGCACACAATGGTACACACAATGGCACACTCGATGGCACACACGATGGCACACACGATGGCGCACACGATGGCACACAACATGGCAAACACAATGGCATACACAATGGCACACACAATGGCACACACAATGGCAAACACAATGGTACACACAATGGCACACACAATGGTTCACACAATGGCATACACAATGGCACACACAATGGCACACACAATGGCAAACACAATGGTACACACAATGGCACACACAATGGCACACACAATGGCACTCACAATGGCACTCACAATGGCAAACACAATGGCACACACAATGGCACACACAATGGCAAACACAATGGCACACACAATGATACACACAATGGCACACACAATGGCACATACAATGGCAAACACAATGGTACACATAATGGCACACACAATGGCACACACAATGGCACACACAATGGCACACACAATGGTACACGCAATGGAAAACACAATGGTTCACACAATGGCAAACACAATGGCACACAATGGTACACACAATGGCACACACAATGACACACACAATATGGCACACACAGTGGCACACACAATGGTACACACAATGGCACACACAATGGTTCACACAATTGCACACATAACGGCACACATAACGGCACACACAATGGCACAAACAATGGTACACACAATTGTACACACAACGGCACACACAATGGCACACACAATGGCACACACAATGGTACACACAATGGCACACACAATGAGTTTTATTGATGGTTACTTGCATATGAACATGCCTCAAAACTCTTCTAAATATCAAAATGATCATAACTCTGCCTTAAATTAAAATGGTTAACCAACATGGTCCATTGGGTCCTCTTTATGGTTAGTGGACGCATACATGGAGTTGTATTGGTGTATAAGTTGTGGGTTACCAAAGATATATGAACCCGCCTTAAAACTTAAACCGAAAAAAACAACCCTGATCTTCATTAAAGATTTTTTTTTTTTATAAAACTAAGGGAGATAAGCGGTACACGCAGCTATTTACAGTAATTTAAGAGTTATTCCCCATTAACTGTATTAGAAATATTGTATTGAAGACATGGTACCGTATTTATTAAAATTAATTAAATTGATTAATATCAACACGCCATGTGTTGGAAAAGGCGTTAAATTTTTTAAACATTTTGTCTACGGTATGTCAGAAAGCGAGCAATAAAATTCTACAATACCATAGAAATATCCACATAGAATATAAATACACATATAACTCGCAATATTTTTAATTTTACAATGTGATCAACTAAATGGAATGTAGCTTATCCTACCTGCTTGTATTGGACATGTATGGCGTCGTCCGGCGATTCGCTGCTTTCATCCGATGACCCTTTCTCCTGTAATATATGACTATATGAGCAATTTCCAGAGATGTATGACTATATGAGCAAACTCATGTAATGTATGACTATATGAGCAATTTCCCGTTATGTATGACTATATGAGCAAACTCCCGTGATGTATTAATAAATGAGCAAACGCATGTAATGTATGACTATATGAGCAATTTCCCGTTATGTATGACTATATGAACAAACTCCTGTAACGTATGACTATATTCAGCAATTTCCAGAGATGTATGACTATATGAGCAAACTCCCGTGATGTATGACTATATGAGCAAATTCCCGTGATGTATGACTATATGAGCAAACTCCCGTGATGTATGACTATATGAGCAAATTCCCGTGATGTATGACTATATGAGCAAACTCCCTTGATGTATGCCTATATGAGCAAATTCCCGTGATGTATGACTATATGAGCAAATTCCCGTGATGTATGACTATATGAGCAAACCGCCGTGCTGTATGACTATATGAGCAAACTCCCGTGATGTATGACTATATGAGCAAACTCCCGTGATGTATGCCTATATGAGCAAACTCCCGTGATGTATGACTATATGAGCAAACTCCCGTGATGTATGACTATATGAGCAAACTCCCGTGATGTATGACTATATGAGCAAATTCCCGTGATGTATGACTATATGAGCAAACTCTCGTGCATTTTAGACTATATGAGCAAACTCCTGTAATGCATGACTATATGAGCAAACGCGACCACCTTTATCACCCACGTCAATTAAAACTCGAGATGCGACTTAAATATTATAATTACAATAGATAAAATATCTCCACAATAAAACTGACAAATGGTTAACAATCTAAACGTGTTTATATTTTAATTAAAAAGTCAACAAACATTTATGATAAAAATCGTCTGCCGAAACATACTTTTGAAGACAAGTTTCGATATACTTCCACGGTAATACCGACACGTGAAAATACACTTATTACATATATTCATATACCATACATTACATACTGTTGAGTATACATGTATGGCTCTCATTCTGGTCCTATTTTGTCTTTTAATTGTATAAATATACATATGAAGATATCCTTATGTTATAACTCAAATGAGATCGAAAAATACGCGATTTTACTGCTATACACTTGGGACGTCAAAAAGGACTGAACATATCCATGTTAACGAGGTCACATATATATATATATTATATTATATTGACCGCTGCAATAAAAACATATTCACATAGGAAATTACTTCTAGTTTCATAATATACTAATTATACCACTGATTTCGAAAATAATCTAACCTTAATCAACCGTCGAAAAACTTATTGAAAACGCGTAGAATTATGCAATACGTTGACGTCGTTTTTGACGTAGGGTGGGGTTAAATAATTAAAGATTAAAAAAAATCTAGTTTGTCAATTGTTCTAAAATCTTACAATCACTGTGAAGTGTATTTTTGGAAATGACATAAAAATTATTCCAAAATCGGCTCAGTTTGTTTTTTGGTAACTTTGATTTGAAGCCTTTTTTTTCCCGAAAAAATCGATAAAAAATAATTTCCGTTTTTCGCTAAAATTATTAGAATTCGGTGTTCGTCGTAATTATTGCATAATTATGTAAATTCATATATCCGTTGAACGTGTACGAGGTGATATGTGTTTCGATTCTGTACATTCGGTAAAACTTGACTAAGGTCGAAAATACGGGATTTTGCTGCTATAAATCTGGACGTCAAAAAGACCAAACATGACCATGTTTACGACGTCATAGGTAAAGAAGTGTTATATATTCACCGCAGAAAAAAGCATATTCGAATTGGAAATTACTTCTAGTTTCATTACATATCAAATATTCCACTGATTTCGAAAATAACTTAAAAAGGTATTTTATCACCCTTAAGTGTAATCAATTTCAGGGAATATGTCTAAAAATCTGGACATCAAATCAGGGAATATGTATAATCCCTGCTTTTTTCAGGGATTATGTATATTCCCTGAGTGAATCAGGGATTATACATAATCCCTGAAATTTTCAGGGATTATACATATTCCCTGATTATACATATTCCCTGTAACATATATAACAAGAAAAAATCTCTGAAAATCTTATGATTTATTTTTAGATAGTGAAACTATTTACATCATCATCAAATTTAAAATTTAATTACTCTGTATTGTATATAATAAGAAAAGTTCTTTCAAATTGGAGATTTGATTTGTTTTTAAATTGTGTAAACACGCATTAAGATTAATTGTTCTAACATTACATTATTTACAGTAAAGATTCAATTACAGTGTAGTGGCTAGCTTCCCAAAGGCAATGTAGGCGCGTGCCTACACATTTTTTTTGAAAAATCGAAAAAAGACACAAATGAAATAAAAATCGGAAGGGGGTAAACTATAACATTGTAACATCTGTCTATGAAACTAGTAGTTACTTGAAAACATGAGACAGAAGGCTACTTCATATTCCCTTTATTAAAGTGAAATAAACCTTAAAACATTACATTTATTATCCGTTTATCTTGTTATAAAACAGTGAATTCAATGTTAATTTTAAGGATAATCAAATCCCTAAAATAAAAGAAATATACACCAAAACGCACCTACGACAGTCTAGCTAAATATACACCAAAACGCACCTAAGACAGTCTAGCTGAATTTTGTTTTTCAGCCAAGCTACGCCTCTGATGTGACGTGTATTATAAAAAGAGAAATACAGACGCCTTCGTTTAAAAGAAACAACACGAAGTTGTACAGACAATGTTAAAATCAAGTAAATAAATGTATAAAACAGTAGTATATCTCAGTTACCTTATGTTTTCAATATGGTGGCATAGTTCTTCCACCAGTTATCCACTTAACGAAACGCGATAGGTTTCTAGTTAACCACTTAATTTTCGCGAAAAAGAGCAGTATATAGGAAACTTTTCGCGTTAAGATATTAACTGGAAACTTATCGCGTTAGTTAACTAGATAACTAGATATTTTTCCAATAGTTAACTAGATAAGTGGTGGCAGGTAAGTGGCACTAACAGTAATTTATCTTAATTATGTTATTTATCTTTATGAGAAACTTATCGTGTTAGTTAACTAGATATCTAGATAATTTTTCGCCAAAATTAAGTGGTTAACTAGAAACTTATCGCGATAGGTAAGTGGAATAACTGATGGCAGAACTATGCCACCATAATTCAACACTAACATTTACTTCCTTTTGTAGAAATAAAAAAGCATAACAATAAACACGTACCTCTAAATGAAGGGCACCCGATATCTTTTGACACCAGGTTTTATATTCTGTACCAAGAACAGACAACTTCTTCAGAAACTCTCGCATTTCATGCACAATGAGTGACGTCCCCTCGAGGTCCGCCTGACAGACGCTTATCCACGTTTCAATCACCCTGAGCACTGCTTGATGTGCGATGGGCATCTCGTTGACAGGGCTAGCTATAGGGCTTATCCTTAATATATCTGGTCTGGCAAGTGATGATTTGGAATCAGACATACCGGCATTGGTATCCATAAGTGAATTAGACACAACCTGTGCAGATTCTGTCACATTGTTTTTTATTGTTGTTGAAGGATTAGATGGTCCTGCCCCAGACGAGCTAGAACTAATGTTTGTTTGCATGACGGGTTGCAAAAAATTGTTACTTGCAAAGTTGTTTGCAAACGAAGGTTGCGAAGGAAAGTCAAAACCTTGCGGACTGTTGCTAGCACTAGAAAGGAGCGGCGACTGCGGAGGGTCAAAATGGACGATGATATTTGCCATGCTGTCGTCTGGTGTATCCGTTGTGGACGCTTCAGACGGTAAGAAGAAAATAGAATCATGATTGACGTCTGTCATTGTTATAGCAACAGCAGACCCACAATGCACTAGTGTGGATACTTCCTGCTCTGAGCCACATCCAGATTTTGAAAGACGTTTACGGGAGCTGTGAGTTGACAGTTGACACAATGAGCCTAGAGTAGGATTCAATCGGCTCGCCAGATTTTCAGGAACTGAACTTGACCTAGAAAATACGGGAGAAATATCAAGCGGTGTATCCATGACAAACGTGGGCAAGTTTATCAGCTCTCTTTGGAATGCGATTATGTCGACGTCGTGGGTTGAAGATGGGTCACTACCAACCTTCACTAAAACAGAGTCGTCCTGGGACATACTGAGCTTCGAGACATTCACTTGTGATTTCGACAAATGTTTCTTACTTTGCCATTTGAATAGTCTCGATTTGGAACCTTTAAAAGAATCCGACTGCGTCAAACCGACAGGTTTGTGCACGTGCTCACTGCTCGGAATTTGAACAGTAGAGTTTATGTTAAGTTCAAGAGGAGTAACAAGACTCTCTCCTATTGCACGTAGAGCTAGATTAGTTCCGTTTTTATCATTAGCAGTACTTGTGCTATGTTTATTTGTCGGTGAGCAAACGTTCATTCTACACGCATTTTCGCGCTCCTGACTGGCTAATTTTGCTTCTTTTACTCTTTTTGAGTTAAGTCTTTGTTCAAAACACTTCCCACTTTCAGAATTACTCCTTGGCGGGCATTTCACTTCAACATTGAGATTGTCTTCTTTGGGTGGTTTAAGATTAGCGTCTGGCGCCCTGCACGTCTTCCTGCGTATCATATTGCCGAACATTTTGTGTGCGAGAAGTCGGAGGATGATGACGGGATGAACAATCAGCGGCAATGTCATGAATAAGAATTCTTGGAACGATTTGTGTCCCACGTTATTGAGGGTTTGTACTGAGCACATTGGGGACACGGTGGGCGTGGTAAAGTCATGTTGGCCCTTCATATTCATGAAACTCTGGACAGAACTGGAGACTGAAAGTCTTGGCGATATGTTCCTCTCTTCAACATCTTCCAAAATGGCTTCCTGTGATATAAAACATATCGTTTTAGAACATATGAACATTTTTTTGATATGTACAAATTTGTTTTACAGAAATATATCTTTTTTATTCAAAATAAGAAAAATGTATTAAATGATTTACAGACAAGACGGGTAAAGAGCAGACGTATTGGATGACTGTGAACTTTTGAACCGACTGTAACTAACAAGTATATACAGCACAAATAGTAAAACTGTAAACGTAAGACATATATAATACTGTATGAAGTACATTGTATAATGGCCATATAAACTTATGGGATATTGTATGGTCTTAATGTTCTGAAGAACGAACACTTTTATAGTCCATCAAACCCCCAGCCGACTGTGATCAATAACCAGTCTGGGCATTATCGTCTGCTGCACAATTTAAAAATCATTATCTAAAATTGAAGATATATACCGAAATAAAACAGTAAATTATTTTAAGAAAAAAAGCAGACGAAAAATTAAAGTGATGGCAGACCGAGGTTTGTTTGATACTCATATTTTTTCTAATCGGTACCGTTTCAGTCTCCAATATTGAAGAGTTACACATTTAAATACCGGGTTACGTTTCTTGTTTATACTTGATGGCTGCTGTATAGAGGTACCTACACGGAATTGCTGTTTACTGAATGCAATGTTACATTTACAAATAAGTAATCAAAGAAGGAATGGTGTTTACCACCATTTTAAACAAATTGCAGGTTGTATATATAGAATTAAGTTCAATTATTGGAGAAATCCACAGAAAGAACATTCATAGATCAAAGTAAAGTAATGCTCATTACACTAAAAAACCGGGAAAATTAACTCGGTAAACATAAAGTGTTCTGACCACTCTTTGCTTGAGTCCATGACCTTAAACAATGTATTTATGTTTGGGGGCCTCATGGAAGTTTAACCTGTTTTCTCGTTAAATCAGACTTCGTTATTGGCATAATCATTAGTATAATCGTTATAGTTGTGATTTTAGACAGCTTTTTAGACAACTAGGTCAGGTCAAGGAGGACCCCGTCTGCGAAAGGATGTTGTTGTTGTTGTAGGTGTTTAGCGTCGCTTTCAACAATATTTTAGTCATATCGCGACGGTGTCTACTTGAGACAGTATTCTGAGTACTGTCACACTGGAGTATCATGCCGCAGACACATGGTATAATACCCTACCAAGTCACATTATACTGACACCGGGCCGACCAGACCTAGAACGTTCCTCTAAATGCTGAGCGTCAAGCGAGGTAGCTTCTAGTACCATTTTTAAAGTATTTGGTATGACCCGGTTAGGGATCGAGCCCACGACCTTCCGCATGCGAGGCAAACGCTCTACCACTAGACCACGCTGTCCGTCTCTGCGAAAGGAACTATATAACTTTGATTATCCATTGTAAAGAATAAACTGACAACCATTTCGAAGTTGGCACACTCATCTGTTTCAAACTTTTATTAGAAGTATATCATAATAACCCGCTGTCTGACCTACTGGTGCACGGTATAAGACATGTGCATTGAGTCTCATATTTACATATCGTATTTCCCATTTCATAGAAGTAATCGAGAGATCGGATAAACGACCAACGTGTTTGACTACGACCCAATCAGTTTAAATGCCATAGCAACGGCGATACTCAAATGTTATTGAGGCAAAATAATTAGATCTTGTAGTTTTCAAGTTGCTATTTATCAGGTCTGGAGGATTTGTTCAAACGCAATTCCATTCATACAGATCGCAATCTATTCAAAAGAAAATGACATATTTATTTTGCGATATTATTAAACGTCAGTCAAATCTTCTTCATCGTGGGCTTTTTTGGTTTAATCGCAAACTGTATATAGAAATTTCAGTTCATGCGCTGCTTGGAAATTTGTATCAAAATTCAAGATTATGACGTGCGCTCGCTTTTCTAGGATTGTCACTTAAAGTTAGTTTGTCAGAAATCATTTCTTTAAATATCAAAAAACAATAAAATCAGTTTTAAATGAATATAAAGTATATCATTTACATTTATAACTAAAATGCAAATGCTTTGGAATCTCTAATCTGCCAAAAAATTGACAAAAAAAAAAAACAACAAAAAGAAAAAAAAACTAACATACAAGTTATTTTAATCGAAATGTTGAAAACCGAAACGGATTCCTAATTCTTAAAATAGATATCAATTACGATTCTTCTTGTCGACCTTCACCTCGTCATTTCAACGACCTGAATCAAATTAATGAACCAGACCCGCTCGATACGCCCCTAAAATGCCTTATTTCAGAATGAACTGGTAAAGGATGTTTTCATAATACAGAAGCACTTAGTTGACTCGAACAGTGGTGGCTGGAACACCGCATATAGCTCAAACCACTTATCTGTTCCCGGCCGAATTCATATTTCGATGCATAGACATGCATGGTATGATGTTGTACAATATTTGGCTCAAACAATCCTTAAGTCGAATTATTTTGCTCAGTCATGTCGGGTTCGAGCCATCGAAGTTATACTGTTTGACTATAGTATGTTTAAAAAGATATTTTTTTCATGAAAACACTGGTTTACTGAATATATCTTATCTCTATATTTGGACAAAATGTCTTTTTGTCTCAAGTTCCAAATCCAAAACAACAGACATACTGCCTCGAAGAAAATGGTCAACGGTTTTAGTTGTATTGGAATAAAGACCACAATGTGGAGCGCGTGGTCCAGTGGTAGAGCACCGAACCCTTGATCGGAGGGTTGTGGGTTCGATCCTCTGCTACGGCTATGTGTGGTGTCCTTGAGCAAGGCACTTTTCCCGCATATGCTTTGTACTGGCTTCTACCCAGGAAGACTTCGAGCGTGATTTGTCTAAGTTGTAAGAACTTGTTTCACAATCGAAGTAAAATAAATCAGTTTAAAACAAGACCACAATGCTAAGGCCGCCTAGCCAAGCCAGTAAAGTTTCTGACTGCCAAACCAGGGATCGTGAGTTCGCATCTCTGTCCGGCCATGTGTCGAAACTATAAATCAATCATTAAGCTAAACTGTCTAAACAAAATAAAGCGATATTTTGAGTCTTTAATTGCACTACATACACACGTACGCAAGCACGCACACATGTATATAACTATAACATAAATCAGACTATGGCGAGCGCACCTAACTACAATGCAAACAATAGAAACAATATCAAGATATTTACCAAACCAATATTTTTGGTGTCAACCATGACTATATATTATGGTTTTACATGCAATACATTTGGTCTGGATGGACAATTAACATACATGAACTGATAGCTTTATACGAGTAGGATCCAGTTAAGGATTAATGACTACTCACATGCTATAGAAAGGACAGACATAGAAACCCGCTGGATTATGAAGATACAGTGAAGTAATATGTATTTATCTCATAAAGGGAGATAATTAAAATCACAACAACGGAATTTCAGAGTTGTGCGATATTTTAAGATTTACAATCACAAATACAGTATACCTAATACCGCGATATACCTATTATCGCGAATGCCCGTATAAAACAATCTTGGAAGACAAGCGCAAAGCTCCAACTTCCGTTAGCGTCGGCATTTGTTTGCATTTCGTATCAGCAACTGTTTATTACTCAGCATACTTGAGTAACCTTATTACTGTTTATTATTGACGCCATTCTTTACATGGCTGAACAAAATTTAGACTGGCGGTATTAGGTATGACCAGTATATATGGAGAATTGTGAATAATAAGACATAAATGTACAGACCAGACTACGACGAGCGCGCCTAGCTACAATGTAAACCATAGACACAATATCAAGGCACACACACCTCTATCACGTGCGTAATGAGCCCTTCCAACGACGCTGCCTCGATATGATGTTTGTCGTTCCACATGACGATACGACCCAATGCCATCTGCTCGATAAAATTGTCGTCGGGTGAGTTTACTTGCAAAATAGGATTGGTGGCCACTGCATCCTTAAATACTAAAAGGATAGGGACATTATTAAATGTATGCGTTAGTTTTCACGTGTTTTTTTCTAAAAAAAAAACAACAACTCAACAGCAACACTATTTATTTTTGACTGATGATAAATAACAACAAGACTAACTATTACTTCCCCTGAGCTCTTATACTAATTCCACGAGCCATATGAAAAACAAATTCATTATCAAAATGACAAAATAAACATATAATACGAAGACGACGTTTGCTTTGTTTATATTTTGAATGTACTGACACTTGTTTTAATAAAATATCAATTTATTTAAATCAAATTATTGATATAAACGTTGGTATTTATAGATCACGGACCGTCTCGTGCCATTCGAATAATGGCCTTTTGTTTATATTTCATTTTAATGGAGATCCTTGCCAATTGAACACGTTTGGTTCTTTAATTTCACGGTTTCGTTTTTGTATCTTTTTAATAGAGATGATGCGAAACTGATATGTACACATTTGGAATACCACTGAGTTTATTCATAATTACTCGCCCAGAAAATGAGTATTGTTATATAAACTATGGCAATATGAGTAGAGCCATCGTCCCGCCGCAGATAATAACTGATCAACCTACACATAAAGGTTTTGGACGGAGCTGGACTTGAACATAAGACCTAAATGGAGAAGCTTTGCACTACTCGGCCGCGGCGGACCCCCTGCGATATATATGAAATAACAAGTAACACACCAAAATTCACTCCAATCATTTTAAAATGCACATTTTACATGTTAGCAAATTGCACATGGATACTAAACACGGTTACAAGCAAGATATAATACCTTTCGTGTCAAACAAGTCCACCCTGCCACCAAGTCGATGAAGTTGTCCCAAGTATACGAGAATTCGCGCAGCGTGGTATTTGACATACTTGGCGTATTTTGTACTGTGGTTCGTATAATACCATTCGTCGGACGGCAGCAGGAGCTGCATCAACATGTCGGCAATGTCGGCATCTGTCAACAGCTGATGGAAGGTGGGATTAAGGGCCACTGATGAAAGACATTGGAGTAGAAGGCACAGTAAATGCTGAAATAAAGCATGTGTATATTGTAATATAAGTATGGAAATTGAAATGAAAACAGAGAGGCAGAACAAAAGCAGGGTGATGGAGAAAAAACAGACAGAGAGCGAGAGCAAGAGAGAGAGAGAGAGAGAGAGAGAGAGAGAGAGAGAGAGAGAGAGGAGAGAGAGTTAGAGGAGAGAAAGGGAGAAAGAGAGAGAGAGAGATTGGTGGGATGACAGAGAAAGAGAGAAAGAGAGGGAGGGAGGGAGGGAGAGTGAGAGAGAGGGAGAGAGGGAGAAAGAGAGAGAGTGAGATAGGAGAAAAGCCAAAGTTAAAAACTGAAAGATAAGTAGACAACATGCAGGCAGGCAATCAGGCAGCACGGGCAGCACATGCTGGATAGGCAAGCAAAATAGACAGGCATTCAGGCATGAAAAGAGAAAAAGAAGATATACATGCAAAGCCATACATTTTAACCCAGGACGTACATGTATGTGATCTTATAAACAGTCTGTGCTATTCTATTTTTGGGGAAAAAAAACACTAGACCACTTGCCGTAACACTCGATGCCGTGGCTCAAGATTATCACGTGACAGAATTGAACAGATTGTCTAGTAACAAAGTTAATACAAACTGCTTATTTCCATCATTCTACAATCTGTCGCCATACAAAGAACAATGTGTATTTCTTTTTTAAGATCATCAAACGATAGCTGTACCGTTTATCATTAATCAAGACACACGGCTCACGTTGTTTGTAATTAATCCGATACCATTGATTTGAATATCTCTATTTTATTTCCCCGGCGACTCATTATGTTCATCTTGCCAGGATTATAAGGTCGCCAGTTGAATATATACGGCCATGGCAACAGACGGCAGACGACACACGTCACTCATCCCTTATATAAACAAGACGTTCAGATGTACCTAAATCGGTAATTTATCTCTCACTGTCAGTCCAGCGCCTGCACATTGCCAATGGACCAAATCTCAACTGCTTGTATCGTAGAATCACTACTAATTGTTATCTTCCTAAATAATATTAAAGATCCTCCGTGATCCTTTAAACAAAATAAACAAATATTGTTCCACTTTTTAAAAAATAATATTTTGTGAAAAATACTTAGCCCCTCTTATAAACTTGGAACATCTCATTGGGGTGATGTAATCCAAATTTGAAAACATATGACTTCGATTTTTGGAAACAAAGTATTTCAATTTTCTATTTACTTTGCAGAACACTTGCTAACCTTATTTTAAATAATCAGAAAGCTGTCGGTTAAAACACACATTTCAACTGCTATGACCAAACGTTCAGATCGTCCGAGGAGGAAATAAATGTTCTGTTTTCCTATAGTTACAAATAAAGTTCCCATACGCGGCCCAAGTGTAATTTAATCTCTTGAGCCGAACAAAACAAAAAACAAACAAAACACACACACACACACACACACACACCCCCCCCCCAACAACACACCAGAACACGTGTCCAACAAGAGCCAATCAAAAGGAGTACAAACATACAGACAGAATGACAACATGAAACGTGAAACCTCAAGGAAACAATACATATCTGACATGGCTGGATGAAATTGTGAGAAATTCAATATTTACAATTTAACCTTTTTGGTTCACTCCTCGCACCTTATTGAAATTCAAGCCATATTAATGGTTATATACTCAGCTGCTGTCTTTACAATACTGTATACCTTAAACAGCATTAAACCATTGCAATACTGGGTGAGAAATTAAAGCAGATCACCATCAGATCTGGGTGACAGATCATAGCCCCCCCCCCCCCCCCTCACCCCACCCCACCCCGACTGGATTAAATTTCCAGTCTACGCTGATAGGTGATACTTTATTGCAATTACTCTTTGCCCTTATAGAGAGAAAAAAACTCACGGTTGAATTGACTCATATACATTCGGCAAAAGTTCTGCACACTTGGCGATTTTGGGTTATCATACAATGAAAACTGTATTTCTTACAGGTATGTTTTATAAATAAAAAAAAATCACAATTAACAAAAATGTGAAAACAGAATTAAAAATTACATTCAATAGTTCGTTAGTAATCCATTATCAAAATAGACAAGGGTCACGCATAAAAATGGCCAAAATACAATATTTCTGTCAATAACGAGTGTATTCATCTTGGTGTTATTGAATTGTCAAATATTGTATTCACTTGTATTTTAGTAATTTTTGACCGACAATCCTATGTATACACGTGCGTGAGATTAATACGGAACTAATTAATGGATTTTCATTCTCTTTCCGCCTGTTAATTAAGTTTGAATTATTGTTTTTTATGATATAGAAAACATATCTGTAAGAAATACAGTTCTCACTTTATAACACAAATATGAGAAGAACTCTTTTTTGCCGAGTATATGTTACATGCTTCAAAATTTCCCGCTTTCTCTCTATACATCTGCCATCAGACGATCGCTAAAGCTCACACGTTCTGCTAAGGAACGCTAAGTCCCCGCTTAATAGATTGATTGATTGATTGATTGCATATTTAGCGTCATTTTATGCCATCGATGGCTAACAGACGATTTGTTAACATAGCCACTGTTCTCTGGGATCCTGAAAGATTAACAAGTACTCGAGCACACCCCATCTCTGCAAGTAACTGATAACTTTCCCACTTGAATCAGCAGTGAGAGACGAATGATAATGAGACACAATGTCGTATATGAATCATTATGGAGACTGTTGCCGGGCGGAAATTCGAACTCACGACCCCTGGATTGATAGTCAGACGCGTAACTGACTGAGCTAATGGGGCCAGCCCGCTTAATCGAATACAGTGCATGCTGGCTGAGATGTTCTGAGTAATGGTTAATCTTCTTGGATTCAAGGTAAAGAGTGGTAAGGTTTACTAATCGTCTGTTTGCACTCGATGACACCAAAATGTCGCTAAATAATCAAACAAATTAAATAAACACACTTACTGGATCGTGGTTTGGATCCAGCGCTTCTACCAGCGTTTTAGCATGACCTTCATTAACAAGTTTATGCTGAACGTTAGGTCCGTGGCACATCACCGTGAGAATACGTGCACTGAGGATTTGTAAACAATGATGCGTACACTGGCGCCATCTGGTGCTGGGCGTACACTTTTGTCGCGTACCAATAATGCGTTTGTGCATTGTTATATTGTTGTGTAAAATGCTTAAAATGTGACTAGGATCCGCAGACGTCAATATATCCAGCGGCGTCCTGTGAACCTGCGTACAGTTCGATATACTACTGCCTTTGGAATCCTCTCGGTCCTCATTGTGCTTCTCGTGCGTATCACTTTTTGAGTGCGCGTCGTGACTCATACGGCGTTCCTTTTTACTGAGCGAGAAGTGGCGATTGAGCGCTGCGTTTTCTTCCGAGGGAAAATGGCTACATTTCCGTTTTGGACTAGCGTTTCTATACAGATCATTGGTTGACACTTGTTCCGCGCTCTTTGTGAATGAGCTGAATTCGTAATTCCGGTACACTATACACAGGTCAATAATTCTGTTGATGGAAATGAGCGCAGTAAAATGCAGACTTTGTTTCCCCTTGAGCAGTTCAAAGGCGATGATGAGAAGTCGCGAGAGATCGTAGAAATGTTCCAGTCGGTCATCACAAGACTTGGCAACTTTTAACTGGTCATTTATCGTCTGCAAAAAAAAAGACGTAAATGTCACCGTCTACTTACCCTGTACATATAGAACTACATTAATGAATCAAAATAATATTATATTGAACGAACAGCTAACCCACAACCAGACATTTTTATATACCAGACAGACATTTTATATACCAGACATTTTATGTACCAGATATTTTATATACCAGACAGAGATATTTCATATTCCAGACAGACATTTTATATACCAGAATTTTTTAAGTACCAGACATTTTATATACCAGACATTAAATATACCAGACATTTTATGTACCAGACATTTTATATACCAGACAAAATATACCAGACATTTTATGTACCAGATATTTTATATATCAGACAAACATTTTATATACCAAACATTTTATGTACCAGATATTTTATATACCAGACAGACATTTTATATACCAGACATTTTATGTACCAGATATTTTATATACCAGACAGACATTTTATATACCAGACATTTTATGTACCAGACATTTAATATACCAGACATTTTATGAACCAGACATTTTATGTACCAGACATTTTATATACCAGACATTTTATGTACCTGATATTTTATATACCAGACAGACATTTTAAATACCAAACATTTTATATACCAGATATTTTATATACCAGACAGTCATTTATATACCAGACATTTTATGTACCAGACATTTTATATACCAGACATTTTATATACCAGATATTTTATGTACCAGACATTTTATGTACCAGGCATTTTATATATCAGACATTTTATATACCAGACAGACATTTTGTATACCAAACATTTATATACCAGACATTTTATGTATTTTCTCAAAGTATCAAAGCAATTCCATTGCAATTTAACTTAACATTAAGGCTATGTAAAATACTGACTTGTCTGTTAATGTAATATACAAGTGTTAATATTTCAAGTGTTCAATATTTTGAGGAATATATTGGAAGTACAAAAGTGGCGGTTTAACTGTTCCGTTAAGTATACAAAAGTTGCGGGTTAGCTGTTCTGTTCAGTAAAGAATATCACTTTTTTTATTTTAAAGATTAGATAGGGGGTACAGTAAAGGAAGTGGATGTTTTTTTAGTGCATTTGATTGCACACGATCAAGTCATTATTACATTATTACTGACAAGTGTTGCTTCACTGTTACCAATGTTTAAAGATGCATCACCTACAATTTCTGTTCAGTAAATGATGGAACGTTTATTGAACCGCACATAGAAAGTTCCCATTCGATGATAATGGTTTATTCTGTACTTGTAGTTGATCTTATTTAAGAAAAATACGTTAATACACAGGTCGACATTTTCTGTTCCATTCGTCAATGTTTTAGCATAACCCGATACTAGGCCATATGAGTGACTTTACTGCGGGTCGCGATCTAGTATTTGGTCAACAAAATCAAAGAGTTTTACACTACAGAGACAAAATACGATATAATTAATTAAACAGAATATCCATAATACATGATGTATGATATAAATGTGCAGTTTTACTGTTAAGATTTAAAAAAAAAACAACATATCGGCGATATAGTTGAGGCCTCTATAACTGACGGCGGTACAGAGAGTTCGACCGTTCGTGAATCATTACGAACCTTCATTAAAATGAGTTTTCAATCAAAGTAATTGTTACACAGTAATTCATGGCCGATACGCATGCGCGTACTTTCGAAATGATAACGTTGACTAGATATAGTGTATATGGATTTGAAAGAAAAAAAAAGAAAATCGAAAAGCTAGATTATACATTTTTCAATCAGCGGCAATAAATAATTTTAAAACAGACAAAAAAAAACTCTGAACTTTCTCGGCAGGTTTAAATGAAAAAAAATAAATGAACTACAGCTACCTGGATGATAGTGTTAAACAAACTTCCTATCGCATTCTCCACAATGGGAGATTCGATCTGCTCGGTGAGGGCCAACACAAGCTTCATGTAATTGCCTAGACCTTCCACGAGCGATGACACGCATTCTTGGTTTGCCGCTAGCTTGATCAGGGCTCGTAATGACTTCTCTGTTTCCTCTTGCGACGATTTGTCTGAAATCGTTAATATATCAACGATAAAAATCTAGTAATATTATTTAATATCGTACTTTACTGGAAAGAATAAAGTTATAATTTCAAACTTTCCATATCCTTTGTTAGACTTGTGGCCTGTGTTACCGAGCACTTTTTCTATTATATCACGACGTGTACAGTTTTACTATTTGTCAATTTGTTTCAATTTTAATAAATTTATATCTATAGCTTTCTCCCCGTTATATATACAAAACAGTAGGAATGAATGCATCATTACTTAATTCTACTGTCATCTTGTCTTTCAAGTAATTCATTTATAGTACTTCCACCCTTCTTAACGGCATATATAGGTTCGTGTTCCAGAAAATGTATAACTAAGGTCTGCCGTTGCTGTTTGTCAATTTTTCATATTTCTGTCCACCATTGCTTGTAACGTTTGCCAAGTTTTGGAGCCCGACAGTATGAAAGATAATTTGGATAATTTATAAATTGGCCAAGAATATAATATTAGATATAATGAAGAATTTGAATATGAGCATATTAATTGACCGAATTGACCCATGTTTCACTAAACATCTTTACTTGAGATTTTCCTCAACTCAATTTTAGAAATGCTATAACTTCATGTACATGTTTTGTATGTTTTCCTGTACCAATGAGTATAGATGTGTGGTTACGTCATCTCTGTGTTGTCATTTAATGTGTAATGAGTTCAGGTAAATCATTTACAGAAATCAAGATGTTTAGTGAAATCCGTCCCTTGGCTATATGCGTTTCATAATTATACTAAACTTTGTAAAAAAATACAGTCAAACCTGTATAAGTGGTCATCTCTATTAAGCAGTCACTTGTCTTAAGCAACCACATTAGCTATTTCCCATTTCTATGTTTTCAGAGCAATTTACCTGTATTAAGCAACAACCTGTCTTTTGTCATTCCCTTAACTGGCTGCTTAAGACAGATTTGACTGTTTGTTTCTTTAAATATCTTGATAATTGCATACTATGCATGAGAAACAAATTAAGCAACAAATAAACATGCTAAAATTATCTAACAATGTGGTGTTATTCTCGTATACGGCAAAGCACAGTCGAAACATTAAAAGATAGGGGAGACGTGACTTTCAAGACTGCACATTCAATTTATTAGTGAGAAAATATTGTCTATAAATTCTCTTTTGGTTTTGTATCGTTAAATTTGCACAAAGACACGCGCCTATTACGACATCACTCGCAAGCAGACTGGTTACAGGTCTGATAATGAGGTGATGTTAAAGGAGCTGACAAATTGCGATGTAGTACATTTAAACAATCATTACTTGACGTTTCCCTTGGTACCTGACCGTCATTGTTTGCCTGCAGACAGACCGTAAACATAAATGGAATCTCTTGTTATATAAATATATTTAAATCATACACGAAGAGAAAATGTTACTAATTCACGTATGTCATAGTTCCTGCAAGTACGTATGTGCGCTCGGCGCAATAGTTAATCAAACGTGAATAATTCGTATATGTCTGGGTACGTCAAATGAATGCATTCAGTACGGGAAACTGCAAACACATTTGATACCTGGTTCCATAAATGTATCGTGTAAAGCATGCTTTTTGAGCTGGAAATATATTAGATAACGTTAGCAAACGTTTGACCGAACTAAACGCAGCCAGTATGAGTGGTTAATTACTTAATGCGGAACCGTCACGTGCTTGGACTGCGTTTCACAAAAAAACTTACGACAAAAATCGACGCAAACGTAAACCAGCAATTATTCATAACCTTTTTAATATTCATCCAAATGAATCCAAAATTGGCTCAAATCATGCAGAGAATGATACATTTTCTGGAAATACAATCAGTTTAAATGTCAATTCAAAAATTAAACATTCCACGAAAAAAATGTCCAATTGACTTACGGCGATTTTTATCGTAAATTATTTTATGTAACACAGCCCAGGTCTGTAGCTAGGTTGGTCGTAGAAGCTGTCTTAAAGCGTAGGAATTAAACGTTTAATATATGGTTCGTGCTTAAATTGTCAACTATTTAAATTTTTGCAAACCATTATGAGAAATATTGCGAAGTAAATATATAGAGAACAGAGCTATGGCCAAACGCAGTAAGTTGAAAAGTAGTTAAAGAATGGCGGAATAAAGGAAGAAATAGGAGACGAATGCAGTGGCTTGTCATTTGATCTTACGAAACCGTCAGGAAATTACAGTCACGATTATTCTATTTCAAACGCTACTGCACTATTTCCTCTTCAAACATTGTATCACTTTTATTTTCCCCATCTATACTTCCTTCTAAATGCCTTTTTTTTTTGGTTTTGGTCACAGATTGCATTCAGAGATTGCAGCACATGTTCATTAGCATGTCTCGGTTAAGTTCTGGATCGCCGCATGAACCGTCGGAACGAGAACAAATTATGCTTTATTAAGGATGTCGCCTGGGAAACAGGCTGAACGTCGTCACGTTATTTTACATCATTTTCCGTGGAGCATTCTTTTATTTGTCGTGTTGAAATCCTTGTCATATTTTCTACACGCGTATCTATGGCAACGTCAATCGTGTTACTTAAAGAAAAGATAATTGAATTAAATACTTTTGTGTGTTCCCTGAAGAAATGATGTCAATGTCGAAATAAGCTGAATTCAATGCGCATTTCAAAGATGTGAGTTTAATGTAACTAAGCCAAGGAGTACTAATAAAAACGTATGAGATTAATCAAAATGATCTCGGATTTGATTCAAACAAGGTTTTGTTTCACAAACTGTAACATGCTTAAAGGATGAAATTACCGGGTGAATTTCGGAACAATAATTGTTAAACTATTATAATCGATATTTACAGTTTTAGAATATACATTCAAAGATATTTCATTAATGACTTTGCACATATGCATTATTAATGGCAACACATATTAATGAAATACCCTTACTCATCTATTCTATAACAGTAACTATCGCTAACAATAGTTTGATAATGTGGCTCTGAAAAATTCACCCAGCGTGTCTTTAAAGTTTTAATATTAATATACTAATAATAATAATAATAATAGTTAATAATTTTAACAATAATAATAATAATATATAATAATAACAATTAGTAATAGTTATAACAAATATAATAATAATAATAATAATAATAATAATAATAATAATAATAATAAAGAATTTTATTACCTGAGAGAACTCATTTGAATAAATTCAATCTTCCATGAGGCCCTCAACATATTAACAAAGTACAACATTATTTAACATATAAACAAAAGAAGTAAACACGTATATACATATACGTGTAATGATGTATACCAATTTTGATGAGAGCTACCTGATTTATAAGAGTTGCTTAGCATTTTTACTCATTGTAAATATAAAGCTTTGAGCTGGTTAATAGAATTTGCCTTTTTATATAAGACGGAATAGAATTTCACAAACAAAAGCCTGAATTAGCAAACGGATTTCGAAACATTTCAGAATTAGGCTTAAGAGAATACAACTGTAGATTAAAGGATGGCCGTAATGTGCGTGTATGGACATTAGCTTTTAAAGTAAATAAATATTTGAGATATGCAGGAGCCATTTAATGATTTATACACGAGTACTACTTTTTGAAATTTAACTCTTTCTGGAAACGTCATCGATTTAAGCTCTGTGGACAGTTCTGTAGACGGAGTATCGTAATGTACATGTGAATGCAGCTAACTAAGTATATAAACGTTTGCTAATTTGCTGTATAACTGCAGTTTCACACTTTGGAATAATATTATTTGTTCAAAACTTAAACTTTGGAAATCGTTCGTTTCCTTAGTTAGGGGCTATACGTTATTGGGTTATCTAGAGTCGATTTTTAACCTTCTACAAAATACAAAGCTGTCTTCTTTTTGTAAAATATCTTATTTTGGAGTAGAACCTCAAATTATAAATCAATTGAACGTCCTTTTGTAATTTTGTAAATGGTGAATACAATATTATAATTCATGCCATTTCATCCTGTTCCGTTACATTCCGTTCCGTTCCATTCCTATTTTATTTTATTCAGCTCTGTCGTTCCATACCATTTCATTTAATTCGATACCAATATATTCTAAAAAAAATTGTGTTTGCATGGGATGGGATTTTACACATTGTTTCAACAATAGGTTAGTTATTTAACGGAGGTCAGTGCCCCTGATTAGTGTTCCCCACATATTCAGACGTGGGAGACTAGCCGCAGAATAGGATATCATGACCAATAACCATATTTATCTTAATATCAAATATACATATTATTGTGATGAAGCGAATTTATCTAAAGTTGTATATTCTTTGAAATAAGATGTAGTCTAAATAAAATGGATACTAAATGAAAATGTTCCTAAACGATTTAGATAATGAAACCATTTTAAAAAGCACTACGAGTATCCAGGCTAAATATGCTGCTAACGTACGCTTATAGAGAGTAATCATGTTAGTGTCAGCATTATCAGGTGAAGCTTAGAAAACAAAACAATTACGAGGCAATCTGTCGAGTTTTTGTGTGTTTTTTTCGTGCCAAACCTGATTCAGTTGATAATATTAGACACTAATGGTATTGTTTTAATCATGTCAATATTTCTTATTCGTCTTTTTTTATGAAATTGAAAGTCAGCATCAATCTTTTGTTACATCCTGTTGAGATTCCGTCAAAATGTAAAATTATACATACTGACGTCATGGGCCTGATAAACTTTCAATGACGTGATAAACCTATGTTTATCAGGCAGGCATTTTATCAACAGAAAATATGCATTGACATGACATGTTAAAACCTATGGCGTGCATGCTACCTCACACGACGCGTTACAAATAATTCACTTAAAAGTGCGTTTTCGAAAATATCGGTCACGTCAGTTTTAGCTGTTAATTGTGTGTGTCATTTTACAGTATTAATGGAAAATTTATTGCTGTTTTATTTACCCGATATCTCTGGAAAATTCATTAAGGCGAATCAAGAAGTGGTCATATACATACGGACAGCAACAGAATGGATGAGTTTTTGCGGCGTAACAAACAAGGGAGATTTTAAGAAGACTATACAATATTGAAATACAATAACCCATCAACAAATGAATAATCAAAAGGAGTCTAGAACCTTGATAGCTACAAAGTTTCATCAAATTCTGTCCAATTTTTTATAGAATGCTTTGTAAATTATTTCCATCAGTTAAGTGTTTCTTGGTTGGCGAGTATAAATCAACCAATGAACTAAATTTCACGTTTCTGTGACTCCACTTGCTGTAGCACTGATCTTAAATGACAGTATAGTTTACTTCAAATTTGGCGACGGTATGTACTATTTTAACATAGTGAGAGGAACATGTACATAACATAACAGTTTATGAACGCAAACAATGTGTTTAACCCAAAAGCAAATTTGTACATAATTGTAAATATTGGTTACACCACACGTACAACTACAAACGTTAACATGTGACTGGAAAAGAATGCGTGTGCATAATTTATGAACACCAGTGTGCTCGTAACATTAACTATAAACGAGCACATGGACATGAACGCAACATGATGTCAACTACGAACGAGAGTATGAATGAAAGTATTATATCAAGTACAATAGAGCACATACACATATAATTAAATATGATACAATATATATTAAGTATGAAACAGCACATACACATATAACTAAATATGGTACAATATATCGAGTACGATAGAGCACAAACATATTTAATCAAATAAGGTACAGTATATCACATACACATATAATTAAATATGGTGCAATATATCAAGTACGACAGAACACATAATTATGCATGAATATAAATATGGTATCACTAGAACGGATCCTTAAGCATGTGAGCATGCATACGTGAGCATGGAAAAAGCGGAACGATACATGGAAAAGTTATTCTTTGATACAGGCATATGCATGATATGCACACGAAGTTCAGCAGACAAAAATAAATCATGAATGTGTCGGCTTAACATCAGAATCGACGGCAAGACTATTTCTATGGCGACTTTTATCGCCACGTCTTAGCAACACCCTATACATGAACATAGAAAAACGGTAACAATACATAAACAAGTTATTCTTTAATACAGACGTATTCATGACGTGTACACCAAATGCAGCAGAAAGAAATAAATCATAAATGTGTCGGCTTACCACCAGAATCGACGGCACAGCTATTCCTATGGCGACTTTTATCGCCACGCCTTAGTGACATCCTGCTGGCTATGCTCTTGCCACTTGTGCTGCGGTCATTGCTGCTAACGATGCTTCGGCCAATACTGCGGTCACTCCTGTCACTGCTGCTGCCATCCGTCGTGGTTATCAAAACAGGTACTTGCTGCAAAAAAACAGTAAGTAAATGTTTATATTTAATGTTGACATGTCATTCTGCACTACTTTTGTCATTCACGGTTATGACGTAAAATAACCCATTATTAGTCCTTTATCGGTTTCACCGGATGGGACTGTAGGTTTCCTTTCCGTCCGTCCGTCTGTCTGTCCAGAAAGATTACTTAAAATATATCCAAGCTGGATTCGTGAAACTTTGCATATGGTTAGAAAGTAATAAGGAGATAATGCAGGTCATTTTATTTTGCCAGTCGGATAAAAATTGTGATTGCTATGGCAACAAAACTCTCTCCATCAAATACTCAAAAAGTATCAAAACATAGCACTGCAAATATTTTTTTTGCACCATTTACAGAAACAAGTCTTTCAAAACACTAACGTGTATATTAACAAAGTCCTACCTGTAAACCGGTAGGGGACTTATGTATTGCTTGCAATACTCCACTGTCTTGTTTAATGTTGTCATGCATTAAGGCACTGCTTTCTTTTGTAATCCGTGTCGAAACACTTATTTAAATGGGTCTTTTATTTGAGCACTAATCATGTTATTCAAACCCATTACATCAGTGGCGAGAGGTCAGTGGTCATTAGCCGTCTCACACAAGAATTAAGTTTGTACTGATTCTGCATATAGAGACATGCACTTCTGGAACACTGGATACATTACCAATGGTTCTAAAAGTGCCTTGTTCCCAAAGATAGTCCTCTGTTGGTCCAATTATGCAGAAAAAGACATGGGGTTGACCAGATTGCTTTTTACAATGTTGATGGTTTGATGGCGCATCCCTCAATGTTTGAAAGTTCTGCCCATTTGTTGCAGTGTATCACTACTGCATCTTTAAACTGTTATAGCTTAATCAAACAGTTCCCAGTGTCACCCAAACCTGGCATTAATCATGAAAAGGTTCTAATGTTCTCATATGCACAAAGAAAAAATGACATTTTATGCATTTTTGATAAAAAAAATTGCCCAACCGCTTTACACAGCTCTAATTTCTAGAGCGTAAGAATCTTGCTTACCGTCATGTAATGGGAGGTAATTCTTAGTGAGACCTTAGAAGGACAGCACCCAAGATCACTCGGACACGGAGACACGGAGAACTTCGTCCAATATAGAAATGACTGTTGAGAACCAATAAATTTAAAATTTATTTACAATTGCTACTACATTAAAGCAGTTAACAATTTGTTCGATATAGTAATCTTTAAAACTTGATAATCAATTACAACATTCGATCAATATCGATAAAAGTCAGTTGAACTCCTTTAAAAATGCACAGAAAATAAGCGGCCGTCCAATATCAGAGAAATGTGCAAGTCTATTTTTACTCAGAGGTTAAAAGATTTTATGGCTGTAGAGCAAAGATCAAAAAGTCTGTGACCGGGTGAGGATTCGATTTCTGGATTATATTAATGGACATTGACTGAACTAATCGGACCCAACTAAATTCAAATTAATTAAATCTTCCATGAAATACTTCAAGAGAGCTTGATTAGTGATAAAAGGCTATTTAGGTGTCAACAAATGCTGCATGATTTTTTTATTACCTAACCTAACAATTCCATTGATACGATGTACCTTCAGTTCAAGAAATGAGCTCGCCGTCGTCCTCTAGTCCAGTATATTTGAATAGCAAAAAAGATCTAACAATTTATGTCCTTAAGATCATTATAACTATTTGACGACCTCCAGAAAGATTCTACCTTGAAGAATCAATATTTAAGATCATTATGGACGATTACTTTTCTTCCTTTTTCTTAAATACATGTAAGACGAGCACGAAAAACAATAATATTCTACTGCAATCGCTCTATTATATCGGCTGATTCTCTAAGACAGACATAACCAGCGTATTGATTAACTTGTACGAGAGACAAAATGTAAATATATTTGACTTTAGATTATTCATTAAAGGAATCTATTTTATAGTTGGCTTCGTGCAACTGGGTTTATCTGAGTACAAATTACACATTCTGAGAAATAATGTATCTGTGATTAATGCGAATAGTTCGAAATTTTCAAATATTTCAGCCGGTTGTTATTGTTCGCGTGATCCGATTCCATAACACACTATATTTACAAACGTTACGTGGTCGAAACACACGTACATACTTTTATTAGCATTGACTAGTTGTACGTGTATCAGTCTGTTAGTAGTCTGTCCACCCGTCCGTCCAGGTGACGTTTATGTGTAATGTATAATAGATAAACACATGGGGTACTGGTATTCCACCTTTGCCAAATACCCACGAGTATTAATTCCAATACTCTCCATCCATCACCCGGTGATAAATGGAGAGTATCGGAATACGCGTGGGTATCCCACGGTGGTATTCCACGCTGAATCATTTCAAAAATTCGAATTTATGGAAGAAGCGTGTTCAATAGATATGGAACGGGTTAAGTGTTAATGTCACAAGCAAACCACTGAATATACGATTATTTCCGTATCTCTATCTGTACTTATTTATTTACCTGTTTTTCTCCCTTCCCATCTGTTTGTCTGTCTCCCTCCGTCCGTCCGTCCGATGCCGTCCGTCCGTCCGTCCGTCTGTCTGTCTGTCTGTCTGTCTGTCTGGATCTCTTTCGCTCTTTCTCTTTTCCTCAGTGTCCCTCGGGCCAATTAAACATATTATGACAATCCATCAAGATATAATTTTATTTTCTCTACAACCCACGAGCAGACCATTTCTTCTGTTTACACAAACTTCTCTTTTACATCACTGGAATCATGCATTCAAGTTAATCCTTCTCAGCCCCTTTGGGAATCAAGATTAATATTTGTAGATGATTTGTTGGCGCCAATGTCTGTACAGAATCTAATGAGATCTGCCTACTTGGCTATATGGTATCGGAGATTGTTGCCTAAACCTGAATCGGCACAGGGGTAATATATATATCACAGGTGTTATTGCGAACCCAAGCTTGAAATGGTAAGATACTGGAGTTTCACCACCCCCTCCCCACCCCATCCGCCACCTCCATCAGTTCCCGAATAAAAGAGGTACCTAGTTCAGTGAAACTTGTGAACATATACTTGGCCTCCTCTGATTCTGGGATCTCCTCATAAATTTACCACACCCGCATTGGGTCCGTACTCCGTCCTATATTACCATCATTGGAAAAAGGAAGTGCTTCCGTGGGGTAGTCGCATAATTGACGGTTATGAATAATCCTCTCAATTCTTCTTCTTTAAAAGTGCATTATCCTTATTTTAATGCTCATTTTTTATTTAAATGGCATTATCGATATATTCTGAACATTTTGAAAGCATTGTCGTGTTTAAATTGTGAATTCAGGAAAAATATAGATGTTTGGAAATTGGGGTATGAATACATGTTTTCGGAAGTCTACTTTCACTTTGTCAACGGTGTACACACTGAGTAGAAAAAAATCTCTTATATGACACATGACCCCTACTTTTCTCATCATATTTGGAAGTGCAGAGGTTGACAAACAGTAAACTGCTAGTTTCACTTGTTTCATTTGGGTCTCTCTATGAATGACAAGCCTTCAAACTTTTATTATTTACTATAGAATAAAGAACAAAATCAATGGTGGGGTAACACCTCACGTTACAGCAGCTGATAGGCTCAGAATGATACGAATGAGAAAATACAACGCTATGACATCCACCTATAACATTAATATTTAAACGAAAACTAACGGAGCTCCTTCCTCATTCCACCGGTAACATTTTCCCACATCGAAGGCTCATATCAAATTCATTATGAAAATCTCATCAGGTCTTACGATTCATTTGGATTCTTCCACTGCTTTATTTTACATCTATTGTGAAGCAAGTTCTGGCATCTTGCGCGAAGTCTCACTCGAAGTCATTTGTAATACTAAGTAAAAGTTGATCAGATATCTTGCTTCAAGGTCACCAAGTAAAGCATGATACAGCGTTGAAGAGGACTTAACCCACGACTCTTCAACGTCGGCAGCGTTGTTCCATCTTTCAATAGACCGCGCCTTTCAATATTCACCTTGCAATTAAACTCACATAAATATTGTTTTTTTATAATTCAAATATAAATTCATGCAGGAAAAGTCAACACCACTGATGGTTTTGATTATAACACATACAATACAGTCCCGAATTCGTTGACACTCGGCACGTGTGTAGAGCATGGAAATGTGTAAATAAATCGATCAAATTAGAGTTCTTTTAAGCTCACCTAGGCAAAGCTCAAATGAACTATTCTGATCGATCTGTGTCCGTCTTCCGTCGTTAATTTTTGCTTCAAACGACTTCTCTGAAACTGCTTAACAGATGTTCACCAAATTTGGTGTGAAGCATTATTACATAAAGTTTTCTTGAGTTCCCTGGGGTAAAATTTGACCCAACCCAAGGGCGAGTGTGTCTTATGTACATTTTTACCCCTTTTTGTAAGACCCATTGCATTATTATTGCCTTTGGATACCCCGGATAAATCGTGAGAATATCGTCATTTTGTTTTGTTTTCAGGCCGTTTTCAGTAATGTACATCTATCTAAGCTCACCATGTATTGAATATTTAGTATTTTTACAAAGTGACCACAACTATTGACGCTGATTATTAGCCATTTATCAGCAGTAACACGTTCAATTTATATATTATTAAAAATTCACCGGTGCGTGTGACAGTTAACAATTATACTCTTATAAACCAGAGAAGATGCGTGTAGAAATGGTGTAACAGCCATTTTTACAACTTAACAATATCAAGCAGAATAAAGATTATATAGTAAACATTAAGTTTACATATATATAAAGATTGTTCAGTAAAATAATATCCAAGAACATATGTATCTATAAATGTTATACAGTAAAATAATATTCAAGAACATATGTATCTATAAATGTTATACAGTAAAATAAGATTCAAGAACATATGTATCTATAAATGTTATACAGTAAAATAATATCCAAGAACATATGTATCTATAAATGGTATTCAGTAAGATAATATCCAAGAACATGTGTCTCTATAAATGGTATACAATAAGATAATATCCAAAAACCTGTATATCTATAAATGGTATAAAGTAAAATAATATCCAGAACGTATGTATCTATAAACGTTATACAGTAAAATAATATCCAAGAACATGTGTATCTATAAATGTTATTCAGTAAAATAATATTCAAGAACATATGTATCTATAAATGGTATTCAGTAAGATAATATCCAAGAACATGTGTCTCTATAAATGGTATACAATAAGATATTATCCAAGAACATGTGTATCTATAAATGGTATAAAGTAAAATAATATCAAATAACATATGTATCTATAAATGGTACGCAGTAAAATAATATGCAAGAACATATATATCTATGAATGGTATACAGTGAAATAATATCCAAGAACATAAATATCTATAAATGGTATACAGTAAAATAATATCCAAGAACATATGTATCTATAAATGGTATGCAGTGAAATCATATCCAAAAACATGTGTATCTATAAATGGTATTCAGTAAAATAATATCCAAGAACATATATATCTATAAATGGTATACAATAAGATAATATCCAAGAATATGTGTATCTATAAATGGTATGCAGTGAAATAATACCCAAGAACATATGTATCTTTAAATGGTATACAGTAAAATAATATCCAAGAACATACATATCTATAAATGGTATATAATAAGATAATATCCAAGAATATGTGTATCTATAAATGGTATGCAGTGAAATACTATCCAAGAACATATGAATTTTTAAATGGTATACTGTAAAATAAAATCCAAGAACATGTGTTTCTATAAATGGTATACAATAAGATAATATCCAAGAACATGTGTATCTATAAATGGTATAAAGTAAAATAATATCCAATAACATATGTATCTATAAATGGTACGCAGTAAAATAATATCCAAGAACATATATATCTATAAATGGTATACAATAAAATAATATCCAAGAATATGTGTATCTATGAATGGTATACAGTAAAATAATATCCAAGAACATGTGTATCTATAAATGGTATACAGTAAAATAATATCCAAGAACATATGTATCTTTAAATGGTAAACAGTAAAATAATATCCAAGAACATATGTATCTATAAATGGTATACAGTAAAATAATATACAAGAACATATGCATCTAAAACGAATATAGAGTAAAATGATATCCAAGATCATATTTTTTATGCATCTATAACGAATATAGAGTAAAATGATATCCAAGGACATTCATTTTTATGTATCTTTAAAGATTTTAGAGTAAAATGATACTAAAAACATTCGTTTTTTATGTATCTATAAAGATTATAGTGTAAAATGATATCCAATATTATAATTTTTTATGTATCTTTAAAGATTTTAGAGTAAAATGATATCCAAGAACATACGTTTTTATGTATCTATAAAGATTAGAGAGTAAAATGATATCCAATACCATAATTTTTTATGTATCTTTAAAGATTGTAGAGTAAAATATTACCCAAAACCATACTTTTTTTATGTATCTATAACGATTATAGAGTAAAATGATATAAAAAAATCATACTGTTTTTATATATCTTTAAAGATTATAGAGTAAAATATTATCCAAAACCATACTTTTTTATGTATCTTTAAAGTTTATAGAGTAAAATGATATCAAGACCATAATTTTTATGCATTTATAATGATTATAGAGTAAAATGATATCCAAGACCATACTTTTTTATGCATCTATAACGATAATAGAGTAAAATGATAACAAAGACCATGCTTTCTATGTATCTATAAAGATTGTAGCGTAAAATGATATCCAAGGATATATGCATCTATAAAGATTATAGAGTAAAATTATATCCAAGACCATACTTTTTTATGTATCTATACAGATTAAAGAGAAAAATAATATCCAATAGCATATGCATCTATAAAGATTTTACAGTGAATATGTAGCTGCACGATTGTACAACCATACAATACTAGATAACATATGTATCTATAGAGGTTATATAGCCAATGAGTTTATGTAAAAATTTAACAAGCAATGCATACATAATGTAATGATTTCTTTTCAATGAGGGTTGTTATGACAAGGCGCACAGAACCCTACCGAACGATAAACCGTAACGGTTTGACTATTTTCCAAAATAATTTCGTGGACACAGATAATTTCTTGTATTTAAAACAATGTATGACCTCGGTTACGATCCTCGTTTTTATATCTGTCGAACGTAAAACATCTGTAACTCTAGTATTGATTTGTTTTTTCGTGTATATACTTTGCTGGAAAACTACAAACACAATTACGATCCGTAAATCGACAAAGTGACGATGCCAAGTCACAGCTGTACAATATTAGTTACTGGGGTAAGGACATAAAGGCAGAACCGCAGACTGAGTAAGTCCTTCACATGTATTTAAAAATAAAACAGAGCAGCATTGGTTAACATAGCAGGACCAACCTCGGTCCAAGCAGTTACCTAGCAACTAGAATTACTTCGGCGAACCCACGTCACCTTATGCTATGGAGTGGTGTTAATTATAGAATGAAATGTGCGTTGCTATTTCAGGTAAATTGTTTGCAGGTAACTTTCATAATAGTTCATGAAAATTCACGACACGTAGAAGTACACCGCATTATATAGTAATGAGCCTTCGGTGCTACCAAGAGGCCATGACAATCTCGTATTTTTTGTTAAAAGTACAACGGTGTATTTTTTGGTAAAATGCACCACTCCCTTCCATAACTTTTGCAACTGAACAAATTACGGTCGGTGACTTCATTGGTCTTCTCAATTTTTACGAAAGATTTGCTGATAGCAACTCTAACATACGTAACATGTACAATAAAGTATTTCTTTCTCAATTGTTGAGGGAAAATTTAACTTTTGAACACCTCAAATTTAATATAAACAGGGATGTTTGAATCATGTTGCGGCTGAAAATCAGATCCCTTTAAATCTTGATATAGAAAATAACAATTAATATAATTCAATAATTGATGTTTTGATTCCTCACAATAAAAAAAAACACGCGAATCTTGCCAATGATGAACTAATATGCTGACTGGTAGAAAACGGTATTTAAATATATCGTGATAACTTATTTGAAAAAAGTCAATCTCTCAAGAGACCCACAAACATATATACGTTATTAAAAGTTCTAAATAACACAATTTTTCTGGACAATGTCAGTGATACGTTATTAAAAAGTATCTGACAATTACTCTGGCGCAGGCTGTCAATCAAAGGCATCGGTAATCCAATCAGCGAACGATATTGTTGGAAGGTCTCCATTTTCCTTAGACACGCGAACGATCCCTAAGAAAACAATACATTGTAAAGCAGTGTATCTACAAACAACACCACGTGGCCAGTAGAAGGAAGCTATAGTGGCTCTCACGTCAGGTCAGTTTTACTGAATTAATCCCAAAGGTGACGACAGCTGAATCAAAAGTGATGGCAAATTCAATTTATCTGTCCAAATCTCAAAGCTATTAATTATTATTTCCGAATAATAATGTACAAACACACGTCAAACCGCTACTATAAATACTTATTAAAAGACAAGGATTTTAGTCTAAACGAGGCGCGTATCCCAAGTTAGGAAATCCCTTTTTAGTAATCTATTTTGGTATGTTTAAACTTATATCCTTCTGTCAGTGAGGATATAAAGTCATGCTATATAGGAAAAGAAGTGTTTATGTCAATTTTGAAAGTTAAAAATAGCATGCAAAACTTTAGATGTAGTTGATTAACAGAAGCCGGGTTGGTTGTCTAGTAGGGTTGGGTGTTGGCTGCTCACATCGGAGGCGCTGCGGTTAACCCCAGATTCAGACGATTGACCGCTAAAAAGAGCTACTTAAACTCAAATAATTAACAAAAGCTACTGGCAATCGAGTCAAAGATCAATCTAGTATAAACCCATTTGATGCAGCCGGGAACGGCTAGCTCAGTTGGTAACGCGTCTGGCTATCAGGCGTCGTGACCTCAAATCCCTGCCTGGCCAGTCTCGGATGATAATTGATATATACGACATAGAGCCTCTTTGGCATTCGGCTATCAACGCTGATTCAAGTGGGAAAGCTATCAGTTACTTTCAGGGATAGCTATGCTCAGTACTGGTTAACATTCAAGGATCCCGGAAAAAAGTGGTTATTTCTGTTGATAGTCTGTTACCTCAAGATGGCATAAAAATGTGGCTAACTATTCCAACAAATAACCAATGTGATGCACATTATAAAAAATACCTTAAATTACTACAAATTGGCCTATTTTGCTGCTCTAATCTTTACAATAAAACCACATACGCAGTCATCAGTTAAAGTCCCTTACCAGAGCTGACATTTTAATTAATTACTGTACCTACATTATTCTATTTATATATATCCAAGCTCAGTAAAAATACATTATCTACTAGTTCCTATTTTAGCGAGACTTCTGGGAGAACAAAGCAAATCAATTGACTCAATATAGGTTTTTGTTCTTGCTTATTTCCCGGGCATTATTATTATTTGAGTTCTCTTAAAAATGCAGTTGTTCCAGCTGAAAAAATAAGATTTTTCATCTTAAGTGACATTTAATCTATTACTCACGTACTATAGAAAACACATGGAGAGACATATGGCAACTTATTTACTTTTGTGGGAGGACCAGATCTAAATAAACGTTTTGTAAAGTGCTTGGTGGGCAGGTTCAAGTATTTGAATCAGACGGGTTAATTATACTGATTAAAATAAAACATTTCAATCCCAAGTCCCCGAAGAACAAAAGTAAGTGTTTTGATATCACTTGATGAAGATTACAGCGCAATTCGAATTCAGTTTTTTGTGAATGAAAACACTTATCGACTGGAGCCTTTCTTGATGCCACTATAAAGCGTGCATCAAGTAGGGATAGTTTATCTCTGCTCTCACGAGTTGTTAATAAACTGGAAGTCGCCCTCTCTCTCTTTATATATATATATATCTAACTATATCCCCACTCCTTCCCCTTCTTTCTGTGTTTTCTCTCTCCTCTGTTCGTCCGTCCGTCCGTCCGTCCCTGTCTCTCTCTCTATCCAAACCTTTCTCCCCTTCTCTCTCTTTATTTCTCTCCTATGTCTGTATGTCCGTCCGTCCGCTCCCCCCCTCTCTCTCTCTCTCACACTCTCTCTCTCTCTGTTTCTCTATCTCTCTCTCCAATTCTATCTATATCTTATTCACGTATAAACCAGGTTATCACTTTAATAAAATAATATATTGACAATGTCAATTTGTATGCACGCAAAAATGACTGCAGATATATCGATTCCAAGATACATCAATATATGTATTGAATTCGTAACCTTCACCCAGGCTGAATATTTAATAAACAAATTGTTATAATTTTTCCATACAATTTTAATTATTGATCACGAAAACTGCTAATATAAAGTATTTAAAAACACACAAGAAATAAACAATTTTATCAGTTTCAGATGACGTTTATTCCTATAGAGAAGTGAATGTTAAAGAATTATTATAATTTAACCTTGATTTTGTTATACAGTTTTCTCTGAGATTATCTTTGTTATACAAAATGCAACTCATAATATATGTGTATTTGGTAAATACTCTCCTGAAGTAATCGTAGTGTGTTGTTTCTATGATGTTTGTTGAATAAAGAGCAAATTTTTCTGTTAAAAAATGGTAAGTACAAATAAACTGAAACATAAGTGTACAGGTACTGTTCACTTTATTCGACATTATTCTCCGTGATGACTGATATACGACATTGTGTCTCATTATCATTCGTCTCTCACCGCTGATTTAAGTGTGTGTGTGTAGGGGGGGAGTTATCAGTTACTTGCGGAAATGATGTGTGCTCTAGTACTGGTTAACATTTCAGAATCCCAGGAGACAGGTTAACTGATTGTCTGTTAGCCCTCCATGGCATACATGACGCTAATTATTCCATCAATCAATCAATCAATCAATCAATCAATCAATCAATCAATCAATCAATCAATCAATTATTCGGCATTAATGAGAAAATAGATTAAAGTTAATAAACTTATTTCATCATCTGGAAAGTTCCCGTTAATTTACAAATATGCCAGTGCAATACCAGATATCTTATATATATTATCATATGCACGATCTACATCTGAACATGTTAAACTGTTACAATGATATAAAAGAAAAAAGTGCTTTTTTATAGTTTTCATTTATCTAAATACCATTTAACTGATTTATGCGAGTTAGATAAGCCCTCGAACTGAGTAATGTTTCTGCTAAAATTAGTTTTAGTTTTTCAAATTTTCATAAAAAAAATGCAATCTGACATCAACGCCTATGCGTTAGACCAGTCAGTCTGAAGTATTCATATCTAATTGCTGCCAACCAACTTGAACCGGAACCGGAAACTCCGAATGAAAATTCCAGCGTGCGAACCACTAGTTAATCAGATTGACATTTAGTATATAAGAAGAAAAAAATTTCAGGTTTTCAGTTCACATTTCTCTTACTGTTTACATTATAAATTCTCTCTACTATTAGATTTTCACCCGGCATATCAATGGAAAAATAAACATCTATCACAAACACACGTTAATGAATCAAGCACTGCGGTAATCATAAATTAAGTGTTCTGATCTCACGCTTTGGAAATCGCATTTAATGGGCCGGAATTGTTCGGGAATTTCAATAAATGAATAATAAATGTTAAAAGCAACAGTGTCGCTATCATCATTAATTGCATGAATTATTAATCATGGTCGGGTAAAATCGCAGCGAATAATACCGTGGCAGAGTGTCAAGAGGGTTGAACATCGGCAGATAACAGCGTATCTAAACCTTGAAATATAACACAATCACTAACATTATTATAACGTGTATTTATTTAATGTGTTACCATAGTTACCGAAAACATCAGCAGCGAGAGCCCGTGTGCAGTACAGGTGGGCATCTGCACATTATTTTGTGTATGCATTAACACCGTCTGGATGGAATAAAGTAATAGAGTACTTAATGTAATGTAAATAAATTCAAATCAGATTGCATTTTTCAAGTTAATTTCTAGCATTTCACTGTCATGCCATTGAACTGATCTGACATACAAATACATAAGTGGATCGGGGGTGGGGGATGGGGGTCACATATCAATCGTGCCTGTCCCCGTATAAACTACCATAAACATAAAAGTATCCATTGTTTAGATAATATTTTTCACTTGCATTGTTTGGCCTCACAGTACTAAGCATATGCGGAAAAGGTGTCTTCCTCAAGGACACCACACACAGACGTAGAGGAGGATCGAACCCACGATCATCCCATCATTGGTTCTATGCTCTACCACTGGACCACGTGCTCCACCACGCTCAACCCTTATGGTGGCCCCTCCTGGCTCATTTTCGGCCAAATCAGATTTGTTACGAAAACCAATAATATTCATGGAATGAAGCTGACGGAAATTATTTTAGAGAAAGATGAGAAACTGTGAATTTTTCTCAAATATGACTAAATTTCTTGAGAATAATGTTTTTCACAATTCACAGTTTTAGGACTTGAAGCCTCATCTGGCTCTTTAAAATTTTGGCGTCCTGAAATTTAAAACCAGTGTTTTCTAAGAAAATAAGTTTAGACAACGGACGGACTGACGCATCGACGGGTGACAGACGACCATCCATGGGAATAGGTCGGCAGTGTTATCTCAGAAGAGCACCAACATCACTCTACCAGTCAGCTAGTCAACTTGATCGACCCGAAAACTCTTCCTAATACTTGAAATAACAAATGTTTCTTAGACAGACTTACAAAATAGTCAAGTGAAGAGTAAAACGATAGGTAGACTAATTCCCCGATAGATAGGCAGATGTCATTTTCATTTATGTCATTTTAAAGAAATTGTCTGTACACGTGTCAAATATCTGTTTTGTGTTCCGCCTGTAATTATTGCTGGGAACTGTAATTAAATAAAAAATGTAAATCGATTCTTAAGTTTTGCAAAACAAAACCATAAAAAAAAAAACTCTTAACTTCGCTGTATTACATTTCAAAATAATTATACACACACATCTAAATCCAAATTTCGAATTGAATTACTTAAACGAACGACACAAACGCTGGGGATTTGAATAACAAACAGCTACGACTAGAGAAAGGAGCCTCGAATTCCAGTGTTTATATGTTTGCCTTCCCTGAAAAGAAAGTCATGTGATCAAGAGAGAATAATGCATACTTGTCTAAATAGAGAAATAAAAAGTCAATTTTCCTTTAATGCACCGGATCACTTGTTTGTGTCTGTAATAGAGGAGTCATTGAATGTCATGGCCATAAACTAGTTTCGGTTTACGTTAACTTTTCATGACCATTGATTGAATATTTAGCGTCATTTTTATGACGTCGAACGTAACAGACGATCAGATAACATAACCACTGTTTCCTGGGATCCTGGAAGGTTAACCAGTACTCGAGCACACACCATCCCCGCAAGTTACTGATAACTTTCCCACTTGAATCAGCGGTGGGAGCCGAATGATAATGAAACTCAATGTCGTATATCAACCACCACGGAGACTATGACCGGGCGGGGATTTGAACTCACGACCCCTGGATTGACAGTCAGACTCGATAACGACTGAGCTAATCGAGCCCGACTAATTTGATGAAAATGAAGAGATAACAGTACAGTAATTGTCTAAATTAAAAGAAGAAAGAAACAAAAGTCAATTTCCCTTTAATGCACCCGAGTACTTGTCTGCGTCTGTGATAGAGGAATTGATATATAAATTCCATAATTGTCTGGTATTTTTGTGTTTGTGATAAACTGATAATTCAAATAATGCCGTATATTGATCGCTTTAGTTTATTATTAACATCGTTATTCCAGTTTGAATACCATTCGTTATATCGGTATTCCTTGTTGACTGGACTGTCAATAACCGGGACATTGCACCATCAACATGTAAGCGATGTTTGTGTTTGAAGAGTACATTAACAAACTGCCAATGGAATAGGTTTAATTAGTAGTTTGTTTATCTCAAAATGACATTCGACCTTCACAATGACTGTTCTATTCCCAATGAAGTCACGTCTCTGTTGCTCGTAACTGAAGCTCTGGGAAACTTCATTTAATATTACAGTGCTAATACCACTGCTGCTGCTGCTGCTGCTGCTGCTTACTGCTACTATCCCTACTTCTACTACTGATAATGATAATAACATCAACACATTACAATATTAACAAAAGATAAAGCAAGAATATATATATATATATATAATATATGTGTGTGTATGTTTGTGTGTGAGTGCGTGTGTGCGTGCGTGCGTGCGTGCGTGCGTGCGTGCGTGCGTGTGTGTGTGAATATATATCAATTTTGATAAGAGCTACTCGATTTATTAGTTGCTAAGAATTATTTCATTTTTTTCGGATTTATTGAAACATGCAGGTCAAAAATACACTGGGACGGTTCACTTAACTTTAATAAAATATCGAACAACTTTCTTACTTTCAGAAATATTTGCAAAATCAACTATATACATTAACTAACTAGTAATAATAACCAGTACTCAGATACACCATATTAACTCAACTCAATGAATACTAAATAGCGTTCTTATATTCCAGAAGTATACGCAAACTCAACTATATACATTAACTTACTAATATTAACCAATCCTCAGATACACCATGTCAATTCAACTTAATGCATATTAAATAGCGTTCTTTATTTTCCTGAAATATTTGCAAACTAAACTATATACAGTAACTTACTAATATTAACTATTCTTCAGATACAGTAAGTTAACTCAACTTAATGCATATTAAATAGCGTTCTTATGTTTCAGAATTATTTGCAAAATCAACTATATACATGTACAGTAACTTGATGAAACCACTAGGCCCTCAGATACACCAGCTTCTTTTAACCTTGATAAAATATAAAATAGCTTTCCTATTTTCCAGAACTATTTACAAAATCAACTACAACAATATATACAGTAACTTTTTTTTATTTTCTTCCAATGTTAATTATTTGAAAGCGTTCCGTGAAATTTCCTTCCTTCTCGATAAGCAAAGCTTATACATTACAAGTTGTTGAGAGAGAAATCAATGATTTTTGAAGAGAAGACAGCAGACGCTTCTGAGATTTCTGATGACAGTTCCACGGTATTCCGGCTCATGAATGTAAATAGACTGGGATTGTCGTATGTCCATTCACGATACAAAAGTCACTGTTGTTTGCCTAGAGGACATTGTCTCCTGGATAGCTTAGCCTTTATTAACTTGTTTCCCGCAGTCACGTTTGTTTACCGGCTTATTCCCATGAGTAATGCCTATGTAGTAAGTAAAAACGCTTCTCCAAATGAAAAACAAAAGAATTATTAATTATATTTGTTGTCATGGCTCCTGGTATTTACCAATTCGTATAATATTATATAAATTTGATAAATAATTCAATTTGATAGATAAATGAACATGATAATATCAGAAATAGTCTTCGCTTAGTTGTCAGATACACAGATGCAGGGTAAATGGGTTCTTGCTTAAACTACGATATGCCGACCTGAAAACGTAATTTGGATTCCGCGATATGTACTGAAGGCGTTTGTTCAACTTTTAATAAAACAAAGCGATTCATTGTGAAACACTCTTTAACACTTTATAGAAATCACACTAAAGTCATCTAGGGAAGAACTAGTATTTAGTTATTGTAACTTAATGACTTAACACACGGTCCAACCTACGTCTCACTATACAGTTAAGCCCACTTTTGATTCTTATGCTTAAAAACAAGGCCTATGTAATTTGATTTTGAAATATTTTCAAAATGGTTCATAGTGGTTGTGATTTCTTGCTGCAGATGAGAAGAGCAAATGTTTGTATATCATATACTGCAATAAGACATCACTGGTGTTAAAAAAGTGATTTTTATAGGAATTCATCATATGCATGTATTTATGAGCATTTGAGGACTTCTTTTTTTTAAAAAAAAACTCAGGGTGTCACTGCACCTTTTTTTTTTTTTTTAAAAAGAACACAAGCTGGTCAACCTACAAGTTATACGTTTATGTGGGTATACATTCCTGTTATGAAAAAAAATACTATGTAGGAATTCTTTTTTTACCATGGAAATTCTTAGACCTTATTTTATATAGAACAAAGAACAAAATTCAACTGTGTAGTGAGACCTTAGCGTCCACACGCTCTCTCTCCAGGTATGTCATAATTCCACAACAGCGATGTTTGTCCCAATTAACAACAACTCGTCAGTATAACAAATCTACAAAGTCTACAAACCAGTGCCGTGAAATACCATCCTTATGTTTAAACACGGATTTAATGGTCTTCAAATATTTTACCCTGTTTTAATATTATCTCAGGCACGACCAGCCTACGCATGCGCAAGTATGCTATGACCCAAAAAATATCTGCACATTTTAGACTCTTTGATGCACTTTAATTCAACCTAAAAGCTGTGCCAAAAACAGTTATTTCTCTGAACTTATTTTTTATGATTACTTAATTATGTATTATAGAAGTCTTCATCTAACATAAATTAATTCAGCGAAGTAGTCTAAAACCACAAACTCAATTACAAAACTGGTGTCAGTACTACAAGTACCGGATTATCATACTTGTGTGAGATTATAAATGCACAGGATTATACAACCAGTTGTTTACGATAATATCTGTTAATGTAGTCTAAGGCCATAATTAATCAATTGCTAGATTGCCGCCCCCTAATTTTCATGCCGCCCCGCCTCAAATTTGGATGAGACTCTAGCAATAAATTTATAATGGGCTTATTGGTGTATGTATTTATGTCCGTCTGTTTACATTTCTGTCATTCAAAGTCATCTGCAAGAATTATTTGAAAGAAACTTCGAATTAAAGGAAATCAAACAGAAACTTCAAGGTCACATAGTTCACTTCATCTGTTACACTATATATTTACTAATTTACGATCGATACCACGACCAATTGGTCTTAATTCTGTCTGTATCAGATGTACGCCTTCAACAATAGCCTCTATACTCGGTATATTGATACATATCTTCTTGCCGATAGAGTGATCGTTTCTTTACATTCTAAAATTTTCTTGTCTTGTACTTTAAATTCTTTATTTTTATGACAGTAATATTATATTGTTTAACGTTTTGACCTAAAGATTAAAATATTTTTTTCTTTTCATTTATCAAGTTTAAAAACAACAGGGTGTATTCTTGTTTTCCCTCCAGTTTCACAAGTGAAGTTTTCTCTAAAAACCTTATTTCTGAAGTTATTATCAGTGTTTTAATCCCACAACTAAATAGGTATTGTATTAAAGCGGAACACAAAATACGTATATTTTTCCCTTTATTTTTAATAATCTTTCTTTTACCATGCGTAGTAAGAGAGATTTTTTTACCTCTCTATATTAGTATTTATCACATGATTTACGGTGCAGGAGTGTAATAAACCCATTACATATTTTTGATATTAACCTAGTGCAATATCACTTCCGATTCATCGCTCGGTGTTTTCCGTATAACTTGGCTCTCGTACGTAAATTGCCGAAGTACTTTCGGACTTGCCCCAATATATCGTCGATTTGCCAGGATTAAATGACGATATTTTGAGACGTTACGTCATAAAATGACTCACGGAAATGCATATACCCGATTTATCTCGTTCCTTATAAAGAAGATATGTTAAATAAATGGTAAATGTAAACTTTTCCGAGTCATGTGATAAATTCGTGGTCATTTATTAATATTTACATTCTCACTGCAATCGGCCTAAATGAACTAAAGATATTTACTGAATTTCAATTCCCTTCGGGCTTCACGAACATTAAACGGACCTAATGTTTTTCATTACCTGATGAAAACTCAAAATTCGGCTTTTAATCCTTAACTGAATTTATCAAACTCGTCGGAAAAAATGATATAATGCTCGGCAGTGCCTCGCATAATACATGTTTGCCAACTCGTTTAATAAACTCAGTATAAATAAGCACTCATGTAAGATCCTCTATATATGAAACAACAATAAGTGCTTTTTTTCTAAATCTCAAATAGCACTTTGATGCATGTTAGCTACTTTGATTGGTATACTGATGTGAGACACTCAACACACACTATTATATCACTGTCCATTTTGTTCACGATAACAACTATCTAGTTACGTTGCGTTATCGGTGTCTTTCTGCGTATCAAGTCAATATCTGAAGAGTCTACGGTGATATATCACTCATGCGCAAGATTGTCTGTCATATAGAATTTAATAAAAAAATCTTCATTTGAAGCCAATTGCCAAATATATACACTAATATGCAAATTGAATTTAAAGAACCTCTGCAAGAGATGTTGGATGTCGAAGGAGAAGCAGTTTCATATCATCCGTATATAGACTATATTATCCAACAATAAACACCACGAATCCCCCTACTGATTAATGGTGCAACGTCCTATGATATCTTGACCACCCAGTCAACAAAATGTATCGCGTTGTCTAGCAACAAGAATAACGATACAACAAACGGTATTCAAACAGGAATTACGATGTTAGTAACAAAATAAAAGAATCGATATACGGCATTATTTGAATTATCAGTTGATCACAACTACAAAAATACCAGACAATTATAGAAATCGACCGATTCCACCAATCACAGACGGCGACAAGTGCTTCTTTCCAAGAACGGGAAATTGGCTTTTTTGTTTTTCTCAATTTAGACAAATATTGCAATATTCTCTCTTGATTACACGTTTTTCTTTTCAGGGAAAGCGAATCTGAACCAAAGCTCATTTACAGGCCATGACATTCAATGACTCAAATGTAATTAAACTGCATGGCATTGGTACAATGCATATACAATGGATTTAAAAAGGTAATAAGAATAATTTATTACCAGTTTATCAGAATGCGTTTTTATGAATGTTTGGCGGAAAATGATACTATATTTGTATCTGTGTGTGGATGTGTTAACAAATTTGGCTACTAATTGTTTAAATATTAAGCGCTGTAAGTTTTTTATTTGGCTAATACTTGACCTTGGGTTGATTTACAAGGAAACGGTTGTATCTACTGTTGTGATAACCTGCCGGACAAATCCCTTTGCTTACACTATTTTCATTTATTTAGGATTTAATGCATTTTCACATAAAACACGCGTTGTAGTTTTTAAATATAACATATTCAGTTTTACTGATGGAGACCGAACGACCACTGAATAAATCCGAGTAGAACCGCCGTCCTTATTGCACGAGAACGTTTAAACTTTCTCATATGAAGTTTTTAGACAATTCTAGGATTAATTGACTAGTGAACTATTAACCGGTATTTCAAGTGATTTATAAAAAGGTGCCACGGCATTTTAAAGTGGTAATTCTGATCATTTTCATCGTGCTGTCTAAATAATGTTAAAATGTGAAAGTTTTCTGGAATAAAAATAATTATAATACAATTCAATATGCCAGTACTATTGCTATATACAAAACTCGTTTTTATATTTCCATGACGTAACCATATTATCACATTCCTATTCGGCTCTTTTGAAAATGATCAACTGCAGACATATTATAATGACCAAGGCAATACCTCATAGTAACATTGTATTTCCCAGGAAAGCGACACTAGAAGTTTATTAGACATTGTTCGTCAACTATTTTCGTCTATAAGATTCAATGGCATTCACCTGTCAAGTCAATACTAAAACACAAAGAGCGTATCGCGCTACGAATTTTTCAACAAGACTTAGTTTAAAACGTTGTTTTTGAACCGTACGCGAATCCAATTCGTGCATGTGTTATTATTTTGCCGGTCAATATTACTGGGTATTATTTAAAATGATTGACCGATTTGGTATGGAAACTTTACACATATAAATTGAGATCTAATACTATTAGTTACATCAAAACCAAAGATACACGATAGCCATACCAGTCTGCCTGCCTGCCTGCCTGCCTGCCTGCCTGCCTGTCTGTCTGTCTGTCTGTCTGTCTGTCTGTCTGTCTGTCTGTCTGTCTGTCTGTCTGTCTGTCTGTCTGTCTGTCTGTCTGTCTGCTGGGGACCTAGACTGACGCGCGTCACTGACAAGAAGGTTAACATAAAAACAGTTGATATGTTAAAAGGATGAATGTACAGGTTAAGTTTTTAAAATATTAAAAATAGAGTAGGTTTCTAAGGAGAGACATGTTCAACTTAACTACTAACGGCCGAGCTGAATTCTGGCAGGGGCTGTACCAATACAGATGGTGCCAGGGCAATCCAGTAGACGATGGTTTTTGGGAAGAAAGAGTACTGATCTGAATTTGGCGGTAGGATAATGAATGTGACGATCTACTAGGGCTAGTTTTGAGGGTTATGTAATCTCATGGTGGTACCGCCACGAGATAATGGATAATGCTGTAAAACATGACTAGACTCTGATCAATCCTTCTGAGCTCAAGCGGTCTCCAATGTAGGAAGTTTACCTAAACACACATGCAAACATACTCAAGAAATTTTGGCAAATGAGACTTAATGAGTCAAAACCACACATAAATAACCCGTACAAACATGAAAAGAGAAGTAAAGTCAATCGTTTGTATATATATATGTGTGCATGCATAGAACCTAACTAGTGTCAGGAAAAAACAAGAAAGGTCACTGGTCCCCCAAATGATCTGTGACAATAACGATATTTTTTTATAATTGGCAGCGATATATCCATGAATATCAAGTGTTATGGATTGACATTTCAGACTAGACACACATTTTCATTTTTTACATTAAAGTGTGACCTTAGCCTTTGTGTAACCTTGACCTTGACATCTAATGTAAAGGTCTGAGTGTTTCTACAGGTAAATGCAGGTGACACATCATCATGGCATGTTGATCACTTGTTTCAGGCTATTTTAAGACAAAGTTACAGATCAGACATGAAATATCAAACGAACTGAACGTGTGACCTTGACCTTTGAGGTAAGGTCCTGGGTCTTAACGCAACACATCGTCATGCCATGTTGATGAATTGATTAATTGAGCCAAGTGTTTTTGAAATCCATTCATGTATGATATAAAGTTTCAGATCGGACTTGAATCTTAAACAGACTCAAAGTCGTTGTAAAACAAATTCGAAGTGTGACCTTGACCTTTTCGCCACAATACATACTCGTACAATATATTCCCATATTGTACGAAACACTGTAAAATGACCTTATATTATTGTTTGTGTATGCCATATTGTTTATATAAATTTGGTTTTGTATATGGCCATAGGCAATGATTTGCTGATGTCAACTCATTAAACCGACCTTGTCAAGCAATACCTCAATGTCGTAGCCACAGGTATGTACAATTTATAATAACTAAAAAACGTGCGGATGGGGAAGGGGAATTGACTGACCCAGTGAAATAAAAAACCGAAGATTCCGTTAATTGCCGATAATGAACCGAAAACAGGTTTTTCCGATTTCCGTGAATTTCATGCTAAGTAATACGCTGGATATTTACTCATTTAACATCGTTTTTTTTATTTACATAGTTTACACTCTTTCACGAAAACAACGGTCACTTTTAATGATTAAAACTACTACAGATGCCATTTCTATGCTTTTTTCGCGTAGAATTGTTGACGAAAAAGTATTTTGAAAATGTATCTTCAACTTCCGGAACATTGCTTTGGGCATTTATTGTTCTTTTAAAATATGTATATTTTATATTTTAATTGTATGTTTTTTTATACATAAAATGACTCCAAAGAGAGTAAAATTTAGAAAAAAATAATGTTAAATTTTCTGTATTTTTTTTTTAAATTTTGGCATTTAAAAATTTGTTGCTGATGAAGGCAATTCTTGCCACATAAAGATATATTATTCTGCTCAGTGTCTGTTACACTCTGACTAAAATGTGCAAATATTGTCTTCTGGCAATAGTGCCTTTACTGTTAAAAACATTTAACACGATGTATTTACCCTAAATGTAGAAAAAATGCATTTTAGCTGTGCATGTACATTTTGATGCGAAAAGAGTAAAATTGAATAACAATATAATATGTATTTCTTAAAAGAATAAAGTATAAGTTAATAAAAACAGCATAAAATTTTGCATCAAAAATAGGAACTTTAGGTGTAACCCCACCATTGTTTTTTGTTCTTTATTCTATAATAAATAATAAAAGCTTGAAGGCTTGTCATTCATAGAGAGACCCAATATAAAGGAAGTGAAACTGATATTTTACTGTTTGTCAACCTCTGCATTACCAAAATTATCAAGATGTTCGCGTTTAAACAGCTCCAATGTTGTCGCAAGTGTTGAGATTCCGATGCAAATAGTTCTCCTTTACACTCTTGTTGAGTTAAAAAAAGCAGTTACATTGAATCAATAACTTCAACATCGTTCTAACAAAAGCATGGCAATATTGCGCTTAATGGAAAGGAACTTGCACGACTCAATCGTCATTTACAAGTACAATTACAAAAACAATTGAATATTTGGATAGGGGCAATTTGAAATGAAAACACCAAAACACTGAAGCGAAACTGCTTGATGTTAATGGTAATTCTATTTTTGGTGGTGAAATAAAAAAAATAAGAGAATACTTTAAGGTGCTAGTTCAAGATCACGTGTCTTTCTGTGTCGAGGTCGGGAATGCTTTGGACCATGACAGGCTTATGCTTTCTGTTGCAGTGGGGTTTAACTGCCATTTTCATACATTACAAGTTGTAAACGGTATCCAAATATTTTGGTGGAGGAAAACGTCGGCATGGTTTCGGATAACAACACCATGACTGTGTTTCACAAAAAAACTTACGACAAAAATCGACGTAAACGTAAACCATCAACAATTCATAACATTTTTTGATATTCATCCAAATGAACCCAAAGTCGGCTCAAATCATGCAGAGAATGATATTGTTTTTTCTTGAAATACAATCAGTATAAATGTCAATCAAAATTTAAACATTCCACGTAAAAAAATGTCAAATTTACTTTCGGCAATTTTTATCGCGAGTTATTTTCGTGAAACGTAGCCCTGGCTTCTTCAAGCAGCTGACATATATGTCCTTACTTGTAGATGTTTTAGACGAAGTTCGACTTGAACCAATGGCCAAGACTACGTTCACGGTGGAGCCATAGCCCGATTAAAATACTGAATAAGACATACACTGCTTTCCAATATAATAGATGTGACCAATAAATGTGTTGATACTAATGTTAGGCCAGAATTACTTCCCTTATTTCATAGACACTTTGGGTAAACAAATATTATTGTAAAATCAATTCTTATCAAAAGTAAAGACCTTGACAAAAAATCATTTCAAATAAATATATCTGTGTGCTGGTGCTATTTCCCCACGAGAAACCTATTGAATATTGACATGCATACACGTGGGTGACATAGTTATTTAATAATATTTGTAATATAAATTATTACAGCACTGCACGTTAGGATGGCGGTCATCGTGACATTTATATTGTCTTTTGTGGCGTTCAGGTATATATCAAACAAATGTCATTTATTAACCAAAAGTGGACACGAAGTCAGACACTTAAATATAGTTTGTCACCTAGCAACATAAAGGCAATTAAATGTGTGCCAATTACCAAAGGATGAGTGAATTCCGGAAAATCAAACGAAAGTGCCGTTTTGTGACAAACAAGCGATTGCCAGTATATCAAACTGAAACAATTTGATAAAATCTTAGCGCTAAAACAAGTATCAGCAATAGCCACAATTAACCCAGCGACGGTACAAAATGACCACTTCAAGAAAGCTTGAAAAATGGTGTTTGAATCGAAAATTGACATATATAATTCGAATTGATGGATAATATTGTTGTTTTTTAAACATATTAAACTGCCATAAATATACAAATAGGATAAAGTCACAAGTTCTTACCACGACCTTTCCTTAAATACAAGATTACATATAATTAATGCATGGCTAAAACGTAATTAGAAAGTTATGCTTTTATAAACAAAGTCAACACTTAAGCGAAAACCAACATATCTCTGAGAAGAACAAATGAAGAAGAGCGAATTGTTTAGTACATTGATCGAACAGAAGATAAATAGTATTTCGAATCCGATACGAATGGAAAGATAGAAGAGAAGGAGATATATACATGTACATGGCAGCCAAACATCATTGCTTGGTTATTTAACATTACTCGTTAAGTGGTATGTATGAGCGAAAGCGTCCACTCTCTTTCATAAAATCACGAAAGTTTATTATGTTCTTGCCTTATATTGATAGTAAGATTCAGGCCCTACACGATGAGCTGCCCATTTACCAAAATAGTGAAAGTAACCAAATATACCAAATTATGAAAACTGTTCACGCGATGCAAATATATGGTGTACGACAGGGTCAAAAGAAACGGTATCGGTGCACCGTTAACCAACAATTTTGTTTCGAATGGTGCACCGATAAAATATACCGTTGAATCGATAGAATAAATCGGTGGCGATCCACCGTTATACCGTTATTTATCATTGTGTTACCGCTAGATGGCGCTTACGTACTGACGGAGCTAGTGACGTCATCTGGGGAAACACATTGCGTTATTTATCGGTGCACCGGCATAATTTTTATCGGTACACCTCTGTTTTAACGGTCCTAATCACAGTCGGCACGTTAACCAGTTGAATGACCCAGATGTTACGATTGTGGCAGAGGCGTTCCAGTATCGGCGGAAGAGAATTCTATAACAAGATTGAAGATATCGTCTATATCAGCGAACCCGTCTTGTTCAACGAAAATCTGATTGAGACTTAAAAATCGACCTGGTTAAGTGAAAATCAGTTTTCAGATGAAACAATTCTGGTGCTGAGAAACAAAATGAAACTGAATAATTCTGATGGTTTAAGTCGCGTTTTCCTGTATAAGAAGAGTACTATTACATGCGCTCCGTTCGAGTTAAACGCTACATATCTACTTCGAGAAAAGCCCCAGAGGAGATAATTTCGTGTGGAAGCACACGGTCATACCAAACCGAGTACCCAGTGCCACAATCAAGCACAGCAAGAAAATATCCCACCCCCAGAGCCCATATTGATGTATACAGCTGTACCAATGAAAACCAAGAGTTATATGAAGCCATTGTTGTAGCTACACATGCTGATATCATATCGGACACCAAATATAAAACGGATCTTTGAAATGAAGATACTAATATAGTACTGAAACCATTTATTTCTAACTATATATATATTATCAATAATGCATATACTAGTATTAGAAAAGATCATTTATACATATTAAATGACAATAAATGTGTACTAAAACCATGGAGAATATACCATGTATTCAATCTCGACCGTCCAGGGGATTAAATTCTCATCCGATAATGGTTTAATTAAAAGGTCACGAAACAAACTTTTCAAAAAACTTGTCAAAGCTTCCATCAGAAGAAGAAATACAATGTATAACCAATAACACTCAAAAGATTTTTTTTATAAACATTCTATTATTAAATTATAATAGATTTCATGATAGTGATGTGTTTTGCTTATATATAAGATATACTTCAATTCCAAGAGATATTACATAATGTATATGTGTATGTGTATATATTACTTATATGTCCATTGGCCCGGGTGTTTTCCGTTAAATTGCATATTTACATTCTTGTATTTTATTATACATTGTAGACATGTCAGTTTAATAAATAAAAATGCTAATATTATTATACTATTCTATACGCTAAAATGTCCCTCCGTGTTGTGTCGAGTAATAGCAACATTTATTGCAAAAATATGCACATATGACAAGTGTGATTTTCCATTAACTGCATTTCTATATGTGCGATATTCCCACGAAACGCAGAAATCAAACTCGTAATATCAAACTTCATCACCTTTATAACCAAAACGAAAAATAATTAGGTCTTAACTAAATCCCGCTATGATTTATTGCTCCAGAATGTATAATATTTTCCGATTTTAAAGTTTTCAAATCATATAACCCATAAACTTGAAAATAACATAAAGAAATGCAAGTATAGTGTCTCATTACACTCAAACAATAAACTAAGATTGAACAAGATAATTGAATCAAATCCATTACATAGATAAAACCTCTATAAATAACAATGTTTTCCCCCCCAAGAAAGTCTGATAACATTTTTAAACTGTTACTATCAAACAGATATTGAGTTCTAGGAATTTCAAGATTTTTTATGGGTTTACAAAAAGCGCTACAGGTTTGAATTATTGTTAAACACCACCCTATCGGATACGAATATCGTCAATACATTGTGTGTGAACATTTTGATATTGTTCATTTTGCAGCCACTGTACCTGCATCAGAAACACAACCATCGATTTTATAAATAACTACGACAAAATACGGAACCAAAACAATCCAATCGTTATAGTAACAACTGCTTGATTGGTACATGCAATTAAATTCTTTTTTACTATACATGGATCTTAACTACACACTACTATAGTTTACAAAGAATACATACCGTGCATTATCGTTTATTTACAGGATCAATTTAAGTCCAAACAGTGTTGCATATTCCCTTTTTTTTTAAAAAAAAACAACAACAGGCAAACTGTCACACACGAACTCGACACAAAATCGCCATCCAACCTTTAACAGTCTAAACGAAAAACAGGACGAGTCGATCGATAGCTACGGCGAGTACGGATTGCAAGCCGACATATTCGCGTACTGGCTCTAAGAGCTCCAGAAGTGTTGTGTAACGTTACATACACGGAGAGAAAATATCGCTGTCGATCACGGCATTTCATCAAACGAGACTTCACTTAGTTTATTGCTGTAAATGACAAGTGAATCAATTTGGTCGACAGAGGGTAGGATGAGTAACGGCGGTAAACGACCACTAAAGAACGTTGGTGAAGATGCGACACTATAATAATTGGATTTGTACGACTGCTCCGAAGGGTCATTATCTGTTTCTGAAAGACAAATGTTTCATTTGAACTTTTATCGATCCTGTCTGGCTATTGTATTTTCTTCTCACAGGTTTTCCTTTACCTTCGGTTGCATAGGTGCAAAACTTGCGTCAAACGGAATTATGGGTTCTGTCACACAAGGAAACCATTTATATTATCTTTCAAACAGTGCTGGTGTAAAACAGTTTACAGATGTGAATATAATCTTAAAGTATGGAACAAAAGTAGCAGATGCATTAATTTGATCACATCAATTGAAACTAAATGTAATAAATGGTAATGTGCTGACTGACAGTAGATAATTAGATACAAGTGAGAATTTATTTTCTACGAAATTTGTTAAGAGAAAAAGTACAAACTTTTTTTCTCAAAGCAAATAATATATTGATAATTTTGCATATTATAATTTACCATTTGACTTCAGGTCTGTGCTATCATTTAATGAGCGACTGACTTAAACTTAAGTAACCATTTAGAGAAAACTAGAAATATAAGTTTAAGCAAATCTCAGTTGAGATGTTTAGTAAAACTGACCTGAAGTACTTTACAAAATAGTAATAATTATAAAAATGTTTGCATGCGACTAGACTACTATACGAAAACACTTGTCTTTTGGGTGATCAAAATTATTAACAAAACAGTTTCTTTTTACGAGACATAAGTTTCACCACATTTTTTTGCACATACATTAAATTCAATATGTTAATTTGTTATGTAATGATATTAAACCCGTTGTGCTAAGAACCACATGTCTAACAGAGAAGATGATGATACGTTACATATACACTTTATTTTTTAAATATCGGCTTCGGCAAAACGTACAAGCTGATCCTAACCGATATCCAAACATAAGTATAGAGTTAGACCAGTCGCCTATTACGTATCAAAAAAGACTAGTATGAAAAGAAAAAGTAGAAAAGGTCAATAGTATACAACTATCTACCTTTTTAGCGGTCAATGGTTACAATTATTTATCCAAGGAAAATGACTATTGACCCAAAGCAGGAAGCTATTGCTTTGGGTCAATAGTCATTTTCCGAGGATACATAATTTTAACCATTAACCGCTAAAAAGGTAAATAGTTGTTTAATTATATTGAATAACAACAAGAAAAGGTAAGTCAAGAAGTAAAACATTTTCACCTCACTTCATTCATACTTTCACCGCATTTTTCGGAGGTGTGAAAAGCAATTTTTTTTCAAGTTTTCGTAGCCTATGTATGTCTGTTCTCCACTAACAAATTCAGCTATTAGGGTTACATTCCTAACCTTCATAATTATATTCTCTGACTTAAAATATTTCCAATTATTCAAAGTACAATGCCACCAGTATTTAGCTACATGCTGGATCCGCTCTTGATCAAAATAACGTCATCAACGACAATACGTATACAACCGGACGTCATTATATAAACTTATCAGTTGTGGAAAATGGTTTTATTGTTAAGCGTTAAAAAAATTGTACTTCAGTGTCAGTTTTAATTAGCAGAATATAAACTAAACAGTTCAGTTTAATTGTTGTTTTATCGAGTAGAGCAAATGGAGTTTGACTGGACTATCAGCATGAGAACGGAAGAACAATTCGTTTGAACTATTGACTCGGCAGCCGGGTGAAACCGGTTTCGACAGAATAAGTGGTCAATAGTTCATTTTTGAAGGAATAAGTGGCCAATAGCTCATTTAAGTTGACCTGATTAGTTTGGATTTCAACCAATCAGATTGAAGTGTGCATGTTGATATATAATAATTCAAATAATTATATATGTTAGACTTCACGATATCTTCGTACATTTAAACTCTTAAATACTCTTTGTCGATAATAATGGGTGATACTGCAGCTTGAAAAACTACAGCTCGAAATCAGGCTAACCAATTGATAAACAGATAACCAGTATAATTCTAATTATTTATGTATATGACCATATATGAATAATGCCATGAATGACGCCAGTGTGCGGTAAAGTTAACACATCACAAAGAGCCAATTACATTGATATGATAATGACAATGACGATGACAATGACAATGACAATGACGATGACAATGACAATGACTATGACAATGACAATGACAATGACACTAACAGTGACTATGACAATGACAATGTCAATGACGATGACAAATAGTGTATTTGCTTGAAGGCCACCAGCCAATACAACAAATAAATGTAAACCAAAGCAGTACTTGAGTTTTCAAGATTACCTCTGTTGGAAAATGAAAATCCACAAAACGGCTTGGCCTATCAGTTTCCCTGGTCTAGATCGCTCTTATTTATTGACGTAGTCACCAACATTGTATACCTATCTAACAGCATTGCTTACTTTTGTGATGGGTAATCCCTATCCATGACTAAGATGCAAATCGTTATGGTGTTGATAATCATAATTATATAGTATAAAGCAGACACATAGTGAACGTGGTAGCTTTTCAATTCTTCCGGCAGTTTAAACGCCATTATGTAAGGGAACGTTTGAAAAACGGCCAGCGTCATGAAGTGGTTCTTTTTATAATAACAAGTAGTGTTATAAGTAATACTGCACCGGCATACTATTTGCAGACGACATATGAATGCATTTATACAATTACGTTATACGTCTCACTACATTGCTATGCCCTTTTTAATAGGTCAATTTTGGAGCTTAATATTCTACGTAATTTGATTTGTTGAAATATATTCAAAATGGCTGACAGAGATTGCTGTATGGTGTTAAGCGTCGCTTTTGGCTATTTCTCATATCACCAAGTAATTTACTTAAGACAGTATTTAACATATAAGCGCTGCCACACTGTAATATCATGCCGCAGACAGATTACATCGTATGATACCTCACCCAGTCATATTATACTAAAACCGGGCCGACAAGACATAGAATTATCCTCAAAATGCTGAGCGCTAAGCGATGACGCTTTTAGCATTTTTTTTTCAAGTGCTTGGTATTGTGCGATTGTGATTTCTTGCTATAGATAAGAAGAGAAACTGCTGATATATCATTTACTAAATTCAATAAGACATTTACTCGTTCTGAGAAAGTAATATTTTTTTGCATTTTACCAGAATTATGTTTTTAGAGCAGCTGAGGACTTAATGGTATTAATGACTGCAATGTCTAAATCACTACATACCGATAATTACGCATTTGTATCAGCGGATACATCCCTATTACGCAAACATACTTTAATACAGAAATTGAAAACAATAATTGCCGAACGTGCAGGAAAGTTTTGCAAATTGTAATGCTAAACGCGAAGGAATCCTAGAATACTGTTGAATATGTTGGAACTTTAATTTCATGTTTTAATGTTAAACGTGTAGGAAAACTAACGGCAATTATGATTTTTATCATCTTTTCTAGCAGATTGTTTTATTCAAATTACTCATAAATATGCAAATAGCAATAATTTCCCTCACAAAAAGCATACGGTATTAAGACAAAAAAGTTGACTTATGCAAAATAGTTATACTATTCGTATGTAACTGACGTTATCTGAACTGAGAAAAACATAGTTTTGTCTCTTAGCTGATTGGATCCGTTTTCCATGTTAATTCGAGCGAGAACCTCCATGGAAACACGAATTGCTGGTAATGGTCTCGTATTGTTTGAGAATTTTGTATTGCAAAGTAAGAAATTTGATTTTTATTCCTGAGATGAAGTGGAGTTTAGATATTTGAAAACGATATTTCGCAAAAAGTTTGTGTTGACTATGCGAGCTTTCACAAAATAGAAATGAGTTGTGTTTTCTTCTCTACATTATTCCCTCATTTCAGTGTATAACGAGAGCATGCGATCAAACTAATGAAGTATTTGCTTATGGTTTTGTCGACTCATATTTCATATGGCTCATTAACGCTTAATGCAGGTGAAACATTATGTATCGTTTGGGTGCTAATCTTTATTGTGTCTAATAGTATAATAAGCAATGAATCAGACTCACACGTGTTAACATAATATTTTTTATTCATTTTACCCTAGATTACTCCGAACTGCAAAACATAATAGCCTTTAATCTATTTACAAAACAGAATCGTTTTAACAGGTTTCATATCGTGTGCAGTTGAAGCAATCTGTTATTTTAATCGATATTCCGTATTGTCAACGTGCGGACGACAACAGCAAGCAGACGACAGAGATAGTAATCGATAAAACTCGATCATTAAATTAATTGACCCAGACTTCTTTATTTAGACAGAATACCCAAAAGACACCTGTCGCTTAATCGCTACATTGATCATGCTACGTCGTTAGAACTGTTTAGCCTAGATTAATGCTTAATCAAGAACGGCAACAGACGAAAGAGGCTTAATTAAAATAAATCATTAACTATCTTTAGCTATATTAAGTTACGATGTATACGAGTATCAATATTGAAACACCGACTGGATATAGGTTATACCGCAAAGCATGTTGATTACAATAATTAACAAATTTAGTCTCAAATGTATGTTGTTTCATTACGTATGGAAATGGTCTGCAATGAAAAATATTGATTGATTGATTGAATATTTAGCGTCATTTTTATGCCATCGAGGGCTAACAGACGATCAGTTAACCTATCCGCTGTTTCCTATGATTCTTGAAGGTTAACCAGTACTCGAGCACACCCAATCTCCGCAAGAAACTGATAGCTTTTCCACTTGAATCAGCGGTGATAGAAGAATGATAATGTGACGCAATGTCGTATATCAAACATCACGGAGATTGTGACCGAGCGGGGATTCGAAATGAAAATGAAAAGTGACACCAGTGTAGGAGACACCAAATTATTTAGTAACATCTCAAGTAAACAACCAAGACACCAACAAACACTAATTACTGTAGGATATAGATCTATACACTCGTGCTGAATATGTTGCCTTTTTTGGTCACCATCACCACCGAAAATGCAATTACCACTTCTCATACTGCAAACAACATATCCTCCCATCGTCCCTTTCAAAGCAAGTGTCATTCACACTATAACCGCATACTATACCAGCACTATCAACACCAGCAGTACCATCAAGATCAATAGTGTGATAACCAATTACTGAACCATATTTACCCACATTGTTATTAACGCATTTTGTGTCGTCTCCACCTATAATGTGATTATCACCTGCCAGGCCTTTCACCCAATCCAGTATATAATCACTATCTATCATGTACTATCACTACATAAATAGTTGTACTATAGTGCTGCAACTTTTTTTTGTTAAAATGCATAAAACGTCATATTTTTGTGCATATGGGAACATTGGAACATTTCCACGATTTTCTTGTTTCTTGTTTTTAAACAATTCCATTAACAATACCATCATTATCTACCAAGTTATCTTCACTTATCCCATTGTCATTGTTTACAGATTTTTTTTTCAGATTCAAGATTTCTTTATTTGTAACTTAAACATATTAAGTTTCTCATTACAAACATATATTATACATACATTCAATATATGTATTCATCACGTGAAACATTTTATGAAACAATTCGTAAACATATTTAAATACTTGTAACACATAAAGTAGCATCTGTACATCTGTAGTTGATATTTCAAAAAGAGGTTAATATTTATAAATAAATTTTGAAAACAATTTACTTTTGAATAAATATCTAAAACTCCATAAATCATCCATGATAGATAATATATATGGCACCCATATTCACGCACACAATGCCTCCCAAACAATGATTGGTTAAAAAGATTTCTAAAAACCTATAAACTTGACATACGTAGATTTAATGCTGTGTATATGTATCTTCCCAATTTTAAAAGTTCTGTAATTTGCTTAGATTTCATCAATTCAATAAATTTATAAATGATGTGCTTATTGTAATAATAAGGTTTTATATACAATTTGCGAGTATCGTTGTACAACAGACAGATGGGAATGAAATGATACTCGTCTTCCAAATCTTGTGCATTACAACTCTCTTCAATCATCTACAAGCTTCCCTTTTTAAATTTTGGTTAACTTGTTACTGCATTTAAGATTTTACTAGTTCTGTTTTTATACACATTTGAATGTGATTTTTCAAAACGTAAAAATCATAATCAGATAAATTCATTTAGTTTTCTTTCAAATAAAGGGAATGAGGTCCAGAACTATTATGCCACCAGGATCTATCAGCACATCAATAACATGTGCGATTCCAGGACCATTGTTAATCACTGCAGAGGTGTAGCAAAGCTCAAAAAGGAGTTATGTCCATGTTATCTTTTTGTCCATATGTGAAGTATCCCTGTGGGATTCCATGTCAATAATGGTGGCAATTCCAGAATGACAGTCCGCTAGAGTTCACTCAAGGCGTTATTAGATACACTGATAAATTGAGTATTTGATAGAATTTGTAGAAAATATGCCGTTTAAATGTATCAAGATTTTTAATTCATCCTGCATACATGTATTGAAGTCATCAATATGTATGTTAATTTGTTATTTTTTACATGGAGAGTGACTCTCGAATATTCCTTTTGGTGTTATACAACCTTTGTGTGCAGCGGTATGCCATAAAACCCCAATTTATCCAATAATATCCACTGATCTGCTAAAGAAACTTCGACACGATGTCCTAGAATTAAGTATAGATTTTTAACACTAGTCAATAAAAATATTTCATCAGAATACGACACTCCAATGTGATTACGGCTACGCAAGTCAGAGACCTTACAACAGCCACCAAGTTTCATAATTCCTACAGTAATTCTTGGTATTTATTCAATGCATCACCTATTTACTGGACTGGACTGGACCATCACATATACTTTCTATACTCTACTAATTCTGAAATAGTTGACCAACAATTTAAGCTAAAACGTTATTTTAAAATAATTTAAAATATAGATAATTTTCAAAAATCTACTAGTATTTGAAAACTGGTTTTAAGTATTTGCTCTTGTTTAAAATACTGTTTGAAAACTAAAAAAAAGTATTCACTTCATTATAGATTGTATTATTTGTACCTAGTCAACCTATTTTCGGTCGACTGTCTCGGAGACTGCCAGAAATGATAACTGACAATTTGTTTCAGTGGGTCCATTTAAAAATTTAGGTGGTCCCAAAACACACGTCTGAAAATATATTTATTCCACCAAATATATCCAATCAATTGTAATAATATAAATGTTAATCAAACAGCAATCTCAGCTGTATAGGTCTTTTTTTCAGAAGCCAAAACTGATATTTTGGGAATAGATTATCTCTGTAACCAATAGTTACATTATGTTATATAATAATATTATATCAGTCCCATATAAGAGTAACTTTAAAAGTGATTGCCTTGTTTGTGGTATAGTTTTATGGAAGATTAATGTGAATTATTTATAATTCAAATACATGTATATACAAATTACACTCTTGCTACGAAAGATCCGGTGTGAAAACACATCAGTGTGAGTTAGGATTTATGAAAAAATGACAATATTGAATAAATTGTGTAAGGGAAAAATGGTTTTCCACAAGTGGAATATGATGTTTAAAATTTACCACCTACACTTTTTTACAAAAACATGTGGAAGCAAAGTAAAACATTGTTTGAAAATATAGACAAAAGATATTCAATATCACATGAGTAATGGTAGTATAATAGCACATGAACAATGATAGTACAATATCACATGACCAATGACAGTACAATATCACATGACAATGACAGTACAATATCACATGACCAATGGAAGTACAATATCACATGAGCTGAGACCAAACACTATCACATGATCAATAACTACAATATCACATGAGCTGAGACCATACAATATCACATGATCAATAACTACAATATCACATGAGCAATGGCAATACATTATCACTTGAGCAATGACAGTACAATACCACATGAGCAATGACCGTACGATATCATATGAGTAATGACAGTATAATATCACATGACCAATGACGGTACACTATCACATGAAAAATGACCATAAAATATATGATTCACATGATCAATGACAGTACAATATTACATAGCCAATGGCAGTACAATATTACATGACCAATGACAGTACAATATCACATGAGCAATGACCATAAAATATATGATTCACATGATCAATGACAGTACAATATCACATGACCAATGGCAGTACAATAGCACATGACCAATGACAGTATAATATCACATGAGCAATGACAGTACAATATCACATGAGCAATGACCATAACATATATTGTTGACATGATCAATGACAATATAATATCACATGACCAATGGCAGTTCAATATCACATGAGCAATGACAGTACAATATCACATGAGCAATGACCGTACGCTATCACATGAATAATATTAGTTTAATAGTACGTGAGCAATGACAGTACAATATCACATGAGCTATGATAGTACAATATCACATGAGCAATGACAGTACAGTATCACACGAGCAATGACCTAACAATATCACATGGGCAATGATAGTTATATAATAAAACTACATGTGTATCATTATACGCTATAACTGATCAATGCATTATTATTCCTAAGTATTCATGCTCAGATACAACTGCTAAACTATGTACAGATGTTAAAAAATAATGACAGTGACATCACAAAATGAAATAAAAATGTCAATTCATTGACAAGTTACAACAGCCATATGTTTCAAATATAATTTTTAAATGCAATGAGTGCACAAAACTAGTCTAAAATTTTGCATTAAAACAAATTAATTCTAAAATTAAAAAAAAATGTGCAAGTCTTGAATTGAGCAAATTTATCGTCACAAGATAGAAGTATTTGAATAACTTTAAAATTATCTTAAATTTAACAATATTATTTTCACAAATTGTGTATTAAAAGAATTGTTCCCAAAAATATGAAAACATCTTTCTTCTTAGAAGTTTTGCTCCGAGTCCTCGATATATAAATCATATTTATATGTTTATGTTATACATCTATGAATATATATATATGCATGTGAAGATATGTAAACGAATATATATAAGTACATAAATCTTTACAAACATGCGTACAAACTCATTTATATAACAAAATGACGTGACACACTGTCCCGTGCCACGTGGTGATAAACTATTGACAGAGCAAATGAACAGCATTTCCATTACAGTGATTGTCATTTCATATCACAATTCGGAAGTTAGCATTATGCTGGTTGTCTCTATTCTAGGTCAGTGTTACGGGGCCAGAGGACCATTAACGCACATTCAATCTCGCAACTGAAGTGAGTTCGCAATAAAGTGCAGTCAAGTCTTTTTAAACCCCTCGCTTAAATAAAACACTGTTGGTTCCATGTATCCGTGTTCTAGTTTTCTGCAATATAGCTGTGTAGGACCTTATTATTCCCAGATCATATTCCTCACAGGTCTGGGAAAAATAGGATCCTATTCCTCACAGTTTCAAACTGCGACATATATGATTGACCGAAATGGTAGTAAATCATATTCTTCACAGATTTTGTCGATGATATTACTGTTTGTAAATTTGATAATAAAAATATAATAATAAAAGGAACTAAACACTAATAACAATAATAGTATGATACAAGTAATAATAATAATAATAACAACAACAACAACAACAATGTTTATAAGAAGGGGTAGTAGTAGTAGTATAAGGAGGAGGATCGTCAGTAGTTGGTAGTGGTTGTGATGGCGAAGGCGGTAATTGCAGCAGCAATAGTAGCATACGTTTAAAGAAAAAAGTTTCCGGGTGCATATTGCAGGGACATTATAACTGCCCGGCTTAACTGACGTTAAAGACATATTTTATCAATCGGACAGGCTTTGGTATACCGGCTGACCGACCGACGGGACGACCACCTACCGACCGACTGACATGTACACAATAAAATAAAACTGTTTGCACATTGCAAAAAAATGCATAATTAATGTAATGAGTTATTTATTCTAACGAAAGCCTTATACTAGTTGTACGTTATATTTGGACCAGCTAAGAAGTTTATATTATATGTCCCCCAACGCCAAACACCTACAATAACCACTACTACGCCATTGAAAAAACAACAACAACACCAACAAATCTTTAAAATTTTGTCCTTATCTATCTTGTTCGGATTGTGACCCCGGGGGTTGAACTGTTACACTAACGTTAAAGCTCGACCATATCAGGCAGGCTCAGAACAGAACTATCTTTAAACCAAAGCTCTGTTGGCACTGCAATTATTACTGCTTGCACGAAATTAAAACGTTCGAAATACTTTTTCCATTACATCTGTCTATGAAAACCAGTGACTTATTGAGAAGCTCTCCCATTTCAAATAGTATTCTATACTAAGAATGTTCAATTTTGCAAACAACATGTACTGTCATAAATCCCTACTTATAATTTCAGATATGTATGAGGCTCGGTCAATGAAGATATTTCTAATTAACGTACAAAGTACATAGTCTGCTCTTTTATAACATACCAACAGTATTATGATTAATTAATAATTACAGTAGAAAAATATATAAATAGTAAATACGATTGTAGAGTGGTTGACAATACGTTGCGAGGATGGACGGATTTCACACATTCCCGCGTCTGTTTTTAAAAACACATAAGTAACCCGTATACATCATCGGAAAGTCTTGATTTAGTTCAGGAACCAGTCTATCTTTGCAAATCCCATTCATGATTACTTATTTCCAGCATTTCTTTTAAGCACAGGGCGTCTGAATTTCCCACTCGATAATCAAAGGGATCGGACATAATTTGAACAGTGTCGGTAAAAGATCACTACATATACTGTAATGCTACATACCACATATCAAATGGTACGGGCATTGCAGTTTTAGACAAGAAGATTTTCATATACAAGTATAAATGAAACGTTTGACCTCTGGGGCGGTGCCAGATTTGAAAATCGTTGTCAAGGATCACTTTATGGTGCTACATATTTACCAAATATAAATGGGTTAAGACATGACAATATGTTTAAAAAATATTTACGACGAACATACATCGGATATATGTTGATCACAATATTTCACATTTGGCATTTCGTAATCAGGTGAGCGGAAAACAATTAAGCGATCAAACACAACAACAACAACGCCAACAACTACCACTATTACGCCTACGAGTACCATTACAAACAAGTGCCACCTCCAATTATTGCAGAAGTACTGCGCCCAACAACGGCACGTATATCTCCAACAATAAAACAAACAACAACAATAATTATTTCATTTAACACATCTTAACTTTATCTATACCGTAACAGGCGCTCAGATGTAGAGGTCCCGGGTTCTATCCTCGGTAGGTGAACGTTCTCATAGAACTTTTCTCATGAGCACTCAGTAATGATGAGTTTGACCCAGGAAGCGGACTCGAGAGTGATTAAAGAAACTGCCAGCTTTCTATTTTAATGGAGCTAATATGAAATGGTATAGACTATATACGAATACAACGACTGCTATAATAACAACAAAAAAAAAGCCAACAACTACCTTGTCTGCGCCTACATCAACCACCATTTATCGATAGCAAGCAAAACAATGCCTATACAATACACAACAACCATACTGCCATATATCACTACTTTTACACTTACTATTACGCTGCCAACAAGAATGATTACTATTTCCACTTTTACAACATCAGTCAAGTCGAGAACTAACAGCAGCACCAGCAAAAAACAAAAACAACAACAACAACAACAACAACAACATAATAGATGATTCTTTATAACTATAATATAAACGCATACATGTATAGCAACAAAATATGTCTGCAATACCGACAATAGCAATCTGTGACAAATGTGACTCAGTTTTAAAAAGGTAATTTGTTGCTAAAAAAATCATGCATTTTTTTACCTGTGAGGAATGTGATCCCATGGTACATACAAAACCGACTTCGATCATAAATTTCCCAGGACCTGTGACATATATGCTCGAAATGTGTGACAAATGAGATCTTATTTTTCCCAGCTGTGAGGAATAGGATCCTATTTTTCCCAGGTGGGGAGAATATGATCTGGGAAAAATAAGGTCCTACATAGCTGTGTGAATTTAACTAGTAGGCTTTTGTTTTCTTGTTCAGCCAAAATTTTGATTATTGTGTAAATCAATCAACATCATCATCGTCAACACCATCATCATCGTCACACCATCAACATCGACAACACCACCATCATCATCAACACCATCATCATCGTCAACACCATCATCATCATCATCAAAACCATCATCATCATCATCACCATCATCATCATCATCATCATGATCATCAACACCATCATCGTTGTCAACACCATCATCATCGTCAACACCATCATCATCGTCAAAACCATCATCATCATAAACACCATCATCATCATCGTCATCGTCATCATCATCATCACCGTCAATACTATCATCATCGTCAAAATCATCATCATCAACACCATCATCATCATAAACAGTATCATCACCGTCAACACCACCATCATCAACACCATCACCGTGAACACCATCATCATCGTCAACACCATCATCATCATCACAGTCAACACCATCATCATCGTCATCATCATCATCACCATCATCATCATCATGATCATCATGATCATCAACACCATCATCGTTGTCAACACCATCATCATCGTCAACACCATCATCATCGTCAACACCATAATCATCATAAACACCATCATCATCATCGTCATCATCATCATCACCGTCAATACTATCATCATCGTCAAAATCATCATCAACACCATCATCATCATAAACAGTATCATCACCGTCAACACCACCATCATCAACACCATCACCGTGAACACCATCATCATCGTCAACACCATCATCATCATCACCGTCAACACCATCATCATCAACACCATCACTATCGTCAACACCATCATCATCATCAACACCATCATCGTTGTCAACATCATCATCATCATAAACACCATCATCATCATCGTCATCATCATCATCACCGTCAATACTATCATCATCGTCAAAATCATCATCATCATCAACACCATCATCATCATAAACAGTATCATCACCGTCAACAACATCATCATCAACACCATCACCGTGTACACCATCATCATCGTCAACACCATCATCATCATCACCGTCAACACCATCATCATCAACACCATCACTATCGTCAACACCATCATCATCATCAACACCATCACCGTTAACACCATCATCATCATCATCATCAACACCATCATTATCGTCAACAGCATCACCATCATCACCATCATCACTGTCAACACTATCATCATCGTCAACAACATCATCATCATAAACACCACCATTATCGTCAACACCATCATCAAGCTTTAGGTTAAACATAATTCACTATCTTCAACACCATCATCAAGCTTTAGGTTGAACATCATTTACTATCGTCAACACCTTATCAAGCTTTATGTTAAACAGCATTCACTATCGTCAACACCATCATCAATCTTTAGGTTAAAATCATTCACTATCGTCAACACTATATCAAGCTTTAGGTAAAACATCATTCACTATCGTCAACACCTTATCAAGCTTTAGGTTAAACATCATTCACTATCGTCAACACCATCATCAAGCTTTTGGTTAAACATCATTCACTACCGTCAACACCATCATCAAGCTTTAGATTAAACATCATTCACTGCCGTCAACACCGTCATCAAGCTTTAGGTTAAACATCATTCACTACCGTCAACATCATCATCAAGCTTTAGGTTAAACACCATTCACTACCGTCAACACCATCATCAAGATTTAGGTTAAACATCATTCACTACCGTCAACACCTTATCAAGCTTAAGGTTAAACATCATTCACTATCGTCAACACCTCATCAAGCTTTAGGTTAAACATCATTCACTATCGTCAACACCATCATCAAGCTTTAGGTTAAACATCATACACTACCGTCAACATCTCATCAAGCATTAGTTTAGATATCATTCACTATCATCAACACCATCATCACGTTTTAGGTTAAACATCATTCACTATCGTCAACACCATCATCAAGCTTTAGGTTAAACATCATTCATTACAGTCAACACCTTATCAAGCTATAGGTTAAACATCATTCAATATCGCCAACACCATCATCAAGCTTTAGGTTAAACATCATTCATTAGTCAACACCTTATCAAGCTATAGGTTAAACATCATTCAATATCGTCAACACCATCATCAAGCTTTAGGTTAAACATCATTCACTATCGTCAACACCTTATCAAGCTTTAGGTTAAACAGCATTCACTATCGTCAACACCATCATCAAGCTTTAGGTTAAAATCATTCACTATCTTCAACACCATATCAAGCTTTAGGTAAAACATCATTCACTATCGTCAACACCTTATCAAGCTTTAGGTTAAACAGAATTCACTATCGTCAACAACATCATCAAGCTTTAGGTAAAACATCAGTCACAACCGTCAACACCATCATCAAGCTTTAGGTAAAACATCATTCACTATCGTCAACACTATCATCAAGCTTTTGGTTAAACATCATTCACTACCGTCAACACCATAATCAAGCTTTAGATTAAACATCATTCACAGCTGTCAACACCGTCATCAAGCTTTAGGTTAAACATCATTTACTACCGTCAACACCTTATCAAGCTTAAGGTTAAACATTATTCACTATCGTCAACACCTCATAAAGTTTTAAGTTAAACATCATTCACTATCGTCAACATCTCATCAAGCTTTAGGTTAAACATCATTCACTATCGTCAACACCTCATCAAGCTTTAGGTTAAACATCATTCACTATCGTCAACACCATCACCAAGCTTTAGGTTAAACATCATTCACTATCGTCAACACTATCATCAAGCTTTATGTTAAACATCATTCACTATCGTCAACACCATCATCAATATTTAGGTTAAACATCATTCACTATCGTCAACACCTTATCAAGCTTTAGGTTAAACATCATTCACTATCGTCAACACCTTATCAAGCTTTATGTTAAACATCATTCATTATTGTCAACACCTTATCAAGCTTTAAGTTAAACATCATTCTCTACCGTCAACACCTTATCAAGCTTTAGTTTAAACATCATTCACTACCGTCAACACCTAATCAAGCTTTATGTTAAACATCATTCACTATCGTCAACACCTTATCAAGCTTATGTTAAACATCATTCACTATCGTCAACACCATCAACAAGCTTTAGGTTAAACATCATTCACTATCGGCAACACCATCATCAAGCTTTAGGTTAAACATCATTCACTATCGTCAACACCTTATCAAGCTTTAAGTTAAACATCATTCACTATCGTCAACACCTCATCAAGCTTTATGTTAAACATCATTCAATATCCTTAACACCATCATCAAGCTTTAGGTTAAACATTATTCAATATCCTTAACACCATCATCAAGCTTTATGTTAAACATCATTCACTATCGTCAACACCTTATCAAGCTTTATGTTAAACATCATTCACTATCGTCAACACCTTATCAAGCTTTAGGTTAAACATCATTCACTATTGTCAACACCATATCAAGCTTTACGTTAAACATCATTCACTACCGTCAATACCTTATCAAGCTTTATGTTAAACATCATTCAATATCGTCAACACCATCATCAAGCTTTATGTTAAATATCATTCACTATCGTCAACACCTTATCAAGCTTTACGTTAAACATCATTCACTACCATCAACACCTTAACAAGCTTTAGGTTAAACATCATTCACTATCGCCAACACCTTATCAAGCTTCAGGTTAAACATCATTCACTATCGTCAACACCCTCGTCAAGCTTTAGGTTAAACATCATTCAGTACCGTCAACACCATCATCAAACTTTAGGTTAAACATCATTCACTACCGTCAACACCATCATTAAGCTTTAGGTTAAGCATAATTCATTATCGCCAACACCATCATCAAACTTCAGGTTAAACATCATTCAATATCGTCAACACCATCATCAAGTTTTATGTTAAACATCATTCACTATCGTCAACACCTTATCAAGCTTTAGGTTAAACATCATTTACTACCGCCAACACCATCATCAAGCTTTAGGTTAAACATCATTCAATATCCTCAACACCATCATCAAGCTTTATGTTAAACATCATTCACTATCGTCAACACCTTATCAAGCTTTAGGTTAAACATCATTCACTACCGTCAACACATCATCAAGCTTTAGGTTAAACATCATTCACTATCGTCAACACCTTATCAAGCTTTAGGTTAAACATCATTAACTACCGTCAACACCTCATTAAGCTTTAGGTTAAACATAATTTTTTATCGTCAACACCTTCTCAAGCTTTAAGTTAAACATCATTCACTGCCGTCAACACCTTATCAAGCTTTAGGTTAAACATCATTTACTACCGTCAACACCTTATCAAGCTTAAGGTTAAACATTATTCACTATCGTCAACACCACATAAAGTTTTAGGTTAAATATCATTCACTATCGTCAACACCTCATTAAGCTTTAGTTTAAACAGCATTCACTATCGTCAACACCTTATCGAGCTTTAGGTTAAACATCATTCACTATCGTCAACACCATCATCAAACTTTATGTTAAATATCATTCACTATCGTCAACACCTTATCAAGCTTTATGTTAAACATCATTCACTATCGTCAACACCTTAACAAGCTTTAGGTTAAACATCATTCACTATCGTCAACACCTTATCAAGCTTTAGGTTAAGCATCATTCACTATCGTCAACACCTTATCAAGCTTTAGGTTAAACGTCATTCACTACCGTCAACATCTTATCAAGTTTTATGTTAAACATCATTCACTATCGTCAACACCTCATCAAGCTTTTGGTTAAACATCATTTACTACCGTCAACACCTTATCAAGCTTTAGGTTGAACACCATTCACTATCGCCAACACCATCGTCAAGCTTTAGGTTAAACATCATTCACTAACGTCAACACATCATCAAGCTTTAGGTTGAACATCATTTACTACCGCCAACACCATCATTAAGCTTTAGGTTAAACATCATTCACTACCGTCAACATCTTATCAAGCTTTAAGTTAAACATCATTCACTACCGTCAACACCTCATCAAGCTTTAGATTAAACATCATTCACTACCGTCAACACCTCATCAAGCTTTAGGTTAAACATCATTCACTACCGCCAACACCATCATTAAGCTTTAGGTTAAACATCATTCACTACCGTCAACACCTTATCAAGCTTTATGTTAAACATCTTTCACTATCGTCAACACCTCATCAAGCTTTAGGTTAAACATCATTCACTACCGTCAACACCTTATCAAGCTTTATGTTAAACATCTTTCACTACCGTCAACACTTCATCAAGCTTTATGTTAAACATCATTCACTATCGTCAACACCTTATCAAGCTTTATGTTAAACATCATTCACTATCGTCAACACCTTATCAAGCTTTATGTTAAACATCATTCACTATCGTCAACACCATCATCAAACTTTAGGTTGAACATCATTTACTACCGCCAACACCATCATTAAGCTTTATATTAAATATCATTGACTACCGTCAACATCATATCAAGCTTTATGTTAAACATCATTCACTACCGTCAACACCTTATCAAGCTTTAAAAAAAGATGTTTTTATAGCTCGTCAATAATTTTTTACCAATACGACGCTGTTACAACTGCTAGCAGAAGTACTGTGCATAAACACTACTCTGACCTCTACTCTGATTACTGCTATCAAATATGCACGTCTTGCACAAACAATCATAAACCTGAATAACATATACATTTGAATACACGAATATACTTAACTTCACTACCATGCGCCCGTTTTTTTTCATATTAAAGGATGTTTTGTATTATTTGAGGTCATGAGTTGTTCGAAGAATGGAGATGATTTCGTATTCGTGATACTTCTGTCGTCATCGTTATTTCTTTAGAGAGGAAGAAACTTCTGATGGATTTGTTTAAACTTTATTTATAAACACATCATTAATTCGATTATGATTATTTGATAATCATAACATTATTATTTTATATTTCTTTTTAATATTGTATTTTAAATTACCATTTTAATATTATCAAAGCAACGTTTGTGGAATCAATATCCTTTCCCAAATACCTAGTTGTCAAGACAGGTTCGTTTCATTGTCCCTCTAAAATAAACGAATGACCATATAGTATAAATAATAATATAAATATAGAATAAATAAAAGAAGAAAAAAATCTACAATCGACCCATTGCGTATAACAAACATTTCTATCCTAAAATAGAGAACAGCATCATATTGAATTATTACACAAGTGCGTTAGACAAAATGAAAAAAAAACAGATATTAGACATATTTGTTTGCCTTAAAATAGTTTTCCTGTACGTGAAAGGCAGATGACCTTCATACACTTTAATAACTTGAAACTACTCAAGTTTTAAGCAGTTTCCAGTTCGCATTATTCTTTTTAGACTTATTTTTCCTTAAGAGAAAGCGAAACGGAGAAAATTAGTGTTCGAGTCTGAGAACGTTAGCACAGATAGTTTTTTATGTATATGTAATAAAGAATTGGCTATTTTGTTCTGCTTTAATTTGATCATTTCAGTTAATATATTTCAGTTACCACACCTGAGACTGTATTAGAAACTCACGGAGGGAATGTTACATGTTACATTTTAATACAGTATAAAGCACGATTCAAATAAATAAAAATGGCATAAAGACATGATTAGGAACTTTAAGACATGTTAACATTTCTTGTTCAAAGAGGTTATCAAACATTCATTAAACCACCGGAACTTTAATATTCATCGAATTGTGTGATTATATATTTAAAAAGCACACCCACAAACGACCCCTCACACACAGAAAATTAGTCTTGTTGGTGTTAATGTATGGGGTTTGGCGTCAATTTCAACAATTGCTCAGTTATATCGAGACGAAGAGCGCTGCCACACTGGAGTATCATGCCGCTGACACATGGTATGATACCCCACCCAGTCACATTATTCTGTCACCGGGTCGACCAGACCTAGACCTATTCTCTTGATACTGAGCACCAAGCGATGAAGCTTCTAGTTCCATTTTTCAAATCTTTGATATGACCCGACCGGAGATCGAACCCACAACCGTCCGCATGCGAGACAGACTCTCTACCCCAATACCTCCGGGGATCGAACCCACAACCTTCCACATGCAAGACATACTCTCTATCCCTATAACACCGGGGATCGAACCAACAACCTTCTACATGCAAGACAGACTCTCTATCCCTATAACATCGGGGATCGAACCAACAACCTTCCGCATGCGAGACAGACTCTCTACCCCTATAACACCGGGGATCGAACACACAACCTTCCGCATGCGAGACAGACTCTCTATCCCTATAACATCGGGGATCGAACCCATAACCTTCCGCATGTGAGACAGACTCTCTACCCAAATACCTCCGGGGATCGAACACACAACCTTCCGCATGCAAGACAGACTCTCTATCCCTTTAACACCGGGGATCGAACCCACAACCTTCCGCATGCGAGACAGATTCTCTACCCCTATAACACCGGAGATCGAACCAACGACCTTCCGCATGGGAGACAGACTCTCTTCTCTTATAACACCGGGGATCGAACACACAACCTTCCGTATGCGAGACAGACTCTCTACTCCTATAACACCGGGGATCGAACACACAACATTCCGCATGCGAGACAAGACTCTCTACTCCTATAACACCGGGGATCGAACACACAATCTTCCGCATGCGAGACAGACTCTCAACTCCTATAACACCGGGGATCGAACCCACAACCTTCCGCATGCGAGACAGACTCTCTATCCCTTTAACACCGTGGATCGAACCCACAACCTTCCGCATGAGAGACAGACTTTCTACTCCTGTAACACCGGGGATCGAACCCACAACCTTCCGCATGCGAGACAGACTCTCTACCCCTATAACACCGGGGATCGAACACACAACCTTCCACATGCGAGACAAACTCTCTATCCCTGTAACACCGGCGATCGAACACACAACCTTCCGCATGCGAGACACTCTATATCCCTATAACACCGGGGATCGAACCCACAACCTTCCGCATGCGATACAGACTCTCTACTCTAATAACACCGGGGATCGAACACACAACCTTCCGTATGCAAGACAGACTCTCTACTCCTATAACGCCGGGGATCGAACACACAACCTTCCGCATGGGAGGCAGACTCTCTACTCCTATAACACCGGGGATCGAACACAAAATCTTCTACATGTGAGACAGACTCTCTACTCCTATAACACTGGGGATTGAACACACAACCTTTCGCATGCGAAACAGACTCTCTACTCCTATAACACCGGGGATCAACACAATCTTCCGCATGCAAGATAGACTCTCTATCCTTATAACACCAGGGATCGAACACACAACCTTCTGTATGCGAGACAGACTTATATCCCTATAACACCAGGGATCGAACCCACAACCTTCCGCATGCGAGACAGACTTTATATCCCTAGAATACCAGGGATCGAACCAACAACCTTCCGCATGCGAGACAGACTCTATACCCCTATAACACCGGGGATCGAACACACAACCTTCCGCATGCGAGACAGACTCTCTACCCCTATAACACCTGGGATCGAACACACAACCTTCCACATGCGAGACAGACTCTCTATCCCTATAACACCGGGGATTGAACCACAACCTTTCGCATGCGAGACAGACTCTATATCCCTATCACATCGGGGATCGAACCCACAACCTTCCGCATGCGAGACAGACTTTCTACCCCTATTACACCGGGGATCGAACACACAACCTTCCGCATGCGAGACAAACTCTATATCCCTATAACACCGGGGATCGAACACACAACCTTCCGCATGCGAGACAGACTCTCTACTCCTATAACACCGGGGATCGAACACACAACCTTCCGCATGCGAGACAGACTCTCTACCCCTATAACACCGGGGATCGAACACACAACCTTCCGCATGCGAGACAGACTCTCTACCCCTATAACACCGGGGATCGAACACACAACCTTCCGCATGTGAGACAGACTCTCTACCCCTATAACACCGGGGATCGAACACACAACCTTCCGCATGCGAGACAGACTGTCTACCTATATAACACCGGGGATCGAACACACAACCTTCCGCATGCGAGACAGACTGTCTACCCCTATAACACCTGGGATCGAACCCACAACCTTTCGCATTCGAGACAGACTCTCTACCCCTATAACACCGGGGATCGAACACACAACCTTCCGCATGCGAGACAGACTCTATACCCCTATAACACCGGTGCGGTTCACAGAAATGTTGTGAACTGGTAATCATCTCTTCGTGTCAATGTCATACTGTAAAAAAGTCCACTGTTCGTCCTGTGTTTACTGAACGTCCACCGCCCTGCTGTTTTAATATTTATTGATACGTTGCTATGGTCTGTTTGTAAGTTTGATAAATTTACCAGACGGTTATCAAATTGCCGGAAAATAACCACACAATTATGAAATTGTGATATTTTATTTTTTATATTAGTACTGAACGACCCCTTCCGGAGAATTATTGATTTCATCATCGTTATCAGAAAAACAAACAGCACCAAAAACAAACAAACAAAAAAAAAACAACGTCTGTGCAGTAGTGGTGCCGACTCCTAATTACTCGACATAACCAAACGAAAGCAACTAATTTACGTCACAGAGCTTTCCAAGATTCATGTCTTTTTATAGAATGGATTGAAATTTCATAGGAATTTTACAATTTTATCAAATTTGAAAATTGAAAAAAATGTGTGTCTTATTTTTCACACAACATGAAATGGACTCATTATGCGTGCATAACCGACAGCGGCTACTGAGAAAACGCCATAAAATTGTATTCTTTTGGTTTAGTATTATTGCTTTGTACCAACGAGTTTAATAAATTCAATACTATATAAGCATGAATCTTACAGTTTATAACATTACTCAGAAATAATATTATGTTTTTTTCGTCAGATTATCTCTATATGAAACGAGAAAAGGTTCTTTCCAATTAGGCCTGTACTCCAAACGTTAGGGCTGTTACAATTTTTATAACACCTTGCAAACTGACTTGCGATTTCTCCTTTCTTGGCTGCGTTGCGTTTTGTGCTTCAAAAATATTCAAAAATCAGACTTAATTTGATCGTTGCCGATGCTGTTAGTCTACTTTTAAGTCATGTTGCAGACGATAGTTTTGTCTACACAATTCAGACTGTTGGTTCAGCTGGATCAACAAACGTATCTAAGATCAGCAGCAAAATAATGTAAAACCGATCATTTAAAGTGAATTTATCAGGATTTTTCAAACATTTTTGCCAATAAACCATGCTAATAAATATTCACTGATCCCGTATTGCCAAAAGGATATCTTTAAAAACATGCTAAAACAATATAGTGAAAAGGAATTTCCTAACTTGGGCTACGCGCCAAGGTTAGCTTAAAATAGATGTCCCGCTTATTAAAAGTGCAACATATTTCGTGACGTATTAAATGAGTCACGTGATATTAATTTGAAATGAGTTTGGTCCCTTATACAGGTTTAAGATCTGAATGACGTCAAACAGTAGTTAAATGCTGTTTATTTTTGGAATGGGGGAATTCGTTTTAAGTTTAATATCGACGTTGTCACGGTTTGGTAAATTTGACTTAACAAACCATTCGGATTTCATTTATTAATAATTATGAGATGCTTTTTAATTGTTTTATATTGTTAAAATAGTTGTAGCTTTTTTTCCCTTAATATACTCCCTTTAAAACAAGTTATTTTAATGATTATACAAATTTGTCCAAGGGCGAAATGGTTTGGTGAAAGTGTTTACTGTTAACAGTTTGCATACATATTGTTTGGCACAATGTTAAAAAAATATCAGGATATAAATATGAAATTGTTACCAAGATTATCAAGTGGCAAAATATAAAAGCTTGTATTATACTCTGTAATATTATGAACAGAATAGAATTTATCTACAACCAAAGATATTGCACTTTATGTAATACACAAGATTTGGAAGACGAGTTTCATTTTCTTCTTATCTGTCCGTTGCACAAAGATAATCGCAAATTGTATAATAAACTTTATTATAAAAATTAGGCCCAGTGTTTATAGATTTCTTGAATTGATGAAATCTTAGCAAATACAGAACTTTAAAAATTGGAAAAATACATATACATAGCATTTAATCTACGTATGTCAAATATATAGATTTTCGAAATCTTTTAACAAATCGTTGTTTTGGAGGCTTTCTGTGTATGAATATGAGTGTACATGTATATTTACTATCACGGATGATTTATGGAATTTTAGATATTTTTTAAAAGTAAATTGTTTACGAAATTCATTTGAAAATAATAGTTCAACCTCTTTTTGAAATATTAACAACAGATGTACATATACTTCTTTATGTGTTATGAATATTTAAAGATATGTACGAATTGTTTCATAAAATGTGTCACGTGATAAATGGATATATTAAATGTATGTATAATATATGTATGTAATGAGAAAACATTATATGTTTAAGTGACAAATAAAGAAATCTTAAATCTTGAATCTATATTTCATTAGATAAACTTTACACAAGGAAGTTACATATCCAAGTAAGTAGACATGTTTCGTTTGAATTATTTCAACATTGGTTTAGAAATATAGGCCCCTTACCAATCAGTTTCTTATTTGGAAAACATTTTGAAAACATTAAGAATACAAGCTAAAAAATATATGGATACAATACGGAAATATATTTTTGAATTTTTTCGTACGCCATAATTACGTTTTGAAACAACGCGAGTATGATCTATCAATTAGTAAGATTTTCAAAGTTTTTAATACTGAGACTTTATTTTGTATTGATTCTTTAAAAAATCGAGGCGATAAGGATTTTTTGGTTTATCAATGAGCTATGAAAATATGAATCCATATTTCTTTAAAAATCTCTTTACTCGGAAAATATGTTTATATACCACTGACAAGTCAAAGATGTTATCCTGTCACATTACACGAGTGTCATTGCTCAGCTACAAGGGAAATATCCACACCATCTGCCCGCTAGACAGGCGCTGCATTTGACATTTATATTTCTGTAGATTCTCATCATCTGGGCTGCGTTCAGTCCGGTTAAAGGTTTGATGTCTAGCAGACATTTGATTAAACAAGCCAATTGAACCCGTTGTTCGCAGTAAACGTTTGTTAACAGAAGTAAGCACATGTTTCCTTGTCTTTAATCACGTGACTAAAAGAGAAATGCAGAGACAGTGCTGATGAAGTCTGATTATTGTTTACTGTTCGCTAGCTTGGTCACTATTTGCGTTTATAAACACAGTAAACATGTTAACCCGTACTGAACGCAGCCTATGCCACTTGCTACCGTTCAAGATTAAAGGGATATTCCGTTAACTCGAAACATTGGTACATCATAGTGGAAGTCAAGGTTGATTGATACATTTACATGGCCCGTTTTACTGGATAAGCAACTACCACGATAAATAACGTTATAGCATAGTAATAAAATACTGTCGATCAAGTACACTGAAACTTGCCGGGAGTCAATTAATTTATTTTCGTGAGGAATTCAAACTACAACTAGTGCTTTGAATTGCCCCCTAGCCAGAAAGTCGCACGACCTTTCATTTGATGTTGCTGCTATTTCTTGTTTCTTTGAGTCAAATAGTTCATTCAGCTTTGACGAAACACATATTCAGCTATAGAATATGTAATGGTTGGTGCAGTTTTATTTACCCAAATGAACAGATACATAAAACCGAGTTTCGTGTTTTTTTACGTCTTTTTTGTCAATTCAGTGTGCCAATATAAAACACACTTGATTTTTAATATGAAATAATAATCGTTCCGCAACCGTGCGCAGAACAATACAATGTCTCAAACCGATATACGTAATGCAACCTAAACACTTTTTTACCAGTCTCACTAAAACAGTAGTAAACAAGCACGTTAGCACAGTCACGTAAGACAAGCTTGTTGACAACATCGGAACGTCTTATATTTGCTCAAATAAAGCAAATCGCCCAATAAACAATAAACCTTTATGGTATACGTGGTCTTTCAATGCTAGTAATTGTTCTTCTCAATAAGGAAAGTGCTTTTTTCTTATTGTAGAAAATATGGATAGCGGCAATCGTGCACTCGGCTGACATAAAAGCGTTAACAAATGATAAGTATATAAAGTCAAACCTGCCTTAAGCAGCCAGTCAAGGGAAGAGGAAAACATGGCACTTTAAGACAGGTTGTTGCTTAATACAGGTTGACCACTAACACTAGTGATGACCACTAACACAGGTTTGATTGTAGTTCTAACGATCACTGTTATGTCAAACAAATCATGATAAAGGTTATGTTGACCATGCTTTTACAGTGGACATCTGTGGACAGCACGAAATCATTTTAGATATAAGTATAAGCTTACGATCTGATCCATATTATAACCGGCGTCTTCAAGATACATACCGACGTATCACGCCAGAGGTTGCAGTTTCGATCCCTCGCTCGACCCGATGCCTCTCATAAAACAAGAGTTGTCAGAAGACAACAAAGATCGCCCCTGGGTGTCGAAGTCCAAAAAGGGCAATAACTGTGCCAAAATTCAATCCAGAGTTATGGTTCTTGTCTCTGTGTGATCCATTGATGATGGTGAACACACATGCGAAGTTTCATTCACATCCAATGAGTGGTTGCATAGATATATTAAACTTCAACGTAAAAGTTTAACCTGGGTGTCTACAGACGACGACGCCGACGACGACACCGGGGTCATGGCAATAGCTCTTCTTGGACTTCGTCCCAGCGAGCTATAACATCACTCAGTACTGGTTCTACCTAGGAAGTAGATTCGAAAGCGGTTCATATATGCTCTGAACTTTCCATCGCCAGCAAGCTAAAATAAATTAGTATAAACTAATACATACTGGTGTTTCAATTACATACAATGGGAAGTAATTGCCATTTCTGATATTGTCCACAGTGGTATCAATATCATTCTACGTAAACATTTAAAAACATTCGTATCATATTTAATTGTATTGAAATAACTTACCAAGAACGTATCGCTATCGAGGTCCTCGGTGACGGCTGTGGAATACAATCTACCTCGGCTACAGCTACTCCGGTGGGAACTCGCATTTGAAAAATCGAAGTGAATCTCGGAGACTCCTAGCAATAAAAAATGAGTTATTATATCAGACTGCGATAGTACATGGTTGGTTGTTGTTGTTTTTGTGGTAAGGTAGTTTAGCGTCGCTTTCAATAACTTTTCAGTCATATCGCAATGGTGTCTACTTAAGTCAGTGTACGAAGCGCTGTCATGTTTGAGTATCATGCCGCAGACACTTGGTATGATACCCCACCCAGTCTCATTATACTTACATCCGGGCCGACCAGACCTAGAAATTTCTTGTAGTTGAGCGCCATGCAAGGAAGCTTCTATTCTTGGTATGGCAGGGCCTGGGATCGAACCCACGACGTTCTACCTACTAGTCTTGCATATATGGAGTATTAACATTCTACAACACGTACTACTCTGACAGATTGATAACAGTTGTAGTATTTGTATTTTGAAGGTTAAATGTTTTGTTGATCGACATTATAAATTGTTAAGAAATATGCTAGCAGGTGATTGTTTTTATGGCGTCAGCTGAGCAGTTATGATGTAATATACCATTTGATTTTGCAATATGTAAACTTGAATCCAGAAGGGAATACAAACATGTTTGTTTTCAAATAAAAATCTACATATGTAACTGTAACATACATAACCCCTTCACTGTATTATATGTAACCCCTCACTGTAACATGTAACCCTTTCACTTGTAACATATATAACCCCTTCACTGTAACATATGTAACCCCTTCACTGTAACATGTAACCCTTTCACTTGTAACATATGTAACCCCTTCACTGAACTTATATACATATATATATAGAGAGAATTATTCACGAAGGTTCAATTAAATACATTTCATTTCTTAAATACATGTACACTAATATATAAGAAAACGATACATACTTCCATGGAGAAGTAACATATTACAAGAATTCCAGTTGTTGTAGATGACATGTCTCACTGACTAGTGCTTGTTAATGAATAAATATAATTGAGAGTTTTTTTTGTTGATTTATGAATGCTTCTTAAGTGTTTCTACAGTAGATATAATTTACATATTTTCATTTTGTTCTCATGCTGAGAAACTGTATAGTCTGATCAGAGACATATAAACAGAGATAGGCAACTGGAGACAATTGTCTAAATTCCAAGCGGCACATACGACAGTTTTCCTAAATCATAGAAACACAACTCCTCGTCCTGAACCAATCAATATATTTTTGTGATTTTGGTATCAAAAGAAAGGGCTTTATTGCTGGTGAACCTTTCATTTTTAAATTTAAAGAAATGAAGAATTTTTAGGCTTACAGTTATATTTCTGTGGTCATTTTTTTTAATAATGGACAGAAGAAACATATCAAATAATTGATAATTGGAAATAGTAATCATTTCTATCATCTTTACTTTGGTGTCAAAATTATTTAATTCTGACAGAGATTTGAAGAGTTGTAAAAGATAATACTAAAGGTGCCACCCGAAATTTCAGCCGTAGTACATTATATTGCTATTAGCCTGCCAGTCTCTGTAATTATACGATATTGGTCTGATCTAGCTAATTTAGTGTTTTAGTCAAGCTTCTGTTACAGGTGTTCAGTTTGTGGAGTAAAGCCACTTGTACATTGACTTGAACAATCTAAAATGAAGGATGACATAGGCAATGTATTTAGTTCACTAGATTGTATTGGTTCTCTTTCTAGATTACTATCATAAATTACTGGTACTCGGTTAGGCTTAAATTGTTTGGAATAAGTAGCGTCATGCGTCTTATTAATACCAATGTGTTCCCGTTAATTTCAATTTTATTTGAAAGATATTCTTGTCTTGCGTTCTCAACAAATCTAGTTGACATTTCAGTTAACTTAAACTTCTCAGTGGGCAGATATTCCAAGTGGCAGTATTATTTTTCAACCCGTTTTCTGTGACAGGCATTGGCTTTTAAACGATAACCATAATCTGCACACGGTCTCGGATGCAGGGTACATGAATTCTGCTTAGTATATAACTTTGCCTTGCGTTTTCTTTTTGCAAGATGTAATTAATGTTGGTTAAAAACACTGAGGATTCCCTTGGACACTCTTCTTGTTGACAAACGCATTTTAATTTTCGTTTTCTTGGAAAATATTTCATATTGTTATATTAAGATGGGTTCTCCCTGATGGTTCCAGTTGTTAAGGTTGTCGTTGTTGTTGGTATTTGTATTGTTATTCTAGTTGTTTAAGCTATGTAAATGGTATTTTCTTTGGCAGATATTTCAGTTGTTTAATTCATGTACATGGTATTTTCTTTAGCAGGTATTCTAGCTGTAAATTCAAATACATGGTATTTTCTTTGACAGGTATTCTAGTTGTAAATTCAAATACATGGTATTTTCTTTGGCATGTAAATTCAAATACATGGTATTTTCTTTGGCAGGTATTTTAGTTGTAAATTCAAATACATGGTATTTTCTTTGGCATGTAAATTCAAATACATGGTATTTTCTTTGGCAGGTATTTTAGTTGTAAATTCAAATACATGGTATTTTCTTTGGCAGATATTTCAGTTGTTTAATTCATGTACATGGTATTTTCTTTGGCAGGTATTCTAGTTGTTAATTCAAATACGTGGTATTTTCTTTAGCAGGTATTCTAGTTGTAAATTGAAATACATGGTATTTTCTTTGGCATGTAAATTCAAATACATGGTATTTTCTTTGGCAGGTAGTCTAGTTGTAAATTCAAATACGTGGTATTTTCTTTAGCATGTATTCTAGTTGTAAATTCAAATACATGGTATTTTCTTTGGCATGTAAATTCAAATACATGGTATTTTCTTTGGCAGGTATTGTAGTTGTAAATTCAAATACATGGTATTTTCTTTGACAGGTATTCTAGATGTAAATTCAAATACATGATACTTTCTTTAACAGATATTTCAGTTGTTTAATTCATGTACATGGTATTTTCTTTGGCAGGTATTTAAGTTTTTAATTCATGCACATGGTATTTTCTTTGACAGGTATTTCAGTTGTAAATTCGTGTACATGGTATTTTCTTTGACAGATATTTCAGTTGTTTAATTCATGTATATGGTACTTTCATTGGTAATTTTTTCAGTTGTAAATTCATGTACATGGTATTTTCTTTGGCAGGTATTTCATTTGTTTAATTCGTGTACATGATATTTTCTTTGGCAGGTATACTAGTTGTTAAATTCAAATACATGGTGTTTTCTTTGGCAGGAATTCTAGTTGTTAAATTCAAATGCCTGATATTTTCTTTGGCAGGCATTCTAGTTGTAAATTCAAATATATTGTATTTTCCTTGGCAGGTATTCTAGTTGTTAAATTCAAATACACGGTATTTTCTTTGGCAGGCATTTTAGTTGTAAATTCAAATACACGGTGTTTTCTTTGGCAGGTATTCTAGTTGTAAGTTCAAATACATGGTGTTTTCTTTGGCAGGTATTCTAGTGCATAAATTCTTGTGAGTTGTTTTCCCTCTTGCAGGTATGTGTTTAAACACGATTCTATCGGGTAGGGATTCGTATTGACAAGTTCTAACGTTCAACGTTCTCCCTTGCAAGTATGAAAGTTTGCAATTTCTTTTACTGACATTCTCTTTAGTAGACATTGATTTTCTCATTCGCCAGGTACTCACGTTGACTTCTGTTCTCTTTGTTTGATTCAATAGCTTTGAAATATTTGTAGAAATGTTTATAAAACTATATTATATTGGGTGTAGCCATACATTCGTTATTTGTATTACAAATTCCTAGAAACGTGAATTTCCGACAGAGGTGCGAGTTTGTAAAAATACCGACTGCAGATTGAAAATTGATGACCAGCACCTCAGTTTTCTGTAATGTCTTATTTAACTATATACATATGCCTCAGTTTACTGTCATGTTGAACCTAAGTATATACATTTGCCTAAGTTTTCTGTAATGTTTAACTCAAGTATATACATATACCTCAGTTTTCTGTAATGTTGAACTCAAGCATATACATATACCTCAGTTTTCTGTAATGTTGAACTCAAGCATATACATATGCCTCAGTTTTCTGTAATGTTGAACTCAAGCATATACATATGCCTCAGTTTTCTGTAATGTTGAACTCAAACATAAACATATGCCTCAGTTTTCTGTAATGTTGAACTCAAGCATATACATATGCCTCAGTTTTCTGTAATGTTGAACTCAAGCATATACATATGCCTCAGTTTTCTGTAATGTTGAACTCAAACATATACATATACCTCAGTTTTCTGTAATGTTGAACTCAAGCATATACATATACCTCAGTTTTCTGTAATGTTGAACTCAAGTATATACATATACCTCAGTTTTCTGTAATTTTGAACTCAAGTATATATATATGCCTCAGTTTTCTGTAATGTTGAACTCAATTGAACCTAAGTTTATACATATACCTTGGTTTTCTGTAATATCAAACTGAACTATATACATTATCATATGCCAAAGTTTTTTGTAAAGTTGAACTCAAGTTGAACCTAAGTTTATACATATACCTTGGTTTTCTGTAATATTAAACTGAATTATATACATTATCGTATGCCAAAGTTTTCTGTAAAGTTGAACTGAAGTAAATACATATACCTCAGTTTTCTGTAATGTTTAACTCAAGTATATACAAATGCGGAGAGCATTATCTAGGGGGAGAGCATTAAACTGATGATTGGAAAGGTCATGTATTTGATCTTCTGTGAGGGTAATATGATGGGCCATTGGGCAAAATGGTTTGTTTGTAAATATGCTCATATTCAAGAAAATAAGCGTGATTTGTTGTAAGAATTTGTTTTACACAAAAGATGAAATAAATCAGTCAAGAAAAGACATGCTGGAAAGAGCACACGCAAATTCAACCAGACGCATACACATACTGGAAAGCGCACACGCAGATTCAGCCAGACGCATACACATACTGGAAATGGCACATGAAGATTCAGCCAGACGCATACACTTACTGGAAAGAGCACACGCAGATTCAACCAGACGCATACACATACTGGAAAGAGCACATGCAGATTTAGCCAGACGCATACACATACTGGAAAGTGCACGCGCAGATTCAGCCAGACGCATACACATATTGGAAAGAGCACACGCAGATTTAGCCAGACGCATACACATACTGGAAAGTGCACACGCAAATTCAACCAGACGCATACACATACTGGAAAGAGCACACGCAGATTTAGCCAGACGCATACACATACTGGAAAGTGCACGCGCAGATTCAGCCAGACGCATACACATATTGGAAAGAGCACACGCAGATTTAGCCAGACGCATACACATAATCGAAAGCGCACACGCAAATTCAACCAGACGCATACACATACTGGAAAGTGCACACGCAAATTCAACCAGACGCATACACATACTCGAAAGTGCACACGCAGATTCAGCCAGATGCATACACATACTTGAAAGTGCACACGCAGATTCAGCCAGACGCATACACATACTGGAAAGAGCACACGCAGATTCAGCCAGACGCATACACATACTGGAAAGAGCACACGCAGATTTAGCCAGACGCATACACATAAACGAAAGCGCACACGCAGATTCAGCCAGACGCATACACATACTGGAAAGTGCACACGCAAATTCAACCAGACGCATACACATACTCGAAAGTGCACACGCAGATTCAGCCAGATGCATACACATACTTGAAAATGCACACACAAATTCAACCAGACGCATACACATACTGGAAAGTGCACATGAAGATTCAGCCAGACGCATACACATACTGGAAAGAGCACACGCAGATTTAGCCAGACGCATACACATAATCGAAAGCGCACACGCAGATTCAGCCATACGCATTCATACGTACGCACACGCAAAAACAAGACCGTTGTTTGCTTAATCATTGACCAATAAACGACAACATGCAATAACGCACGTACTATCTTTTACTGAAAATAATGTCCATAAACTCACCGCTTATAGATATGTTTTAGCAGGCGATAAAAATGACAATAATATTCTGTCGTTATTGCTTTGCGTGCGTCATTTAATTGCTATCATCGTACCAGCGCAGTGCTAAAAGGTTATAAACATACAGTGTTATAAACGAGTTCAGTACATATTGATTTATAAATATAAACACCACTCCTCTTAAGAAACAATGACGATCAAACACTTTCTTGAATTCTTAAAGGTACGACATTGCGAACGTTTGCTTTTTGACAAAGGCTTGTTTCCATAGCGACCTGGCAATTATTACTTTAATCAAATATAAGGCATTCGTTTAATTACACTTAATGAAAGAAACTGGAGAATCGTATCCTGTATATTTAAGCGGATTTAATGTAATTTCCAACACATGCTTTGTTATAAATGACATCCAGTTCTGTTGGTGAGGGACCTTAGAGAGAATCTGAGTAAACCATTTGGCCCTCCTTAAGTAATTTTAAAAAAAATTGAATGAGCTTTAACGCCAATTTCAACAGATTTCAGGTTATATATGCCACATCGGGTTTTACTGGTGGAGGAAGACCACAGACTGAGTCAGACTGAGTAAAACCACCATCCTTCCGCAAGTTACTGAAAACTTTTTCACATAAATTTTAAAGAGCGAGCGGGTCTCGACCTACGACCTTAGCGGTGAGAGGTAAGTGATCTTGAGAAGGCGCCTTAGACCACTCGGCCACGGAGGACCCTTCTAAAGAAACTAGCAAACTTTCTCATACATGTATAACGTTTATGGTCAAAGCTGCGCTCAAACAAACAACCTCAGCGTTGAGAGGTAAGTATAATTCCTCAGACCACAGGGCCATGATGTGCTCCTGAGTGATCAAATATATAGAACGCGGTAAAATGGTGTTTCTCTGCTATATGTATTGAATACCTTCTTCTAGTGTTAAGTATATATCTTCACTTTTATCCATGTTACCCCCTTTAATCATACATTATTTCAACATAATTTTACAATGTAAAAAAAATAATTTAAAGTCTTACAGCCGAACAGAAAGTCACCTCGATCTGTATCTATCCATAATCGACATTCATATTGACAGCATTTTGATACATGCTAACTGATGTCATAGGAGATTTCTATGTCTATAAATAGTTCCTGCTCGTTTTATTTAAACTGATGAGGAAGGGCAATGTTGACTGCAGCCAGCTTCCCGCGGTGGTGACCCATGTTGGCTTTTCTTCTGTATGTTTGAATACAGAACGCCTTTGAAAACGTAATTGAATAATGGATACATTTTATACCAGATCTGCTTTCATTTGTATCGGTTCATAGACATGCATGTCGATCGTGATTAATTTGTTAAATTTGTGTTTTAGAGTGATTTATTGATTTATTTATTGATTGATTGACTGATTGATTAATTGATTGACTGATTGAACATTAAGCGTCATTTTAATGCCATCGAGGGCTAACATACGATCAGTTAACCTAACCACTGTTTCCTGGGATCCTGGAAGGTTAACCGATACTCGAGCACACCCCATCTCCGCAAGTAATCGATAACGTTCCCACGTAATTCAACGGTGAGAGACGAATGATAATGAGACAAATGTCGTGTATCAATCATCACGGAGACTGTTGCCGGGCAAGGATTCGAAATCAAGATTCCTGGATTGATAGTCAGACGCGCAAAAGACTGGTAATCGGGGTCGGTGATGGAATTGTTGGAATAAATCGAAAAACAAGGTAAGAAAATTTTGTCTGTGTCTATCATTAACGTCGTATCTAGATTTGATAAAATACTCATACTTGTATTTTCAAAGACATCAACAATATTAAAGTTTGATTTTTCTCTGTGCATTCTATGTTAGACATAGATTTTCGTAGTTCTCGTATCGAGGGCTTGGCGCAAGACTATTTAACTCACATTTCAGAAATTTTACAGGAGGTGGAAAAAACTTTTTTATTGTTTCAATATAGGCTTTATAATATTGTCTTTTCATATAAACTTGAATTAGAATGCTTGTAAAATAAATATCAAGACATATATATAAATGTTTGTTTTTACTTTTTACTTTTTTTAATTAAAAAAAATTACCTCAATCATATATTATCATATTTTTATCCAAATTGACAGATGTTGAACATTTTGAGTTAAAAGGGGTGCATAAAATAGCAAATAAAATTGCTGGATATGACTATCCATTGTACTATTTATGTTTGATTCTAAAGATCAGGACTGTTCTAACTTATTAAGCGGAGATCAAATTCAGTTACTTCACAATTCAAACATTTGTTCCCCAAATGAAAAACAAATTATTTGAGGGAAATTATTATTACATTAGGGGATAAAAAATTCTCAGGATATGTAATATTGTTGTAATATCTGATAATTAAGTGTTAGCACATTATCTTAACAATGCAACACTTTATTTCAAAGTTTGGTAAAACCTTAAAAAAATCCCAATTTCCACTGACAATCACCAGTTATTTCCCTGAAGGCTTCGCAATATCCAGAATAAAAGCTCCGAAGTTAAGCAGGCTTTTATTATTCTGGCACCACCTACTCTACCAAGACCATGTACCAATGACTATATCATCAACATTATATGGTGACAAATTAGCATACTGCCACGATCTACCCAACCATCACAACCTACAGTTTCATCACAACAGCATCGCCAACTATGACACAACCACCATCTACCCTACCATTACCACTGACTATGCCATCACCAACTATCACACTGCCACCACCTACCATGCCAACACTGCTAATGTACCACTACCACCCACAATGCTGTCACCACCTACCCTACCATTATCACTGACATCACCACATACCATACTGTCACCTTCTACTCTACCACTTAATATACTGTCATTACCTATAAAACTGCCACCACCTACCTTACCATTACAATCTACAGTTCCATCATCATTCAATATAGCATCGCCAACTATTATACAACCACCACTTACGCTACCATTACCACTGACTTTACCATCATCACCTATCACACTGCCACCACCTACCCTACAGTCACAATTTACTATACTTTCATCATCAACCCCTCCTTCATTACATATTAACAGTACAATCACCACCCACAATACCGTCACATCTACCTACCTCATAACATGTTACCTGTCATACCATCAAGCCCTGCCTTACCAATATTGCAAACTGACCCTTCTCATCCACAGTGCCATCCCTTAAAACAGTGTCATCTACCACCTTCTAAGCAATTACCATCAACAAAAGTATCACAACCAACTATACTCAACCACCTACAGTACCACTGCCCACTGCTATCACTTAAATTACCAACACCAACAATGTCTTCAGTACCTGCGATACCTTTATAACCAACCCAACCTACTGTATCATCACCACTCATTGTATGATTACTAACTAGCTACCAAACTGCCAGTATTTACGTACCATCACTACTTACCAAGCAATTGTCACTCAGAATATTACCAAAGATCATACTGCCACCATCGACACCTACAGTACCATCACCATTTATATTGTGTCTACCACCATTTGTAGTATCTTCACCCACAATGTTATTACCGCCTACCCGGTCTTTCCCATCATCTAGCATACCTACATTCAGTCTTTTTTTTTCAATCTTGGTCTACTTGTTTTTGTTCTCTTGATTTTACTAAAACTGTTTTTATACTATTTTGAATCTGATTTTCTCAATGTGGATACATAAAAATCACCATCATAGTCTAGTTTTCTTTCAAATGAAGTGAGTTTATATTAAGGTCACAAACTATATATATATATATATCTGAAACCGAGTCATCAGGCTCTAAAATATCATAATCTATATAAAGTTTTCTAACAAAGATACTGATACATCATCACTAGATTCTGAGTCTTTGATCACATGCTTAGTTCAGGCTCAATGATGACCAAAGTTTCTTGTGCTATTTTCAGATTACATAGTGGTGTCATATCCATTTTATCATATTTTGGTCATATGTGTGGTACTCATGTGTGACTCCAGGGTGTAGATAATGATGACAATAACAGGACCACCAGAGCTCATGCATGGCATTAGAAGCATTAATACATTAAATATTCGATAGAATTTACTGAAACACTGCAGTTCTGCATGTGTCAAGGCTTTAGATTCATTTTGCATACATTTGTTGATGTATGTTAATTTGCTGTTTTATACATGGAGCGTAACTCTGGTATCTCTTTTAGTGTCATTTAACCTTTGCGTGTAGTGGTATGCCATGAAAGCTCAATTTATCCAATCATACTCACTGATTTTCTAAAGAAACTTCCACACTCAAGTTAGAATAGTCTTGCTCTGAGAAAATTATCATTCCAAGAGAGAATATTTTTAAATGTTTTAATAACTTAAAAAATATTTTGAATATAACTAAAATATTTTTACGGATTGTGTATTTAAAGAATTGTAACCAAAAAATAAAAAAAAAAATTCTGAAAAAAAAAAGTTAAAATAGTCTTGCGCCGAGCACGCGATATTGTAATCATTAGATTTAGTAAGCATTACTATTAGCGTAAAACATGGTGGTAGTGGTTTTTTTTTGTTGTTGTTTTTTGTTTTTTTTGTTTTTTTTAGGAGAGGGAGGGGGGGGGGGGCAACCTGAGGAGAGAGTAAAGTAAGGGCAAAGTATATGCTGGCCCATCCAACCTTAAAAATGAGGGGGGGGGGGGGGCGCCCCCATGACCTCCCCCCCCCCCCCCCACACACACACTAGCCCCAGGCCCCTACGCATATATAAAATATATAATACGAAATATGTGTTTTATCATTCGATTTCTTCTTTTTTTTACAATTTTGAAATCACATTCGGTGCCTTGTATAAATTCTGTATTTGGAATATGAGATAGTCATTACTCTAACCTAAAATTTTAACAATGCAAAGTTATAATAGGATAATTTAATATTTAACATCGCAAAGCAATTAATTTTAAAATAAGCTTCCTTTTGAAAGTATGCTTACGTGTTCGTTTAAAATGAAATATCGATAAAGGTCTCACTGCACAGTTGCGTCCTTTTCTTGCCGCGGTAACATGATTTTTACACTTAAAAAAACGTCCTATGTAATTTAGTTTGAAACTTTTTCAAATGGTTCATATGGACTGTGATCATTTCTTGCTGCAGATGAGTAAAGGAAAAAACCCTGGCATAAATTATATAAAGCAATAAGACATCACTGGTGTTAAAAAGTGACTTGTGTATGATTTTAACATACGATGCATGTATTTATGAGCATATGAGAATTTCTTCTTTTTTTTCCAAAAAGAAAACCCTTAGGGTGTCACCGTTTTTTTACTTAAAAATAAGATGATTAACCTACCAGTTATTGTGTATTTGTATGTACGAATACATTTCTGCTATGAACAGTACCTTAAAAAGGATTCTATGTAGAAAACTATTTTACCGTGGAAGTCCTAAACCTTATTTTATAAAGAACAAAGAACAAAATCCAACGGTGTAGTGAGACCTATACTACTACTGAAAAAAATCTATTTTTTGTCAAATTTTCAGATCTAATTTTGCACAAAAAAGATATTAAGTTAAGTTAGTAAAATAAATCTACATTGAATTAAGGAATTGTATAGAGAAGGAAAGGCAACTGATTGATTTTTGTAAACGCTCACGTATTCGCGCAAAATCTCGAAATATCCTGTTTTTATTTATTTTAACTTCCATTCATCTCATGAACACAAATATAAAATTCTTACATCGCAAAATGAAATTATCATCAAAACAATACCATATTTGTGTTTCAAATAGTTGAAGTACTTCTGATTACAAAATGTGTAAAGTGTAGCTAAAATAACAACAGATTACGAGAAACCTCAATATCTTTAGTTCAAGGTCGTTTTTGGTGATCGAAACATTTTAGATCATATAAGATTACATACAACTTACATTTTATGTAAAAGAAAACAGTTGCCTGTAAATTATGAATGATTATTTACCAAATAATTTCTCCTTCGTGTGCTGATTTATCAATATATAGTCAGGAGATACAAGTTTCCTATCATTTTATATAAGTCCGTGTTTGAATCAAATATACAACGCATACTTCATATATAAAAGAAATCATATCAGCATATCTCTAATGGAATTACATGATCTCGTTTGCTGACTGGTTCAAATCACGTTTTCCCTACTGATTATACTCGATAATTGTTATGTCTTATTTCACTGATGTATTCTCATTAATAGCAATCTAATATACACATGCAGCAATAAAAACTTAATTAAACATCATTTTGTATTCATAAAGATGGATTGCCGCCATCAAATCATATATTAAGTTAATAATGGAGAAGAAAAATCAATTAAATATTCAAGTTAACCGCTGTGGTACCTTTGAAACCGTTAAATGTTCACTAAATAATGCATCTTAATATGCATTTTGTAATTAAATTTGTAGAAGTTAGGGCGGTTGGATAATAAAATATTACGGATAACAATCAAATTCTATGAAATTTAAAAATAATAAATTTGCAAATGTAGTAACAAATTGCCAATTCATGAAACAGATCAGCTGGTTTTGAAAACATGTCAAATTAGCAAAATTTTATCACAAGGTTCGAATAGTTTTATCAATGTTTTTTTTACACATGTATGCTTTTCCATGTAATGAATTAAGATATTTAAGACATAAAATGTTGTGTGTTTTTTTATAAATAAAGTAATCATTTAGGTAAATATCTTAAATACTGACTGACAAATGTGTAATTATTTTCACAATTTATTGTATGTACATCAACCATTTGGAGCGACTTCCTATACAATATTTTTTTACCAATCGACGTAGCCGGGTTCGGTGAGTAAAGTCGATAGCGCGTCTGGCTATCAATCCACAAATCTTGAGTTCGAATACCCGCTAGGCTACAGTTTCCGTTGTGATTGATATACGACATTGTGTCTTATTGATATTCGTCTCTGACCGCTTATTCAAGAATATGGGGTTGGAAAATTCTGCCCCGATTGATAAGATTTTTGGCAGTAACCAGGCTCTAAAGGTCTCACTTAAGAATTACTCCCCACCGCACCCCCACCCCCCACCCCCTCCCCCACCTTAAATGACGGTAACAAGAGTAGAGCTGTGTAAAGCTGTTGGTTATATTTTTTGGTTAAAAAATGCATAAGATATAATATTTCTTTGTGCATATGGGAACATTGGAACATTTTCATGATTTCTGCCAAGTTCGGATGACATTGGGAACTGTTTGATGAAGCTATAACATTTTAAAGATGCGTAGTGATACACTGCAACAAATGGGCAGGATTGTCAAAAATGAAGGGTGCCATCAAACCATCGAAATTGTAAAGAAACGACCTGGTCAACCCCATGTTTTTTTCTGCATTATTAGACCAACAACGACTATCTATGGCAACAAGGCACTTTTATAACCATTACTAATGTATCCAATGTTCCAGAAGGGCATGTCTCTATATGTAGAACAGTACAAAATTCATTGTTGTGTGAGACGTAAATACATTTTACAATGAAAGATACTTTTCTTGCATACAACTCTACCGTGTATTTTTTTTCCAAAGATTTTAAATCCTGTCTTTTTTGGGGTGGTAGTAGCACCAGGCGTTCATATACTTTTGAAATGAAACGGCATAGCGCGAGGTATTTATAAATGAATGTGTCATATGTCGAGAGGGTAGGCTAAATACAACGGTGAAAGATGAAAAGTACGTACCGGTAAAATTATACGGGTTAGGTGAACTGATCGTCTGTAAGCCTTCAAAGGTATAAACATGCCGCTAAATTTAAAACCCCAATTTGCGTTTAAACCAATGTACGCTACGTCATTTAATATCCATATGTTTATAAATGAAGGAATGCGGCCTACTGACCTGATTGATCTATCATTGAATGATATGTAAATGAAGCATATGCATTCATGATGTCCAAGTGTCTTACAAACGTCCCGCAAGTCCTGAATAGATCAACAAGTGTTGCACAATTTATACTGAATAAGTAAGCCAAAAGTATATTGAAGTATCAGGGCCGGTAACTATAGAACGATAATCGACATTGTTCAGTACAGGTTATTTCCCTTCTTGTCTTATCATCTTTGTCACACGCTTACATACAATCAGTGCCTTACAAGTAGTGTTGTTTCCATGATGAGTAGTCGCCCTTTACAACACTACTCTTCACACAGCTAAAACTTAATGTAATGAATATCCCCCCACCCACTACCAAAAAAAAAAAAAAAGATAGAAAATAATATTTGAATGTCAGCTGTGTGTCGTAGATAAACAAACAATTATTTAAATTTTCTTATAGGACTTTTTACATTAAACTGTTTCATGCGACAGTATTTATATTTTTCAGGTATTGATAGTAGATAACTCGGCACGGTATCAGGGTATATACTCTACATATGATCACGGCACTCTACATCAAGTATGTTATGTATATCTCCAAACACTCTATATCCATCATAATGGCTGAACGAATAAGGGTACTCAACTGTAAACGTCATGCCTGAAGCAAACTATCACTTTACCGCAATCGTCTTGGCTGTATGAATAGGGGCACTATACCTTCATTATCATCTATGCACGAATCTGGACAGTCCAAACCATTTTTTATGACTGTATGAATCTGGATATTCTTACTTCGTCACCAAGGCTGTATGAATCTGGACATTCATACGTCGTCGTCATGGCTGTATGAATTTGGACGTTCCTACTTCGTCGCCAAGGCTGTATGAATCTGGACATTCATACGTCGTCGTCATGGTCGTCATGACTGAATGAATTTGGACGTTCTTACTTCGTCACCAAGGCTGTTAGAATCTGGCCATTCATACGTCTTCGTCATGGCTGTATGAATTTGGACGTTCTTACTTCGTCGCCAAGGCTGTATGAATCGGGACATCCATACGTCGTCGTCATGGCTGTATAAGGCATAGTGCCATCATTGCAAAAAGGAAGTGCTTCCGTGGGGTAGTCGCATAATGGCGGTTGTAAATAATCCTCAATTCTTCTTCTTTAAAAATGCATTTTCCTATTTTTAATGCTCATTTTTTTATTTAAATGGCATTATTGATGTATTTTGAACATTTTGATAGCATTGTCATGTTTGAATTGTGAATTTAGAAAAAAAAATGATGCTTGGAAATTGGGGTATGAATTCATGATTTCGGAAGTCTACTTTCACTTTGTCACCAGTGTACACACTGAGCAGAAAAAAAAATCTCTTATATGACACATGACCCCTACTTTTCTCATCATATTTTGATAGTGCAGAGGTTGACAAACAGTAAAATGTAGGTTTCACTTCTTTCATTTGGGACCCTCTATGAATGACAAGCCTTCAAACTTTTATTATTTACTATAGAATAAAGAACAAAAATCAATGGTGGGGTTACACCTATAATTCCAATCTCATTATCATTTATGTATTTAAAGCATTTTCATTGGACAACGTCAATTTTTTAAAGACTTTTATTTTTCGATAAAACCTTGGAACCGGACTACTTTTACGTTTCTCGCGTAAACAAAGAAGCTTCGACATTTTGATGGTCGGTTTAACAGTATACGAACATAAATGACGTTCAATACGGCTCCACGCTTATTTAATAATAATATACAACAAAAATAAATGTTAGATCTAGTCCTAGCTGTTTTCATCGGTTTATTGTTTTATAAATTTCTTTGGTTCAGCGATTTAACTGGGCGCCATAATCAGACTACAAGTTGTTTGAGAAACAATGAAGTAGGTCATAAAATGTTCACATTTGTGATGTACAGTATACCATTGAACACAACTCTGGTTTACCGAACGTGAATACTAGTCGTTGACAAAAATTTCCACAGACCAATATATTCTACAGGAAAAATGAAAAAAACATGTACATGTAGTTGAAGTTAAGAAGCAGACGATCGTGAGACAATGTAAATACACAAACCTTGTACGTAAAAGTCGTTTAAAACGTTCCAATTACAGATTCTCCGTCAATGTGCGTGGATTTATATGACCTTCGTAAATATTGACACATTTTTTAAAAACAAGCGTGTAGACAAAAACTAAACAATGACGTCAGCGTCTACACTGTGTGGGTATTTCATGGAATTATTGATTTTTTTTATTTGTCTAAATCGAGAGGTAAAAGGCGGGTGTTTAATTTTTTAACCGCAAAATATTTCGTCATTTTACAATAAACCAATTCATCTGATAATGGAAACAATAGCCGTTACGATATTATTGCATATTAGATCTCGAGAATGTGATGTCAACAAGGACAGAGATGATGTATTCTTACGCGTTTACTTTGCAGCGTATACTTATTTTTTCTCGTTCACTTGAGGAGTTTCAAATTAAATATAATCATCAGGATTAGAATTATAAGGATTAAATTCTTTTTTTCTGTTTTTTTATGCATGTGTAAAGAATGTCGAATCACGCACAAATATGACATAAAGTCCTTCCGACTTTATTTGATTTGTGGGTGATTCGACATTCTTTACACATGCATTAAACCCAGAAAAATGCATTTATTCCTATGACATTCTAATGTCGTCGTCATGGCTGTATGAATCTGAACATTATTACGTCGTCATCATGGCTGTATGAATCTGGACATTCTTACTTCGTCGTCATGGCTGTATGAATCTGGACATTTTTACTTCGTTTTCATGGCTATATGAATCTGGACATTCTTACTCGTTGTCAAGGTTGTATGAATCTGGACATTCTTACTTCGTCGTCAAGGCTGTATGAAGATCGACATTCTTACTTCGTCGTCATTGCTGTATGAATATCGACATTCCTTTTTCGTCGTAAATGATGTATGAATCTGAACATTCTTATTTCGTCGCCATGGCTGTATGAATCTGGACATTCTTATTTCGTCATCAAGGATGTATGAATCTGGACATTCTTATTTCGTCGTCAACGATGTATGAATCTGGACATTCTTATTTCGTTGGCATGGCTGTATGAATCTGGACATTCTTATTTCGTCGTCAAGGATGTATGAATCTAGACATTCTTAATTCGTCGTCAAGGATGTATGAATCTGGACATTCTTACTTCGTCGTCAATGATGTATGAATCTGGACATTCTTACGTTGTCGTCACGGCTGTATGAATCTGGACATTTTTACTTCGTTTTCATGGCTATATGAATCTGGACATTCTTACTCGTCGTCAAGGTTGTATGAATCTGGACATTCTTACTTCGTCGTCAAGGCTGTATGAAGATCGACATTCTTACTTCGTCGTCATTGCTGTATGAATATCGACATTCCTTTTTCGTCGTTAATGATGTATGAATCTGAACATTCTTATTTCGTCGCCATGGCTGTATGAATCTGGACATTCTTATTTCGTCGTCAAGGATGTAAGAATCTGGACATTCTTATTTCGTCGTCAACGATGTATGAATCTGGACATTCTTATTTCGTCGGCATGGCTGTATGAATCTGGACATTCTTATTTCGTCGTCAAGGATGTATGAATCTAAACATTCTTAATTCGTCGTCAAGGATGTATGAATCTGTACATTCTTACTTCGTGGTCAATGATGTATGAATCTGGACATTCTTATTTCGTAACCATGGCTGTATTAATCTGGACATTCTTATTTCGTCGTCAGGGATGTATGAATTTGGACATTCTTTCTTCATCATCAAGGATGCATGAATTTGGATATTCTTATTTCGTCGTCAAGGATATATGAATGAATGAACGACTGTATGTACTTGGTCCAAGACTGCACTAATCTAAGTTTTTTTTATCATTATAAATGTTGCTACTGTCAATGACTGTTGTATTTAAGGTTGTTTTTGTTACTATTATCTATTTGATTGCCTTGTTTCGAGTAGAGCAATTATTAGTGGTTATAAAATGTATTGCCAGTAGAAGAATATGTTAAATGCATCATTTCAAATATGCAGCGCTTCCATTGTAGGAATGAATATCACAGTTGTATTTTATTAATCACGATAGTTTCATTCTTTGTATTTGTTTGTATAAGTTCTTGCAAACCTCTGTTGAGTGTAGCTTGGCTTCCATCTTAAAATGTGTCATAAACTAGTTCCTGGTCTTGGTATCCTCTGGGTATCAAGGTAAACTCCGATGTGTTTTTTTTATTTGTGTTTCTTTTATTTTCTTTTATTTTCCGTCATTTATGAGTCATTAATTTGTTGTTGTTTTGTGACATCTTTAAGTTGTTGTTGTTGATATTGTTGTTATTATTGTTGTTGTTGTTGTTGTTGTCTCCTTGTGTTTAGATGTATAATAACACTATATGTGAATATATTAATTAATATATGATTAGCTAAACAGTGTATGTGTCTGTTACTTTATCAGTTACCATGTTTGTGCTGTATAATAGCGTTGACGAAATGACAAAAAAGACAAATGTGTTTGTCGTTTTTTCCATAAAAAGCGATGATACATGATAGATGATACATGTTAGATGATATATGATAGATGATACGTGATAGATGATACATGTTAGATTATACATGATAGATGATACATGTTAGATGATATATGATAGATGATACATGATAGATGATACATGATAGATTATACATGTTAGATGATACATGCTAGATGATACATGATAGATTATACATGATAGATGATACATGTTAGATGATACATGTTAGATGATACATGTTAAATGATACATGTTAGATGATACATGTTAAATGATACATGTTAGATGATACATGATAGATGATATATGATACATGTTAGATGATGCATGATATATGATACATGATAGATGAAGCATGATATATATGATGCATTATATATGATGCATGATAGATGATACACGTTAGATGATACATGATAGATGATACATGATAGATGATACATGATAGATGATAAAGTTTCATTCAAATTTATTTTGAATAAAATTTATCTTAGATTTTGATTTAAAATATATTTTATTAAAGAACGTTACTCCCTATAAAAATTGCTTTAAGTCAGCTACCGAAAAAATGAATATCCAGTTCCCTTGGATTTTTTTAATTGTCATAAAGTTTATATTATATATGATGTTTATTCCTTTATAATAATTTTGATATTTACTTTTTTTTATATCATATTTTGTTTAATGATTTTTCAAATGAATGTGTTTGTTACTGACCCATCGATCGATCGATGTTGTCATGACAACAGATACATATGCGTTATATGTATATATATATTAGTGTTTTTAAGAAACTCTAATCACAACTATATATCAGGTCAACACCTTGGTATTTCCTTTATTCTGTTAACATAAGTAATACCAACAAATGACATTTATCCACGAAACATTTTCAGGGTAACCGTTAATTATTCTTTTAAAACACCCAAACGCGAACATAGCTACGTGTATCGAAATCAATTGTATATCATTTTTGTTACTCTGCATATTGGTAACTTTATTCAATTGAACGGAGATATCTGTAATTATGATTTTATAATTGTACAAACTCACTGAATGCTACGCAGCAGTGCAGATATAGAACTGGACCCAGTTGTTCAAAACAGTGTTAGCTTAAATGCGCAGAACTTTAAATCATCGTGACAATTTTAGGTATAACTTTTGATTTTAAAGATGCTGAACGTGCAAGATTTCACCTAACAAAATGTTAGGGTAAGAACATTTTTAACAACTAAGCAAAGGTAACTAAACATATTAAAGATAAAATTGAGACAGACAAAAGCATTGATCCGTAAGGTTATTTAAAAAGGGCAGTGTATAATTAACAATTTGCCAATTTATTAATGAAGAAAAAGGATAGGGATTTTCAAAGATGTATAAAATTATGAGGGAAATGGCTAAGGTGATCTCATCAAACTTTGGCTGTATGTTAGAGGCACTTTAACAAAATCTTTTATTTTATTGTCATCATTAACTGGCCATTAGCGAAATAATCTACTTTATTACATGTACAGTAAACCTGTCTTAAGCGGCCAGTCAAAGGAAAGATCAGAATTGACCCTTTAAGACAGGTTGTTGCTAAATACAGGTTAATTTGCTCTGAAAGCATAGAGATTGACACTAACAAATGTGGCTGCTTAAGATAAGTGACTGCTTAATGGAGGTGACCACTAACACAGGTTTGACTGTAGTTCAAATTTTAAATGCAGGGTAAAATATCTTTCTTTATATTCTTAAACATTAAATATCAACTTCAGTATTGTACATACATGTACTAGTAAGTTTATATATTACCTGTTGTGGTCGAGGCGCTCCCTAGTCTTTCGTGTCTTCGCATTTCTCTTGCAGCTCTTTCTTTTTCTTTGCTTTCACTTCGTTTGAATAGTTTCTTCTTTATACTGCCTGCCCGCCCAAAGCTTCGCGAGTTAGAATCAGAGTTACTAGACCATGACACTCGTTTTCCACCGATTTTCAGTGTTTCTGTGCTCTTATTCAAACTTATACTACTTGATTTGCCAGACAGCATATCCTTGATGGCAGTTGCTTGAAGTTCAGACAGCGTTTGCCTGATATCAAATGGTGTTTCGCCTTGTTTGTTTGCAAGTTTTATTTTAGCTCCTCGTTTAAGAAGAGCAGTACATATGTCAAGGTTGTAACATGCCTCTGTAGCAGCAAGATGAAGAGGGGCGTTACCAAGTTTGTCTTGGATGTTCGGGTCCGCACCGTGTTCAAGGAGTAAATACACTGCTAGATCACATTTCTCTTGGACGGCCATGAATATCGGCGGGAGTTTAAACAGTTCTTCTTGAACGTAACTGAGATCATTCCCTGGGGACGTGATAAATGTTGCGCGTGGTTTCTCGGATATGCCTGGAGCATCGCTGTACTTTCTTTGATTATCAAATGTAAACAGAGAAGGTTTGGTAATACTCAATTTGTTGTTTTTTGGAACCGGGTCTAAAACAATGTTAAACTCATCCTCTGCGCTACTCTCCTCAAGTACACAATCCGGTCGCAAGCGACCTGGGTCTTGTAAAAAAGATGATGGACGTCTGTCGGCGTGGATTAAATTGGCACTCGGTTCATTTGGATCTATTCCATGCTTTAACAATATTCTTATGACGTCAATGGATTTATGTAACACAGACACGTGAATAGAAGTTCTAAATATATCCGGAATATCACATTCAGGTGTAACACTTTCACGTCTTTCAGTAATATCACAGCGTTCGTTAATATGCATCGATGGCTTACGGAAGAACAAATCGGCATCCTGTGCGCTCGCACGCGAACTTGGTCGTCGGCTGCGCGATTCATTACTGTATCTGTCGGATGTTACCGTAGACCCTTGAACACTCAATGGGAATTTCCCATAATGCACTTGTAGAAATTTTGTAACCGCATTTATATCGTTTTCCTTAAGTCCACGTTCAAGTTGATCGCTTTCAATGGACAGGTCAAATATGGAAGACACGGTGCTGTTGGACCTTCTGTTAAGGGAGTCGATACTCCCCGGTGACAAAAAGGCTCCAAATGTTGGACTAAGCGAAGGAGAGCAGACGGTCGTTGAATGATCGTGTATAACAAACACGTCTGGCATTTTGGCGCGGTTCGGTGAGAGATACTGTTCACGGAGATACATTCGTGACGCCATTCCATTCTAAAATTACCGAAGCTTACTTTGGCAAACTGCAGCCGCAAACAACTTCCCTGAAAGATAAAATATCGCATAAGTAAACTAAAAGTTTTACATCCATTTTATTACTGCTAGTCAACTTTTCCTGCTGATATTGATTTGTCGATTTGCAACATCAAATATCACATCAAGTAACTCCAACAAATGTAATTTTGTTACTTTACGGCGTAAATACATCTAATTAAAATGAATGTCGCCTACTCAGAATTTATTTAATAGCAGTTGCCAGCTCAGCTGCTTAAAATAATATAACGGCTATCCGCAAAATAAAGTTTGTCGCTAGTGACGTCAGTGACGCGTGACTTCTTCCATTTTCGATTAATAACAATTGTTTAATTATTTTGAGTAAGAGAAAACAAAAGTTTAAAAATAACACAATATTTCACTTCATGTTTTTAGATTTATGAATAACTAACTGACCATATCTAAGTTACTATTTGATTTTTTAGCGGTTTAACTATCACCTTTTAACACACTAGAATGTTAAACCAAAGTACCCCGAAGCTTCGTGTCGAAAACGAAATAATATGTTTTTATATAACAAAATATGTTTCATTACTGAAAAACAAATCATTATGTACACTTTTTAGTCAACTGTTTTTTGTCGTTTCGTTGTTTCTTATCTGTTTTCATTTTGGTTTCTGTCAGTGTAATCAACATTTTCCCTTGTTTAAAATAAGGTTGTGCGGTCAGATGTCTCTAGGTATACCGAATGCGCATACGCATGCGCAGAACGCAATGTGAATTAAATATATTTGTTAAAAACCGGAATGATTTTGTGTTTAATTCATCGTTCAAAATGACATAAAATACAAATACAAATACATGACATTTACATAGCGCAAAAATTATAAAATATTCTATTGCGCTTCACAATTACACAACACACATTTAAAACTGATTAATTTATATCGATGATACAAATATCCAAATACACTACAATGGTCAGTGTTCGCCCTTCACCACCGTTATATTGAACAAAATAATTAGATTATTTGAAAACAGTTGTTAAAGTGTCAAAAATAAATTTTGTATTGATTTTCCAATACCCGATGCCAGTGTGCGGAGATGCAAGGGCGATAACACGTCGTCACAAATATGTAAAGCCAAGTCTGACCGTATTCTCCCTTTATCACTTTTTGACGAACGAAATCTGATATCTCACTTGAAATATGTTTTTATAGTTGTTCCTTAGCTTCCATAACCTTCTATTATGTCATTAATAATGTATGGTTATCTCAAGTAACAGTAGTGCAGCCATTTTCCTCTACCATATATATTTATAATGAATTTTATAATCTACGGTAGTTTAAGAAATCAACGTCATTAAGAGGAAACCATTTTATTCTTCTTTCGAAAAATACTTAACTTAAATAAACTTGGTTTGATCTGTATAACGAACCGAGTTCTCCCGACTAGCAATGTCAGCAATTGTTACGAGCACACTGATTGGTCAGTTGCTTCATGGAACGTTCGAATGACGTCATAGTTTAGTAAGTGTTCAATTGCTATGAATTGTGGGACAGGCATAGAATTCCCTGCTTTTCCCATTGGTGATTAATAGACCTGATCCGTGAGATATCAGGTTCTGGGATAGACATACCCAACTTTCGATATCGGTGTCGCGTGAAAATCCGACAATATTTTTACTATAAATAAAGAAGGACGATTTTAGTTTTTAGTTTAATATTCATAAATCAATAACTGTTTAAAATATTTTGGGAGAAACTGAATATTTTATCTCAAACACCTTATTTCAACCACATTATTCCGAATTTGTACTTATCAGCACAAGATATTTTATTAAGCTTGAAGAGAGAAAGAGAGAGCGAGAGAGAGAGAGAGAGAGAGAGAGAGAGAGAGAGAGAGAGAGAGAGAGAGAGAGAGAGAGAGAGAGAGAGAGCAATATTATTATTATTATTATTATAAGAAGATGATGATGTTGATGTTGATGTTGATGATGATGTTGATGATGATGATGATGATGATGATGATGATGATGATGATGATGATGATGATGATGATGATCCTCCGCCACGGCTATGTGTGTTGTCCTTGAGCAAGACACTTTATCTGCATATGCTTAGTACTGGTTCTAACCATGCAGACTTCGAACGTGATTTGCCTAAGTTGCAAGAACTTGTTTCACAATCGAAGTAAAATAAATAAGTTTAAACTAAAAAAAAACTATATTTCCAGATTAATTATGTCACTGATTCTATGTTGAAATAAGCTATAATAAAAACTACAGCAATTATATATAGCCCCGTTTTTATACTGGCGCAGTGTATTCTTCATTAGTTCTCCTTTTCTGTAGGTGCTTTGGATACTATTTTGTATATGAAAAGTGGTATTATGGACAATCAAGGAACTATAAAAGATTTCTCTCTAATTCCACGGGACAATGAATTTCATACGTTCATATGTTGACATCAATGCTTTATATAGAATGTTTTATATATAATGCCTTGGCCGATATACTTATCGGTGTTATTCTCATGTCTAAATAAAGATTTTATTAACTCCCTATGCCATACATTGTTAATTTACTATTTACATGGAACAATACAGAGATAAAATCCTTGTATATTATGATTGTGTGACAGAGTAACAAAAAGAAACAAACTTTGTATTAACAAAATAAACACATTAACAACAAGTCTTATTTCTACACAAATCGATTAGAATTACAAAATATCTTATCTTTCGGAATATATTTAAAACATTTTGGTCCTTTTTACAGTTTTTACAAACACTATCACATTTTAGCGCATAAGTGATAATTTTATTAGGAATGTACGTGTATTTTTGTTATCCGTATGCATCAATGCCTCGACCCTCGGGTCATAAGTTAATTGGTCCTGTAACAGCAGGGTGCCCGTGATACACTGATAACGAAGGGTATTTTACATAGCTTTGGTTGATTGTTTCAATGATAATGAATTGTGGTGTTTTTTTATGAAATTAAGAAAATATTGGTCCTTAATTTTAGATTATATTTCTGCTTAGTGTTGTAAGCACGAAGCTCATTTTATCGATAATAATACTCGAAGTATTACATGTAATTTTATCAGGTTAATACATAAAATTATTTAGAATTATGTGTTATTAAAATAAAACGTGTTATATTTGATTTAAAATTATTGATATACATTGTGTTTCAGTATCATTCGTTTCTCACCGCTGATACAAGTGGGAAAGTTATCAGTTATTTGTGGAGATGGGGTGTGATCGAGTACTGGTTAACCTTTCAGTACTCCATGAAACAGTGGTTAGGTTAACTGATTGTCTATTAGCCCTCGATGGCATAAAACTGACGCTAAAAATACAATCAATTATTCAAAAATATGGATATATCTATATCAGATAACATGTTTTTATTTTTGTAAAACAATATTTTTATAAACATACAAACAACTCGCAAATTAAGATAAAATACATATCTACAGAGGCTTCAAATTTCTAGCCTTATATTGGCTTAATGTAACATCATGAAACATATTGAAATTTCCAATACAATTGAACCCCTCGCACAAACAATTTATTTTCTTTTATGAGATTAAAATGTTTCCCCTTAAACAATGTTTACTTTAATCAATCAAAAACTGATCATCATATAATGATTATAATAATGTTTATTACCTCAAAACTTTATTATTAAGTTTGGTTCTATCAATAAATATAAATATCATCCATTACAGAGGATTAACAAATTCTATGTAGTGTTTATTGTTTAAAGTATTATTCTCTGTTTTAGAGCATTTTGATGTATATTGCTAGATAAATCAAAAGTTTTATTTGTCTAGATTCCATTAATTCAATAAATTTAAACATGAAAGATGTTTGTTAATAGTATCGTTTTATATGGTATTTCTAAGATCATTAAAACATGGTCATCAACGTATAGAGTGATACTCATCTTTAAAGTCAGGAGAATTACAACATACACATACTCTTTCATGATCATTTCTCGGTATTCTATTTCTTCCGAAATGAGAAAAGTCAAAACCAGGTAAAACCCAAAGTTGACATATCGGTCTTCTGATCACCGCCCTGGCCATAAATCATATTCACGCTTGACTGCTTATATTTCTATAGTCTCAGATCGATAAAAGAGAAATATAATATCGATAAAGGCGGGCAACTTTTGACGCACACTAAAGAGGGCCATTAATTGAGCTGATTCCCCTGGTTTTATGACCATCAGCGGTGAGCCGCTTAGTTCGACATGCTACTTCATGGTTCCAGATACATGGAAATGTCGTGTTCGAGTGACCTTGTCTGTAATGTAATAGCAAAAGTTTGACAAAATAGGACATAATTAAACGTATACGACAATTCAGAAATCAATATAAAGTACGGTGTCCCGTTGGGGCCATCGTGACATATTTATTAAATTAAGTAAAGTTGAAACAACGAAACAACGAAACTGCGATGGTGAAAAGTCGAAACAACGAAACAACGATTGTTAAAAGTCGCCACTACGATGATTTTAAGTTGAAACTACGATCGTTGTTTCGTTGTTTCGACTTTTCATCATCGTAGTTTCGTTGTTTCGACTTTACTTAATTTAATAAATATGCCGCAATGGCCCTTACGGGACACCGAAATAAAGCGCTACCGTGAAAATAGAAATGTCATTTGTGAAACAGAATCATTCCAGAAGTCATTAGTAACACATATGACAGTCAGAATAGTTTACTGTAGTGCAACCGAAACAGTGCGATACGAGTATAAGTGTGCATTATTTTTTTTTATATAAGATGAAAAATTAATTTATTTGAACCAGTACCCCGCTATTACTGCAATCAATTATAGCAACGACCAGTGCAAGTAAGAACGAGTCTCAAATAGTCTAATTTCAAAGTATGGATTATAAAATACTCAGACACATCATGGCAATTAAGTTTTAATTGATTCCATCACTCTTGTTGGACGTTTTCTACAAGTTGACAGGTAACATAAATAATGCATGAATAGAATGCATTTGTTCTTTGATGTGGTTACCGACTGTATGACTACCTTGCATGTTTTCACAACAACGTAAGCGATTACCACCACGTACATTTATTTTGTAGAATCGACTGCGTTTTATCCTTTTAAAACATAACCGCAATATTAATTAACCCAAGTGATAGAAAACGGAGACCTAACTTTCAATGGTAACCAATCTAATGATTGAAAACGGAGACCCAAATTTCAATGGTAACCAATCTAATGATTGAAAACGGAGACTTAACTTTCAATGGTAACCAATCTAATGATTGAAAACGGAGACCCAACTTTCAATGGTAATCAATATAATGATAGAAAACGGAGACGTAACTTTCAATGGTAACCGATCTAATGATAGAAAACGGAGACGTAACTTTCAATGGTAACCGATCTAATGATAGGAAACAGAGACTTAAAGGGGAACGCAACCCTGTGTATAAAACAGGATAATATGAATAGCTATGAGTTCAGCTTTCTATTAATAGTATTATTATGCATAAATTCGAGTCCATAAAGATATATCAGCTCGTTTTGTAACGGTCATTTTCGCACATCGACTTTATGGTGGAAGTCGCCATATTGGATACCTGTGTGACGTCATAACTGCACTTCCGGTTTAAAACATAATTGATTTATACGCTACAGCAGATGTAGAAACGTGCAATTATAGTCACCGGCAAAAGTACTCGCAAGAATAATAAAATGGATTTTAGTAACGGAGAAGGACTTGTGGCCTACAACTTTGAACCAGAATTTTCAGAACCAGAGTTAAATGAATTAGAAGACGAGAGAAATAGTGAGACGGCATAGTTGTTCACACACGTGAAAGATTTTTGCAGCTGCGAAAACTGTAATGATGCTTTCGTCTGACGAAAATACGTGCTGCAGATGCAATTTCACACTTAGTCTATTGGAAATTTAGAAGATTTAGAATGTATCACAGAAATAATACAGAGATGTCACAGCAATGTCTTATGAAGTTTTCACCCAAAAAGATGATAACTGTTAAACAGTCACACCGATCATGAACCAGAGATCAAACCCGAAACCCATCAATCACAACTCTGACATCTTATCATGTAGCCTGACATTGAAGATTGAATTTTTCAAAATAGTAAAATTACCCTTAGCTTGATAAAAAAGTAATTATTGCCGTCAGTGTTGATGTAGATCCAGGCGAGCCTGCACATTCATGCTGTACTATCAGGGTATATACTGTTTGCTACTCAGTCAATACATTATCAAAAAAAAAACACTAATTAGACCAAGAATGGAATTTAAGGGAAAATGTTTTGTTACATATATTTACCTGTCTAAGAGAGAATAAGAAATAATATTATATCTCTTTTCTTATCGTGTTTAGCTGGTGCGGCCATTGTTGCGTACTGAGAAATGGCTGATAAAATTTTGATTTCATATCCTTTTTAGTAAATTTAGATGAAGCATGAATGAGTTGGTGTTTTTTTTTTGTGTTGTTTTACATAACTGGCACTGTCTTTTGGTTATTCAAATGGTGTTACTACCCAATTTGATATATGATGATTATCTATTCTACCAGTTCTCTGAACATATATGAATGTGTCTCCTTATAGGGAGTGTCATATGAAATATAATGTCTACAGGCATATTGCACAAAGTGTATGTTACTGTCCAGCTACTGGCACCCTGCTGAGCTTTCATAATTCACCAACACCACATTCACATCATGTGGTAATGAGAAATACCCTGCCACATTGTGCATATTGTACCCTAATAAGCGTGATCACCCCAGGTTTAATGACCCCAGGGTTTATGACAGGATGTTATATCACATAGTATTATGTCTTATTACTAATTTAAACATTTTCAGTTAATTAGGGTTTCAATATCAATGCAAACTTACAAGTAAAAAAATTATGTTATATGATTTTATGAATATTTTTCATAAATTGTATACCAGAACACTATTTTAACAGTAAAAAAAACTTTTCATGTATTAATGAATAAATAAAGGAACAAAGGTTTTACTTTATATTTTTTCATTGCGAAGTAGAGGTAGTTCAAATGTCTATTCAAAATAATGACCTAGTTGACTGTGAAAAAGCCATATATCAATAAACTAAATTGCCTATTGATTATAAAATTAATAAAATGAGTTTATGAACAATTAATGGTTGACTGAATATTTAGCATCAATTTTTGTCATCGAGGGTTTACTGTTCAGATGTTCAGTTAACCTAGCCACTGTTTCCTGCAAAAGTTAACCAGTACTTGAGCACACCCAACAACCGCAAGTAACTGATAATTTTTCCACTCGAATCAGCAGTGAGAGACAAATGATATTGAGACACAATGTTGTATGTCAGTCATCACAGAGACTGTCGCCGGGTTGGGATTCGAACTCGAGACACCAGGATTGATAGTTAGACACGTAACTGACTGAGCTAATCGGGCCTGTCACAATTAATTGGCCTTAATTTTATTTTAATAACAACTTTTAGATACCATGTCGTTTTCACACCTTATGTTTTGGCATTAACCTCTTGTTTTTATTGTTAATTGGATTATCACACCTGTTCAAACAGCCTGCAATTATAATATTGTGAAAGTTTGATATATCAATTTCACAATATTTTAGAAGAGTATATAAAATTACAAATTAAATTTCAGAAATCAGCTGAGCTATATGTTATAAGCACATTTTTAAGAGCTTCCCACTGGATAATATACACTAAGTTTATATGTATGTCGCATATGGTCATCTTCGTACTGAAATCATCAGAAATTGTATCCTTGGAAAGTAGTACGCCAAGGCATTGGTACGCTTCATTCTACAATCTTAAGTCCTACCCCAAAGTATAAAGGCGTTTTGCGCGTGATGTCACCAGAAGCTTGACACTGAGGCAATGTGAAATCACATATTAGGAAAACTAAAAACAACACTGCCCACAAAACATATCGCATTACTCCACCCACTTATTCCGCTGGAGAAAACAATGTTTAATGGGTTAAGTCCTTCAATTCAGAATCGTTTTCGCGTTTAATTGTCTACCTTCGATGTTCACTAATGCACTGTATATCTGTATATAAACTGATTACGTATATTAGTGTATATACATAAGAGTTTCAGTAGAGAGCAGTCACTAACGACACAATACAATTTGCGCGATAACTAGAACGGAAGTGCAGTTATGACGTCACCGAATACCTCCATCACAAAAGAGCTACAAAATGGCGGCGCCCATAGCATTTAGGAAACGCTTGAAATCATGATATTTAATGTCATTTTTCTCATTTGATAAATTTCGTACAATTAAAATTTGTTGATTTTTGTGTTATTTACATGTCTATTTAACGATAAATAGCCATTTATATTCTGACGTGCGGTACCCTTTAACTTTCAATGGTAACCAATCTAATGATAAAAAACGAAGATCAAATAAACCATAATTGACAAAAAAGTCTAGGACAGTTACAATATAGAAAAGTACTGAAATATCTAGACATAGTGTACTCCATGTTCATTCAGAAATTTTTAACAAAAACTATCATTTTGCTGCACCCAGAATGAATGGAAAGAGAATATATGCATACTGTGTTCACACTTAAACATCTTATTTATCACGTGCACTGGGAATGCACGTAATGGTGGTCGGACGGATATATACCAGCACGACATGTGTGGAAAAAGAACAACACATGATGATTATTATGTGATTCGTTATCTTAAAATAGATCTTGTTAAAATGTAATGATGAATTAAAGTCAACAAATGATTAAATGACGTGTTCGGTATACAAGAAAAAAGTCATACATTTTCGGTTCGGAATAAAAAATCCCATTCATTTTTAGCAGTAACGGTTTTTGCAGTAACTCAACATATCCTCATTCCTGTCCAGTTATCCCTCGAACTTTTCCGTAAGATTCTATTAAATAGAAGCACAAAATGCGTAAAAAAAGAACAGACTCGGGTTTATTGAGTCTGTTCATAAGAGAAAATGAAAATGGCTGCTGGTATCGGCTTAGGAAGTGTTTTATTTTCGGGAAATACAGACGGAGTTTCATGATTAGTGGTATGTCAGCATTGAAATAACAGTTTACGGAAGCACTGAACATTTGCTATCTCAGCGGTCAAATAAATATTATTAGTGAAAAGACCATGCCATGCATTTTGAAAACTTGCAATGCTTTTAAGTTGAACGTCAAATATTGCTTATAAGTAAGTTCAGCGAAGGAATGCTAACTGCAGAACATAGCTTATTTCAACACACTTTAAGCACATAAAATCATATCGTTTTACTTATTTAGGTCATAATCTGTTTTTGTCATAAATTATCAATAAAACTTACATACTCTATTATGCGTATGACACGTTACTTTTAATTGAAATCAATTTAACAGTTACCATAACGACTGCTATATTTACCCGACAATATACTGTGTATATAAAACATCAATTTAAAGATGTTTTACATGGACTATGTTGTCTCTGAACGCTCAAATATAAAACATTTTTTGAAATCAGTTGTTGTAAAAGTCAATTAAGCAGGTCTTTGCATAATACTCTTTTACAACCATAATCAATTCTGAAGCTCCTAAAACACTATTGGATAATTCTCAAAAACCAATATGAAACGACTGAAAGTGTCGTTAAAGCATTGAATCTGAGGTTTTGAATGAACACTGTCGTTTTCAACAGCAGTTCTGCGATTTGTCTTGCACCTGGTGAAAGAAGGAAGCCCATTAATTGATATTGGGTTACTTTGTTTAGTATCTTTCATTGGAAGTATTAATCTTTGAAATCTATACGGTATACGCAGGATTTTATATGAAAGGAATGAATGAATCATAAAATTAATTGATTTTTTTCTTCAGTTTTACACAGCAGATTGAACAAACACTTTAAGGGTTACTCATGCATGCATACTAACAGCAAAGTAATGTTCGAAATCACGGATACTGTTGCCGGGCTCGGATTCGAACTCATGACCCCTGGATTGACAGTCAGACGTGTAACCCACTGAGCTAATAGGGCCCGGCGTCGCGTCGCAATATTAGGAATTTAGCTGTTACAATAGTGACAGTAATGCGATCAAACGTTAAGATGAACATCTATAGAAAACGCAGTGATGGTAGCTGACCATCAGTGGAATTAACTCAAATACGTGTAAGTGTGACCTTGACACCTGAGCGAACAAAGGTACATAATAATCAGTTACAAAAATAGTAATGATACACCGAGAAAAGTTACGTGTGAAGTGTTTTTCTCATTCATCATTGTCTCTGCGTCCGGAATGTATTCATTTATTTATAACTCTAAGTTCATGGTTCAAATTACCTCAATCTGCATTGACGGAATAATAAATTGCAATTAAAACGGATGTTAGTGATGCTACAATATATTCCTTAGAGATGCGAACAGAAAACGGGTAGATAATGAAACTAAATAACACACCTACAAGCTAAAGTAACTAACACAACAAAATTATGACATTACCCTATTGCTTCGCGCAGAATTATTTTTTTGAAAAACTTGAGGCCCATCACTTTTGTTTATATGTGTTTGTAAATATCATATAGTTATACTACTATTGTAATGTAATGACATGGACACAAACAAATACTATGTTTAAACTATTGATTCACGTATAATTGATTGTTGGCAGAACTTGTGGTTCGACCTCTTCCTTATATGTGTTTGTAAATATTCAATAGTTATACTACTATTGTAATGTAATGACATGGACACAAACAAATACTATATTTAAACTATTGATTCACGTAGAATTGATTGTTGGCAGAACTTGTGGTTCGACCTCTTCCTTATATGTGTTTGTAAATATTATATAGTTATACTACTATTGTAATGTAATGACATGGACACAAACAAATACTATATTTAAACTATTGATTCACGTAGAATTGATTGTTGGCAGAACTTGTGGTTCGACCCTCTTCCTTATATGTGTTTGTAAATATTATATAGTTAAACTACTATTGTAATGTAATGACATGGACACAAACAAATACTATGTTTAAACTATTGATTCACGTAGAATTGATTGTTGGCAGAACTTGTGGCTCGAACCTCTTGCTTTTACTATGCTGTATTTATAAATATTATATAGTTATACTACTAGTGTAATAAAATGATATGGTTATAAAACCACAACTGTTCTTAAACTATTGATTCACTCCGTGGCCTTGTCATAAATGATGCTAAATATTCATTTATTAATTAAGAAACTATTAAGCCAAATTAATTGAATACACATTTGACAATTCATGAGGCTAGTTTCACCAGATTTACAGTTGGTTAGAAACTGTATAAGAACATGCTAATAGGGAAGCACAAACTGCCTTTGAGATAGGATTATAGCATACTCGAATTTTTTAAAGACACATTTCAAGTTATATATGGCTTATACACTTTTATTGGTGAAGGAAGACCGCAGAATGAATCTGAGTAGAACAATCATCCTTCGGCTTGCAAACCTTCTCTCATAAGGTTATTGTAACAAACGGGGTTCGAACTTACGGTCTTAGCAGTGAGAGGTAAGTGATCTTGGCCACAGAGGACCTTCGGAGAATGCCTCGGAGAAAGGATTATAGCATAATTTTTCAGGTTATATGTGGCATATCCGGTTATATTGGTGGATGAAAACCTCAGAATGAATCTGAGTAGAACCACCGTCCTTCCCTGAGTAACTAGAAATCATTCTCATATAAATGTTTTTGGAGCGAGCGGGACTCGAACCTACTTCCTCAGCGGTGAGAGATAAGTGGTTTGGAGACGGCAACGTAGCCCTGATTTTGTATGAGTGGTAATGAAAAAAAACAACCGCTTAAGTACACTAGCACTGACTTTAGCATTAGTGTACTTAATGAAACACAGTTCCAAGTAATCATGACTAAAGTCCGAGCGTAGGTGACAATAGCTATACTGCCGTTGGTACTAAACTAAACAAATACTGGCAAGGATTAACAGCATTTAAAGCTGGAAGACAATAAGGAAATCAATACAATATGCAACTGTGAAAACAGAATTGTCGTTTGTGACATGGTTATCAGTACATACGGAATCACCTTTGAAGTCATTAGTAACACGTGTGACAGTCAGTCGAGTTGATTGTATTGCAAGTGAAACTGTGCTACATACGTGAGCAGATTGCCTAAATCAGTGCCAAGTTATTTTCGAAATGCACTTAAGCAGCTTGATCAGTGTAAATAAGAGTTGCATGGAAGAGGTTCAAACAGTCGATCTTTTAACGTCGAATATAGAACTCAGATGTATTAGAATAATTGAATTAGTCGACTGTTTTATCTCTGTTGGTAAATTTTGCCACCTGACCATCCAACAATTCATCTTGTTTGGGAAGTATAACCAACCCTGTGTTCATTTGCAATTTGACAATACATGTTATTTTCAAAATAACGTCAGCAAATATAATTGAAATCTATATTCTATAATTGATTGTTATATTCATATTCAAATATAAAACTTATAAACAAAAGAAAACAATAAAAAATATGTAAAACATATCAAAATATGGATATTTGGTATTGCACAAAGGTCTCCTTTTCAACTAAGCAAACCCTAGGTCACATCAGTAATATTTTACTATATTATTGCACCATTTTAAATTAAGTAATATACATTAGCATATTAGCATATACTAAAGGAAGCAAAGGGGGTGGTGGGGTCAAAATGAGAACCTTCAAACTATAACCATGATCTATTTTACGAGTTATATCTAAAAACATATAACCAGACATTAATTATTTTACCTGAATAAGTTCATACACATTTCTAAATTTGGTTTTCGTCAATTCATTCGTACCAAACAGTTTCAGTCAAACTCATAGTTAAGTGGCCGTGTAATATTATTATAGTTCCTTTATTTAAAACTTCAAAACTAAACAACAGATCGCATTGTCCTGACAGCGGAATGCATCCACTACCCTCCGGCCTTATACCCAAGTTCACGATCTACGATCTCTTCAGTTCATAGGTTACTATAGCTACGCATCAAATGAATATATATGCATTTTAAACTTATTATTATTTACATATCGCGTTAACAATGACTTTAGTTTTACGTACAGACAGCATCTTGGTATATAAACGACAAATAAATATTAAAGAGCAAAAAAAAATCTCATTAAATTTATATCACCCTTCGCAGACAATAAAACACAGATGTACACATGCTCACGTCTTTCATTGTCTTCCCAGAATCGATGTCAAATCACAATATGACCCATCACACGTAAATATAGCGAGAGCCTAATGAATGTATGGGTACGTTTTTTTTTCCAATTAACAGATCGGAAGATAGCTGGAAATGAACGGATTATTATTTTATTAAAAACACAGCTAATCAGGTAGTTCTCTCGCTTAAAAACGCCGCAATCACAGCAGCATCTCATCGATCACTTCTGCGTCGTTATGATAAAAAAGTACAATTTCAGGACACCGAGTGTGGAGTGAACGGTTCTTTTAAAATGCGTTTCATCGTTGTGGAATAAATTGCAATTAGTTCAGTGTTTCTACCAGTAACTTCTTTAATAAAGTATTCTGCGGAATTGTTGTTGTTGTTGTTGTTGTTGTTGTTGAATTAATTGCATTTCGTTCAGCTCAGTGATTTGCACTTTGGTAGTAGAATGAATAGAAAGAAATACCGTGTTATAGCTCTTAATATACAGTCAAACCTGTGTAAGCGGTCACCTCTATTAAACAGTAACTTGTTAAACAACCACATTTGCTTTTTCCGATTTATATGCTTTTAGAGTAAATTAACCTTGTATTAAGCAACAACCTGTCTTAAAAGGCCATTTTTGCTTTTTCCATTGACTGGCTGCTTAAGAGAGGGTTTACTGTATAGCTATTTGTTATTTCAGAAGGATGTGTATGCATGTCCGATAAACACTTTATATGTTCACAGAAAATTTAGACATGCTCTATGTTATTACAGTAGAACCTCGTTGGCTCGAGCGCGGATGGCTGGAATAACACATATGGTTCGAACCACTTATCTAGTCACGTGCTTAATTCTTATTTTGAAGTATATACATGTACATGAATAGTAATGTTGTTGAACAATACTTGGCTCGAACAACCCTTAACTCGAACTAGTTTGTTCAGTCCCGTCGGGTTCGAGTCATTGAAGTTCTACTAAATTTATATTTATTTGTTTCACCTTTATTTTATACTCTCTCGTTCTATGTTGTGACGACGTGAAAGAGCGCGGATTGACGAAGCGTATACCAGATTAAGGCTCCCCAGTGACAGATTTGCTACGGACCAGTCTGCTGTCGTATCTTCTTCTATTTATATTTTGCCCTTCTTATCGCTATTCACTTCATTTTTTTATTTTTGTGTTACAATTTGGCGCCGGGAACCCGATGTTTCTCTAACGTCTCACACCATTATTACATTTCCCATAGGGCTCCATTGTAACATTTATGTCTCACACCACTATAACATTTCCCATTGGGCTCCATCGTAACATTTATGTCTCACACCACTATAACATTTCCAATTGGGCTCCATTGTAACATTTATTGTGCATACCATTATAACATTTTCCATTGGGTTCCATTGTAACATTTATGTCTCACACCACTACTACATTTCCCATTGGGCTCCATTGTAACATTTATGTCTCACACCACTATTACATTTCTCATTGGGCTCCATTGTAACATTTATGTCTCACACCACTACTACATTTCCCATTGGGCTCCATTGTAACATTTATGTCTCACACCATTATTACATTTCCCATTGGGCTCCATCGTAACATTTATGTCTCACACCACTATAGCATTTCCAATTGGGCTCCATTGTAACATTTATTGTGCATACCATTATTACATTTTCCATTGGGTTCCATTGTAACATTTATGTCTCACACCACTACTACATTTCCCATTGGGCTCCATTGTAACATTTATGTCTCACACCACTATTACATTTCTCATTGGGCTCCATTGTAACATTTATGTCTCACACCACTATAACATTTACCATTGGGCTCTATTGTAACATTTATGTTTCACACCACTATAACATTTCCAATTGGGTTCCATTGTAACAATTATGTCTCACACCACTATTACAATTTCCATTGGGCTCCATTGTAACATTTATGTCTCACACCACTATTACATTTCCCATTGGACTGCATTGTAACATTTATGTCTCACACCACTATAAAATTTCCAACTTGGCTCCATTGTAACATTTATGTCCAAAACACAGTGATGAATCAAAATCTGCAGCATGTGTGTGGGCTCAAATTCTGTTCTGGTTTAAGATATGTAATTATAAAGGAAACAAGAAATGTCACTGGTAAGTGTCGCATGCCCCAAATGGTCTTTGAAAATAACGATATATTTTAATAGGTAGCGATGTATTCACGAATATCAAGAGTCATGGACTGACATTTCAGTTTCGACACGCAATTTCATGTTTGTTTTACATTAAAGTGTGAACTTGACCTTTGTGTAACCTTGACATATAACGTAAATATTTAGGTATTTCTACAGGTAAATACAGGCGACACACCAGTGTCAATCTATTTTAAAATCCCTCCATGTAAAACAAAGTAACAGACCAGAATACTGCTTAAGACATTCGTTTCATTAATATTTCATAATAGGCAAAAATAATCCGAAACACACACTCACTTCCTTTCAAATTAATTGACGCAACCACTGATTATTACAAATTCTCTGTTTTTTAATCCAGATCAGTCTTTTACTGGAATTCATTAGCTTCTGATATCTCTTTATTACCCACCATGGAACACTCAGCGAACTGAATTAATCTCACCATAAATTCAGAGTATGTTTTTATTTTTAAACCTTACAAACGAAACTTCACTCAGTCTGTTTCTTTTAATTGTCTTTTAATATATTTTTAAATACTAACAGTCGTTGTCTGTATGACGACGCATGCCAAGGTCCCCAATAGCGGTTTTGCTTTAACAAAATATTGATGGATATATGAGCCACCGTGTTTTGCATACATCACCAGAACCATAGAAATTCAACATACAGTCACACCTGTGTAAGTGGTTACCTCTATTAAGCAGCCACTTTTAATAAGCAGCCATATTAACTAATTCCCATTGATAAGCTTTCAGTGCATATTAACCTGTATTAAGCAACACTCTGTCTTAAAAGGCCACTTTTGCGCTTCCTTTGACTGGCTGCTTAAGACAGGTTTGGCTGTACAACTACCCTAGTTCCGTGTTCCTATTCATATTATGACTTAAGGGCTATGTGTGTTATCTGGCAAATGTTTTCTATGATGTTTGAGCTCAAATTTCACCAAATCGAAGTAACGATTTGTGTGAAATTTGTTCCATGATTCTCTGAAATATATTTGTATCCTTTTATTGATACAACAATAGTTATGATGCAGCTATGCCTAGTTGTACGTATGTATACAGTCCGCCCCACATACGGATTCATGGGAGTAGGGTACGAACGTACCCTATGATGTTTGAGCTCAAATTTCACCAAATCGAAGTAACGATTTGTGTGAAATTTGTTCCATGATTCTCTGAAATATATTTGTATCCTTTTATTGATACAACAATAGTTATGATGCAGCTATGCCTAGTTGTACGTATGTATACAGTCCGCCCCACATACGGATTCATGGGAGTAGGGTACGAACGTACATAAACTACAAGGTACAGTCAAACCTGCGTAAGCGGTCACCTCTATTAAGCAGTCACTTGTCTTAAGCAGTGGCATTTGCTATTTCCCATTTCAATGCTTTCAGAGTAAATTAACCTGTATTAAACAGCAACCTGTCTTAAAAAGCCACTTTCGTTCATTGCCTTGACTGGCTGGTTAAGACAGGTTTGACTGTAGTCTCAGAATGGTCAGATCGCCCAACAATGTGACTATTGTTTAATGTTTATGTTTCAGCAAAAAGTTTTTTTGGCTTTGTAAATTCAAAATTTCAGTGGCATATTTATTATGTTTTAAGTGAGTGGTAAATACACATGTTTTATAGCTACTTAAAGAGACATCATTTACGTATTTGCACTATCTCTGACAAGCGTTCTATATGGTGATACCATTTCTATCATGACCATTTTCCAAAGATAGGTATTTAACACATATAAAATAAAGTTTTAATATAAATTTCTGAATTTCTTTTTCGAAATTTGTATCCATCAAATTATTGCTAGAATTATCTTTTTGTGATATTACAAAAAAAATATTTAAATGAATTTAAAAAAAAAAATGAAGTATTAAAAACACTGGAATTCATTTTCTTCTCCATTAAACACATCTTAACAAGATTAATATAATTATTACGATAACGTTAACAATCAAACACCAAATTCACTGAAGTACAACAGTATGAAAAACATCATAAATGTCTCACTTAAGAATTATCTCCCTTACATGACGGAAGCAAGATTCTTACGCCCAAGAAATAGGAGCTGTGTGAAGCGGTTGGGCATTTTTTTTAAAATGCATATAATATCATATTTCTTTGTGCATATGGGAACATTGGAACATTTTCATGATATATGCCAAGTCTGGATGACATTGGGAACTGTTTGATGAAGCTATTATAGTCTATAGATGCGTAGTGATACACTGCAACAAATGGGCAGAATTGTCAAAAATGAAGGGGTGCCATTAAACCATCGAAATTGTGAAAAAGCAACCTGGTCAACCCATGTTTATTTCTGCATATTTGGACCAACAGAGGACTATCTATGGGAATAAGGGACTTTTAGAACCATTGGTAATGTATCCAGTGTTTCAGAAGTGTATGTCTCTATATGTAGAACAGTACAAAAGTAATTGTTGTAAAACGTAAACATGGAAGTGTTATTGGTTACTGTTGAACAGTTAACATTTCCCGCACAGGAGGATCGTAAAAAGCATACGCGACTTCCATAACGACTTTATCCCTTCGGCCTATACAACATTGACCTGGTACATATTTGCTTTATGCATAACCGCTCGTGAAGGTAATGAGAACAATCCTGGAGTGGGCCATTGTATCGATAAATTCGGTAAACATGACTTAATAAACCCTTAAATGTTGGGAAATTTCATCAGGAAAAATGGATTTCCGAATTCAATGCAGTACACCACGTTTAATCATTGCAGAAGAATTAACATATATTTTTCTTTTAGCTGATTAAATGGGAAGAGTAAACGGTAGCATAAATTGATACTTTCGAAACAGTCGTTGGCTTTTGTAATTACAGTATTCTTGATTCTAAGAGTTTAATATGATGAAATGCAATGAAAAGGAACTTACTTTTTATTATCTGTTTAGTCATGATAAATCCTGTTTTCATTGTCTGGTTCAAGTTAGCCATAATATTTTCTCTGAAAATATAAAAAGGGATAATTACTCGAAATATAATTGTTACTTTGCAACTTATATAAACTGATATATGGCTTTTCGTATAACTCGGCTCCCGTACGTAAAATGTCTAACTGCATTCCGACTTCCCCGAATATAAAATGACGTCGATTTGTCATGGTAAAATGACGTTATTTTGAGACGTTACGTCATACGACGAACGCAGGAAACAAATGTGCCGGACTTTTTCTCATTCCTTATAGACATTTGTTAAATAAATAGTTAATGTACCATTTCTCTGAGCTATGTGATAAAAAGAATCTTACATTCGTGCTCATTTATTGTTTAATTTATATATAACTCGTTAGCAAAAATAATATAACGCTCGGCAGCGTCGCATTATACATTTTTACTAAATCCTTAATAAATTCAATAATAGATGAGCACTCATGTGAGATCCTCTATACACTATATAAAATAACCATAATTAACTTGTAAATCCAACCAAACACACAGAAGAAGTCACAACAAATGTCATCGCCTTGAATAGTCAGCCAGAGGCCAAACTGCCAAATGAACCTCTATAAATCAGCATGATGGTATTTTCTGAATAGTCTTGAGTAATATATTCTTGTACTGAATAGTGCAAAACGAATATGCAGTCAAACCTGTGCAAGAGATCACCTCTTTTAAGCAGCCACTTGTCTTAAGCAACCATTTTTTTCTATTTCCCATTTCTATGCTTTCAGAGTAAATTAACCTGTATTTAGCAATAACCTGGCTTAAAGGGCCACTTTTGCTCCTACCCTTGACTGGCTGCTTAAGACAGGTTTGATTGTACATGTACGTTACCGTTATCAAGTTTTACATAGCTTCGTATCGATACAAAGTTGTACACGTGACGATTATACCGACGCAAATATGATTTAAAATATATATAATAGTAACTATATGATAGTCATATTTGTAAAAAAATGAGTATTTATGAAATTCAATAAAATCCCACATCCCAGCAAATCTGTACAGTCTCACAAAACAGGTGAGAATGCACCAGCCTTACATGCGGAAGACGACAACAACAACAACAACAACAACAACAACAACAACAACAACAACAACAACAACAACAACAACAACAACAACAACAACAACAACAACAACAACAACAACAAAAGAAGTGTGGAGCGCGTGAGTTCGATTATCCGCCACGGCTATGTGTGGTGTCCTTGAGGAAGATACTTTTCCGCATATGCCTAGTCATAGTTGTAACAAGGAAGACGCCGAGCGTGATTTGCGTAGTTGCAAGAACTTGTTTCACAGTCGAAGTAAAATAGATGAATTTAAACAAAAGAGGTGATAATCGATTTGCAATGACTTTACCATCATGTCTGTTGCCGAGTGTCGAATAAACGTCCGATTCGACTATTATTTATGGAGATTATAATTTATTGAAGAACTAGAAAGCATCCGACACTTGACAGTTTACTAAAACGTGCATGTGTTTGTCCGATGACTGAACCCATATACATGCACATTGAAAATCAAACCACTTGTACGAAGCTTTGAGCGAGTCTTGACAATTTTGATAACTTTTCACTGATTTCTTTTCTGAAATTCACACATCTCCACGATGCAAATACCGAGTGAATCATTTAACCAAAAGTGAAATAAAATAATCTTATTTTCATCATTTTTAATCGATATTATAGAAAAATATTCAAGAAATCCAAAACATTTGTAGTTGTAAAAATCGATTTCAGCAATATGAGTGTAAAGTTAGTAGGTAGTTGGCAGTTGATAGTTGGGGATTCGAATAACCAACTACCGACCAGTTGCCAGTTTGTTATTATAGTCACTTAATGTGATAAGTAACTTAAAACACATGCAATTATGCAATAAAATTTGAAAATCGGATGTATATTATAGATAATGACATTTTAAAGAAATTGGCTGCCATTTTGGAAGCCATTTTGGAATTGCTCATTTTCATTTTCAGACATTAAACTGTGCAAGACATATGGCCCCCCAGAATTTTTTTGGTGTACAGATATATATATCTTTCAAAAAATCATAGGGGGAATTTGCCAGAAAAATGGTACCAATTTTTTGTTTAGCTTGCGGCCTTCATGGTTTGGTATGCTAACGTATTAATTCAAAACAATAAATGAGGAAGTTATTCCACCTCCCTCTAAAAAATGTTCAAAATAATATTCACTAAAGCGACCATGTAAAATCAGGCAGAAAACAGTCGTGTACAAATAAATATAGCAGTCTAAATACACAACCTCAAATCGAGGATATGACGTCAGAGCAGATGACCACTTCAAACACATTCAACACTAATATCTTAATCGTGTTTATATGTTAAAAAATATTTTCGAAAGAAAACGGATGAATATCAAAATGACAACTGGTTTGTAGTTGGCGATTCGCGGCGAGTCCCCAACTGAACGTTTTGAGCCGCCGTCTGGAAAGTATATTTGGTATATCGAAGAGACAACGTGCTTCTGGTGTGATTTTATCATAATAGACTATTTTTCTGGCAACTGGTCGGTAGTTGGTTATTCGAAGCCCCAACTACCAACTGCCAACTACCTACTAACTTTACACTCATTTCAGCATTGTCGTGTTTGTCTCTTCAAGCTATGTTTCAGTGACATCGGGGACGGCAATGCTTAAATCAGTAACATCCATCGGCAACATAGAAGGCATGCCCAAGTTATGAACGCAACTCTAGTCAATGTACTTGTAGCTGAAATCTTCCCAATAATGTAATCAAATATAAACGTTTCTATTCAAGATCGTTTTGATATAACTGATTAAATTCACGTTCATACACTAGAAATGTACCAATTCAATAAAGCTTTATTCAGGTATTGGAATTATATAAACTGCTTTCGTCCTTTAAAAATAAACTCGATAAAGTATGGGTCAAACCAACGACTATTATTAAAGTTGGTCCTTGGACACTGTCCTTAAACTCATATTCCGAAGGACCAGAGGTAATAAATAAATACTTTTGTTTTTATCAACGTGACAAGTTAATAATATATACACTCAAACATTGTATCTATAGCAATATGTTGTACTCAGCCTAAACAGATATAAATGTATTATTGAATGAATAAATGAATAGGGTTTTACGGCGAACCAACACATTAAAGGTTATTCGACGCCAAAAGGGAGGAAGATTCAAGGTTCACTCTACATGTAAAAAACAACAACAAATTAACATACAGATAAAATACACATCAACAAATGAAGATGCAAAAAGAACCTAGAACCTTGAGTTTTAGCAAATTATATCGTATAACTCAAATTGTCGCTTCTTATTACATGCATGAGACACAGTGATCTTGCCATCACGCATATGGCTCCCTGGAACCGCAAGATGGAAATTCATTTATAATTCATAAAAAAAGACTGTTTTTTTTAAAATGAAAATGCGTTCAATTGTAAGTATGAATAAAATCAATAGTTTAATTACAAAATACCCTCAGGCAGGCGTTAATCAATGATAACTTTTATGCACATCCCTACAGCCAATTACCGCCTTTATTTTATAGTTTTACAATTTTAAAAACGTAAATTGTATGAACAAACATACCGTATTGATTTGTTTTAAGGTAAAAAGAATGTAGTCAAAATGTGTTTGGACAACATCCTTAACTAAAGTAGGCTTTTTTATATTAAATTTTTTTGTTAAATATATCCTGACATATAAAACATTCAATCACAATATTGGGTTGATTTGAAATTAATGGATGTCATTGGAAAGACAACTCGAAATTATGGATCGATATCAATTTATTTTATGAATACGTTTCTTTGATTCATTAAAAATGAATAAAGACGGATGCACGAATCATAGCTCCTATCATGTCTTTATAGCATTAAACGAGACAGTGTACAGAAAATAGACGCATGCACCAATCATAGTTCCTATCATGTCTTCATATTATTAACCGAGACAGTGTACAGAAAATAGACGGATGCACAAATCATAGCTCCTATCATGTCTTCATATCATTAACGATACAGTGTACAGAAAATAGATGGATGCACCAATCATAGCTCCTATCATGCCTTCATACCATTAACGATACAGTGTACAGAAAATAGATGGATGCACCAATCATAGCTCCTATCATGTATTCATAGCATTAACCGAGACAGTGTACAGAAAAGCTATCCCCAAACTATTATCTTACAAATACAGCATGCACGTCTGTGTAGATTGTAAAACACGCAAATGTTCCGGTAGATGTAAAACTTATAAAGAAAGAAGTGATTGGAAAAGTAAATGATCTCGCTGATTTTGTAGAAGCCATGACAGCAAGACAATGATAGAAGGGTACGACAAATCTCGGCATTCATTACGTAGCCTCTACGTCACATCACCCCATAAAACTTAAAAAAACAACAACCATGTCATAAAGTGTTTTTATGTCAGAAAAACAATTGCAGAATTACTGTGTTAAAATTGAGAAAACGTGTTTTTACGGCAGTCCTATTTTCAGAGATTTTCTTTAAATTTCATTAAAATCCATAACTGAGCTATATCCCTTGGTAAAACAAAGTTGAAAAATGTCGTTTTTTTATATTAATAAAAAGTAACGTTTGAATTAGAAACGTTTGCTTTGTTAAGCTGGAGCTAACTGGAATAAATGAATAAATATTGACCATCATTTGAATAACAAGAGCTGTCGGAGGGACAGCGCGCTCGAATATTTCGATCCTGTTCTAAAACAACAGTTCTTTCGGAAAACAAGTACCAAATGGAAGACAATTAATATAAAACTTCGGGGTGGTAAAATCAAGTTGAGAGGATATAACCATCAACTCATATGGTAATATATCAGTTATTTTAAATAGATCTATAGTTTTGTTACAACACACACATTTTATCAATGCTGAATAGCCTTCCAAATTCTAAGTTGTTCAGTTTTTTACATATACAATACATGCACCAACTTCACATCAAAGGTCAATATCGGTACCAGTTCATAAAAATAGGTCTTTAGTTGAAGTAATCTTGTACCAGCATGCACAAATCCAAAAGGACCAATATTCTACCAAAATAGAACCCATTACGGTTTTTATCTCCATGCGTTCCGATGATGATGCTGAACAATTGCACCAAACAATAGGACAGAGAAAAATACAATGGTATACTTTTGTGATGAAGTCGAAGTTATCTCAACTGACATTAGAAAATGATTTCCCCGAGCCAATGGCTATGTATGCCACTGTATATAAAGTGACACAATCGTATTTTAAACGAAATGCATCAATTGAATTTTGATTGATTGATTGATTGAATATTTAGCGTCATTTTTATGCCATCGAGGGCTAACAGACGATCAGTTAACCTTACCACTTTTGTCCTGGGACCCGAGCACACCCAGTCTCTGCAAGTAACGGATAAATTTCCCACTTGGATCAGCGGTGAGAGACAAATGATAATGAGACACGATGTCGTATATCAATCATCACAGAGACTGTTGCCGGGCGGGGATTCGAACTCACGACACCTGGACTGATAGTCAGACGCGTAACCGACTGAGCTTATCGCGACCGGCTTATCTATTCAAATCGTAGACATTAGTTTTACAGACAGCACGTTTTACCTCTATGTTATAAAGGCTCCCTAAGGAGTATGTGGAAACACGGAAAGCAAAATATTAATGGCCATGTCTGCAATTTAGATAGATTAATCAATTGAAGAAGATTCGATATCAACGAGAGTGTCAAAATGTCATGCGCGTCCACAAAGTCTGTAAATCATATCATTTACAATCATGATTTTTTTTCTGAATATATCCAAATACAACTATGTCAATTAAAAACACTGTTTAAAGAAATTATGTTTACATCTGGTTAGAATATTATGCAGATTTAATGACATGCGCTAGAGAAAAGAACGTAAAGTTCATGTTGTAACAAGAATGAATCGAACGTGCAGAGCCGAAACCCCATCCAACACAACGTCCAGCAATACGTTATCTTAATAAAATTGTAACAATACTTAATTGAACATGCAGAGCCGAAACCCCATCCAACACAGCGTCCAGCAATAAGTTATCTTAATAAAATTGCAACAATACTTTATTGAACTTGCAGAGTTGAAACCCCATCCAAAACAACGTCTTGCAATAAGTTATCTTAATAATATTGTAACAATACTTAATTGAACGTGCAGAGTTGAAACCCCATCCAACACAACGTCTTATAATAAGTTATCTTAATAATATTGTAACTATAATTAATTGAACGTGCAGAGTTTAAACGCCATCCAACACAACGTCTAGTAATAAGTTATCTTTATAATGTAAAAAAAGAATGAATTGAACGTGCAGATGTGAAGCGCCATCCAACACAACGTCTAGTAATAAGTTATCTTTATAATGTTGTAAAAAAGAATGAATTGAACGTGCAGAGCTGAAAGTTATCTGGATAATATTGTAACAATAATTAATTGAACGTGCAGAATAATTAATTGAACGTGCAGAATTGAAACGCAATCCAACACATCGTCTAGTTATAAGTTATCTTAATAATATTGTAACAATAATTAATTGAACGTGCAGAGTTGAAACGCCATCCAACACAACGTCTAGCAATACGTTATCTAAATAATATTGTAAAAAAGAATGAGTTGAAACGCCATCCAAGACAACGTCTAGTGATAAGTTATCTTAATACTATTGTAACAATAATTAATTGAACGTGCAGAGTTTAAACCACATCCAACACAACGTCCAGCAATAAGTTATCTTAATAATATTGTAAAAAAAGAATGAATTGAACGTGCAGAGCTGAAACGCCACCCAACACAACGTCTAGTAATAAATTATCTTAATAATATTGTTACAATAATTAATTGAACGTACAGAGTTGAAATGCCATCCAACACAACGTCTTGTAATAAATTATCTTAATAATGTTGTTAAAAAGGAATGGATTGAACGTGCAGAGCTGAAACATCATCCCACACAACGTCTTGTAATAAGTTATCTTAATAATGTTGTAAAAAAAGTATGAATTGAACGTGCAGAGCTGAAACGCCATCCATTTCAACGTCCAGCAATAGATTATCTTAAAAATATTGTTACAATAATTAATTGAACGTGCAGAGTTGAAACCCAATCCAACACTACGTCTTGTAATAAGTTATCTTAATAATATTGTAACAATAATGAATTGAACGTACAGAGATGAAACGCCTTCCAACACAACGTCAAGCAATAAGTTATCTTGATAATGTTGTAAAAACGAGTGAATTGGACGGGCAACACAATCAAACATAATGTTTAGCAATAAGTTACCTTAATAAAGTTGTAAAAAAAGAGTGAATTGGACGGGCAGAGCTGAAACGCACCCATCACAACGTCTAGCAATAAGTTATCTTGACAATATTGTAAAAAAGTGAATTGGACGGGCAACACAATCCAACACAACGTCTAATAATAAGTTGATCGTATTAATGTTGTAAGAAGAATGAATTGGACGGGCAGAGATGAAACGCCTTCCAACACAACGTCAAGCAATAAGTTATCTTGATAATGTTGTAAAAACGAGTGAATTGGACGGGCAACACAATCAAACATAATGTTTAGCAATAAGTTACCTTAATAAAGTTGTAAAAAAAGAGTGAATTGGACGGGCAGAGCTGAAACGCACCCATCACAACGTCTAGCAATAAGTTATCTTGACAATATTGTAAAAAAGTGAATTGGACGGGCAACACAATCCAACACAACGTCTAATAATAAGTTGATCGTATTAATGTTGTAAGAAGAATGAATTGGACGGGCAGAGTTGAAACGCCATCCCACACAACGTCTGGTAATTAGCAACCTTGTATATATATTTGACAAAGAGTTGCGGAAATTGATTGCTTAAGTTACTGAGCAGATGTTGACATGTTGCGCATGACTCTTGTAAAAGTCAGCGTTTTGAGCTAAAATACAAATCCATACAAAGTTTACTGATAAGCTACGTCCAGAATTACATTTAACGCACGAAATGGAGCATAGTTCATGTAAAGTGTGTTGTGCGGAGCTAAGATGCAATCCCAAACAAGATGTAGCAACATTTTGTGGAAGATTGAAAAAGGTAGGACAATACTTGTTCGTATAACTGAGAAGACATCAAAGATCTGCCTGCACAATCTGCGTGAATACAGTATACGTTTCGTACAAAAAGTAAGTACGTCAACGCAGTTGTAAGAAACGGAGCACTTCCATTTAATTGGTGGACATATTTTTGTTGAAAAACGTTTAGAAATTTACAAGTCTAGGTAAATGTGTTCCATGACAAACATGATAAACATCTTTTTATCATGCATTAGCTCTGAAATCAATCAGATACCTAAGAGCAACACCGAATTCGAAACTTTAGCATCAATTGTGTCCAATGTGGCAACGTCACGTGACATCAAATAACGCGCATTGCTCCATGAAGGTATACCTTTGAGATGCACAAACTAACATTACATTAAAATGGTGTAGCATATAGGCATAAAGATCCTAATTGATAAGAAAGCACTTTCATACTTACTAGTATAACTAAGTATAATCAAGCTTTTCGGTATATACATGTAGCACATTGTGTCAGATATATTACTAAGACGAATGGATTTTCAAGCTGTAACTTCGAAAGAAAGCGAACTATTTTATTGATAGTGCTATATTTTAATTAACAAAAAAGATAAGCTTATCTTACAAACTGCAGTACTTGGCAAACAATAACAATACAACCTCCGTGTGTACAGTAAAGATGAGTGAAGTTGAGTGGAGTGGAATGGAGCAGAACAGAGCAGCGTAGCGCAGAGTAAAGTAAAATAAAAGTAAAAAGTTAAAAGTAAAAAGTAAAAGGTAAAAAGAAAAAAGTGAAACGTAAAACGTAAAACGTAAAACGTAAAAAGTAAAAGTAAAGTAGAGTAAAGTAAAGTAAAGTAAAGTAAAGTAAAGTAAAGTAAAGTAAAGTAAAGTAAAGTAAAGTAAAGTAAAGTAAAGTAAAGTAAAGTAAAGTAAAGTGTTTGTTAAAGTGTCTGTCCTATTGAAAGGGTCAGTCACAATGGGCTTATAAGAAACATTTACGTTGTACACAGTTCCTATCCTAAAGTTATCCTTGCCAGGCGTCAGGCTGTTAGTCATTCGGTACCTCTCAATTTAACTAGCCGCTGGGTAACATTTAAGTATCAATTCGGTCAAGTACACAGGTAAAAATGCCACGCATGTTAAACGTACGTTAAACGTATAATAGTACCACGCGCGTTTAACATACGTTTCTGGCCATACGTTTAATATATGTTTAACATACGTTCAAAACGTACATTATTCATAAGAATAGTACCACGCATGTTAAACATGTGTTTAACGTACGTTTAACATACGTTACAATACGTACGTTCTTCATATAAATAGTACCACGCAAGTCAAACATGTGTTTCACATGCGTTTAACATATGTTGATGTAAACGTATGTTTTACTATGTTTTTGATTGTCAGACATGTATTTATGATTCTCGTACTTAATTGGGCTCTGCCTTTGGCTCTACTAGTGATATTTCCAAAAATAGTGAGTGCCATGTGCTGTTGAGCATTTTAGCGCAATAATTATATATTCACTTTAAAGTATGTTAATATATGAATTGAATCACGTATGTCAAACGTACGTTTAACATGCGTTTAACATATGTTTCTGTAAACGTATGTTTAACGTGCGTTTCTGATTATCCTATGTTTCTTTACGTATGTTAAACGTATGTTTTGAAACGTATGTTAACCAAAACGCATGTGTAACATGCGTTAAACGTATGTTTAACATATGTTCGACAAAACATATGTTAAACATACGTGGCATTTTTACCTGTGTATTTATGTATGGATGAATTAAATGCTTACCAGAAATGTAACTGTAATATAACTCCTCTTCATATAGGAGAAATCAATGAAACACCATTATTCTTAACCGTGTTTATGTGCAATTGCTACTACTGAACTTATTTTTATACCTGTTTCCTGATGTTTTCCATCGCCATAAATGGTGAGTCAACCTTATTTTGTATGGTTTCAAATAATGACAGTTTCTGTAAATAGTCAAATCACCGATATTTGATGATATGATTTAATGTAAAGTCGGTGATATATCAAAATTAAGGGATGCAGATTCTTAAAATAGTTCGTTTTTCAGATCCTTTTCAATGCATACCTTTATTTTTGTCGCAATGTTTTTTTTATCCAAATACGCTGTCTTTATGCAGAGATTTTGACACCCGACTTCTTTAAAAGAAAAACAGATCATTCAGTTGGATTAACGCAATTGTGATTGCACGGATCGTGACTTTAATAAGTTTAAAATTATTTTATGTGTTATTTTTGTAATATTTCAGATACTTAAATCCGTCAGTATATCCTATCATTCCAAGAATCCTCACGGCCATTAACTAATACTAGACACACATTTCTGCAAGTCATTGACAAATTAATCACAGAAGTTGGAGACTCAGAGTCGTAGAACAAAGGTTCATGACTACTCATCATGTAACATTATGATTCAAACTCGCGATCTGGGTTGACAGACATCCGGGTCAGGGTTCTACCAAGAACACGCTTAATGATCTAGTTGACGTTTGATATATTTACCAATTCGTGGCAAACGGGAACAAAAAAAAATATGTGGAAAAAATGTTTTCTAGTAACTTACAGAAGGACGGTGTTTCTACTTAGATTCTTTCTGAGGTATCCTCCAACTTCTATAATTGGCGAAGTCATATATTACCTGACATATGTTGAAAATGGCGTTAAACGCCATTTAAAAAAAACAACTGATCAATTTGTTGCCGTAATTGTTAATCTACAACTTCTATAACCGACAAATAACCATTCGTACGTTGCAATTTCCTCAACATTAAACACAAGTTCTTTTACTATATGTGTCCTTAAAAATAATGGCAAAGTGTTCTTAACACAAATCTTCATTTTATCAGCATGTGACATTTGTATGAAAACAATAAAATAAACTACTTCTATCTTTTCAATTACATGTACGCATTTATTTTCATTTAATGTTTCCATTCTAAAGTTACATATTTTTTTAGTAAAAATTCAATGGATGCATTTTTATTGTGGTTTGTATGCCAACAATACGTATAAACAGAGAATGGTGCTAGATGTATGTTCTGAGTCATACGGTGTGTTTATGGCACCACTGACGCACATATTTACGCCGTTAATAATTAATGTCGTAAATTAATGTACAGCTTTTGTATGATTTATGACATCGGTGGGGAACGTTGCCACATCATAGAAAATACTTGATCTACTGACTTTCATGTTGCAGAGTTATTTTACTGACTTAAAGTAAAGCATTAAGCTTAAATTGTTAAACAGCTTAAAAAGTCAAACCTCCTTGCAAGGAAAGCAACATGATTTCATATTTAAAGTTTATTCCTTCAATAATAAATTAGGATTTAAAAATATATGTCTTACTTTCTCAGCCAATAAAATCGCTGAGATTTTTTTTTAAAAATAAAACATTCCATTTTACATAGAATATTATGACCGTCAGAAGATGTTAACCTACTTCCCCAGCCAAGGAACGAGAAGCAGATCAACATCGAAGCGGGCGAAGAACATTTCATATAATGTCTAACCTATATATAGATTGAGATTGGAAATTGTAATTAACGACAATGTTAAATTATGGTTTCAGTAGTTTAAATCTAGTTCAAATACCAGTAGTATAGAAATGAGAAAATTTACGCTCAAATCTTAGCTGTAATTCCACATAAGTTACAACACAATGTAATAACACTTAGTTTCTATTTCTCGTGAAAAAAAATCCACATAAAGCTTTATATTCGAAAATCATTTTGTTTTCCGTGTAAGGACATTTGATTTATTCAGTAATTTAAACTCATGACAAGGTGTTATTTTAAGTCAGTAAAACAACTCTGCAACATGTAGGTTAGTAGAACATGTATTTTGTTATGGCGTTGCAACGCTCCGCACCGATGTCATAAATCATACAAATGCTCTACATTAAGTTACGACATTATTAAGCGCAAATATGTGCTCCAGTGGTGTCATTAACACACTGTATGACTCAGAACATTTGTGTTGGCATACAAACCACAATAAAAATGCATTTATTGAATTTTTACAAGTGATATTATGTAAATATAGACTGAAAACTTTGAATGAAAACGAATGCGTAATTGAAAAAAAAAAAAAATTATTTCCTAGTTTTCTTACAAATATCAAATGCTGATCAAAAAAAAAAAATCTTCAGATAGGTTTGATAATAATGTAGCTTTATTGTAAAAGTAATTACGTATCTGACTTTTATTATAGTCAACAATGACATTATGACCTATATATGTAGATTACACTAAATCAAACCTATATTGTTTCAACTGTAAGTTCCATAATTATACTGATATACTTATTTAGATCTTTTGCGAGAAAAGTTCCGAGCCCACGTGCATTGATCTGGTGTCCGTTAACTAGGTAGAAGTAGTACTGAGTGATGTTTTTTTTAAGTCGTTGTGTCTAGCCTGGGATTAAACCCGCGATCTTTGTCGTGAGCGACGGAAACTCTTTTCTTATTAGGGTATAATTATACCAATTGTATTAAGAAACCATGCTAAAAATTTAAGTTGATATATGCCTTTGTGAAAAACTTACCGATTTCGAACACATGGTACACTTTAATTACTGTACAGGCACAAACACTTTCGCTATAAACAACAACTTATTTGTCTATAATCAATATAGTTATATTGTTTGCAGTTGCCCAACCCCTCTCTTCCGCGAAAAATTGAAATAAAAACAATAATAAAAGGTCATTGTTGCATTTTGTATTCACCAAGCCATGGAGAAGAGACCCCTCATCATGAAATAGATCATTTATTTGAAACTCATTTTGTACACTTATTTATTATAAGCATGTATCGTAATTTATAAGGCACTCGTATCTCATCATACACAGTTATAAATTTATAACGCTACATAAACTTTATGTAAGAAAGTTTCCAATTACTTGCGGAAAGGCGGTGGTTCTACTGTCTGAGATTTTTTCCACCAGTTAAAATGGATATGCCATATATAACCTAAGATGTGTTGAAAATGGTGTTAAACCCCATTCAAAAAAAAAATGTAATACATGTAACCTTCCGAACAAGCAAGCCTTCATACGATAATTGTTTAAAAACTTAATCACAGCATGTTAGTAAACACATCGTAAATATTTAATAGAAAAAACTATATCTGAGCTCTGACGCTGTCAGAGCAATTTATATGGATATTATTAATCTATACCAGTTCCGTTACCTTCCGATTCAACATAGGGCCCCTACAAACCAGAATTTCTAAGTTAAACAAGAGCAATAATTTGCATTATATTCATACAAGAGTTATCAAACTTAGGAGGGTTGATGATTGGGAATGCTTGTGTAAAGTTTCAACCAAATATATGCAATGGTTACTGAGTTGTTAGCTTGTACGCAAAACTTTAACCAAGGTGTGACGCCGACACCGACGCCCGGTTGAATAGAATAGCTTTCCCTAATTCTTCAAATAGTCTAGCTAAATAGGGAATCTAATGTCTATGTCTTTTTTTCAAATAGGATCAATGGGTTTGGAATTTTTGGTTTACACATACTCTATTTCTATTTATATAAATAGAAATGGAATTGGGCCACAAGTTATTCCAACGTTAGATTCGACCCTCCCCCTACAGTTAAACAGTTAACATATAGAGTACGGCAATTGTAAACAAATAAAAATAAATACGAAGAAGAAAAAGACAAAGAAAAACAGCAGAGAGAACAGACAACTTATAACAAACTTTAAAAATACTAAAATGTTTGTTTAACATAGTTAATTGAACGAGTTTTTATAAGAAGACGATAGTGTGATCCCGTGATTAAATATTATAGATAAACATTCGAGATAGACCGACTATAAAATATAATTCCATATGATAAATTTAGTTTCTTTTGGCTATTTATCACATCAAACATGCATATATTGGAAAGCTTATCAAATGTTCCAGGAATGTAAAACAACTTAATTTGAAAACCGGTTTGTACTTTTAATTTTGAACAATTTAAATGTTTTCGCTTGCGTTTGGAATAATAACAATATTAACAACAATGGCAGTAAACTATTTTCATTCAAGATACAACATGACAAATTTGACAAGCAAACGGAGTTTTTATTCACCAAATGGCACTATAAAGAACACTAATACTGTTTTAACTCAATTGCTATATGACGGTCCCCTGCAGAGACATATGGGCCGCTTCTACAGTTTTGGAGGATATTATTGTTTAAACTGCCGCTAGTTTACATGATATATCAAATATTATATATTTTTTAAAATATTGATTTGCCAAGCAGGCCAGTAAGTAAGTAAACATCACCGCTGAACTTGTAAACATGTATACCTACTCAAGCAGTCTCCGCCATATAAACACACATTGTATGGTCTATTTGAAAAACAAGATGTAGTTTCAATGTTTAACAAGGTTCGCTCTTCGAATCTGTACATGTGAGCATACCTTTAATATTGATACTAGTCATTAATGAACAAAACACTAATAACAACATCAATGTCAGTTAATACGTAAATGTAGTGTGTGTAAATGTAGGGCCGCACAGAGTCAATATTTTGCGAGTTCCATTCAGCACCGGACAATGTGTTTTATCCAGAAACAGAGCAGTTTATTTTGACTTGTTCAAATAAAGTACTTGTTATAATATTCATAAATTAAACATGAACTGTATATGGTACTGTTACTCTATAATGGATGCCATATACATATGCACTTGAAATGAAAATAACGATCGCGAAACTCGATAATAACGCTGTGATTGGTGTCGAAGTATGATTTAATGAAGTTATAAAACAATGACAATTCCCAACGCACCATTGATCGTATCCGCTGTAGAAGGTTTAACATCGAGATTTGGTGTAAAACAATCCAACTCAGTACATACTCACAATGCTGATATTATTGTTTTGCGCTACGCCGACGATTATAATTAAAACAAGCTAAGCTTATAATAATATTTTCAAAAGTCACAGTCAAAGTTAAAATCGGTTTATTCATGATCACATTAAATCAAACTTTACGCGTCTTGACACGGAACTAACTATATAGGATCACATCAAATCAAACTTTACACGTCTTGACAAGTAACTAACTATATATGATCACATCAAATCAAACTTTACAGGTCTTGACACGGAACTAGCTATATATGATCACATATCAAATCAAAGTGTTCAAGTCTTGACACGGAACAAACTACATATGATAACATATCAAATCAAACTTTACACGTCTTTACACGGAACTAACTACATATGATCACATCAAATCAAAGTTTTCAGGTCTTGACACGTAACTAATTACATATGATCACATCAAATCAAACTGTACACGTCTTGACACGGAACTAACTACATAGGATCACACCAAATCAAACTTTACAAGTCTTGACAAGTAACTAACTATATAGAATCACATCAAATCAAACTTTACACGTCTTGACACGTAACTAACTACATATGATCATATCAAATCAAACTTTAAACGTCTTGACACGGAACTTACTACATATGATCACATCAAATCAAACTTTACACGTCTTGACAAGTAACTAACTATATAGAATCACATCAAATCAAACTTTACACGTCTTGACACGTAACTAACTACATATGATCATATCAAATCAAACTTTAAACGTCTTGACACGGAACTTACTACATATGATCACATCAAATCAAACTTTACACGTCTTGACAAGTAGCTAACTATATAGGATCACATCAAATCAAACTTTACACGTCTTGACACGTAACTAACTACATATGATCACATCAAATCAAACTTTACATGTCTTGACAAGTAAATAACTACATATGATCCCATATCAAATCAAAGTTTTCAGGTCTTGATACGTAACTAACTACATATGATAACATATCAAATCAAACTTTACACGTCTTGACACGGAACTAACTACATATGATGACATATCAAATCAAACTTTACACGTCTTGACACGGAACTAACTACATATGATAACATATCAAATCAAACTTTACACGTCTTGACACGGAACTAACTATATATGATCACATCAAATCAAACTTTACACATCTTGACACGTAACTAACTACATATGATCACATCAAATAAAACTTTACACGTCTTGACACGGAACTAACTACATATGATCATATCAAATCAAACTTTAAACGTCTTGACACAGAACAAACTACATATGATCACATCAAATCAAACTTTACACGTCTTGACAAGTAGCTAACTATATAGGATCACATCAAATCAAACTTTACACGTCTTGACACGTAACTAACTACATATGATCACATCAAATCAAACTTTACATGTCTTGACAAGTAAATAACTACATATGATCCCATATCAAATCAAAGTTTTCAGGTCTTGATACGTAACTAACTACATATGATAACATATCAAATCAAACTTTACACGTCTTGACACGGAACTAACTACATATGATGACATATCAAATCAAACTTTACACGTCTTGACACGGAACTAACTACATATGATAACATATCAAATCAAACTTTACACGTCTTGACACGGAACTAACTATATATGATCACATCAAATCAAACTTTACACATCTTGACAAGTAACTAACTACATATGATCACATCAAATAAAACTTTACACGTCTTGACACGGAACTAACTACATATGATCATATCAAATCAAACTTTAAACGTCTTGACACAGAACAAACTACATATGATCACATCAAATCAAACTTTACACGTCTTGACAAGTAGCTAACTATATAGGATCACATCAAATCAAACTTTACACGTCTTGACACGTAACTAACTACATATGATCACATCAAATCAAACTTTACATGTCTTGACAAGTAAATAACTACATATGATCCCATATCAAATCAAAGTTTTCAGGTCTTGATACGTAACTAACTACATATGATCACATATCAAATCAAACTTTACACGTCTTGACACGGAACTAACGACATATGATCACATCAAATCAAACTTTACACGTCTTGACACGGAACTAACGACATATGATAACATATCAAATCAAACTTTACACATCTTGACACGGAACTAACGACATATGATCACATATCAAATCAAACTTTACACGTCTTGACACGTAACTAACGACATATGATCACATCAAATCAAACTTTACACGTCTTGACACGGAACTAACGACATATGATCACATCAAATCAAACTTTACACGTCTTGACACGGAACTAACGACATATGATCACATCAAATCAAACTTTACACGTCTTGACACGGACCTACTACATATGATCACACATCAAATCAAACTTTACACGCCTTGACACGGAACTAACTACATATGATAACATATCAAATCAAAGTTTTCAGGTCTTGATACGTAACTAACTACATATGATCACATATCAAATCAAACTTTACACGTCTTGACACGGAACTAACGACATATGATAAAATATCAAATCAAACTTTACACGTCTTGACACGGAACTAACTACAAATGATCACATCAAATAAAAGTTTTCAGGTCTTGACACGTTACTAATTACATATGTATACATCAAATTAAACTTTACACGTCTTGACACGGAACTAACTACATATAATCACATCAAATCAAACTTTACACGTCTTGATACGGAACTAACTACATATGATCACATCAAATCAAACTTTACACGTCTTGACACGGAACTAACTACAAATGATTACATCAAATCAAACTTTACACGTCTTGACACAGAACTAACTACAAATGATCACATCAAATCAAACTTTACACGTCTTGACACGGAACTAACTACAAATGATCACATCAAATCAAACTTTACCCATCTTAACACGTAACTAACTACATATGATCACATCAAATCAAACTTTACACGTCTTGACACTTAACTAACTACATATGATCATATCAAATCAAAGTTTTCAGGTCTTGACACGTAACTAACACATTTGATCATATCAAATCAAAGTTTTCAGGTCTAGACATGTAACTGACTACATATGATCACATAAAATCAAACTTTACAAGCCTTGACACGTAACTAACTACATATGATCACATCAAAATAAAGTTTTCAGGTCTTGACACGTAACTAACTACATATGATAACATATCAAATCAATTTGTCACAAATTCTGTCACAGAGGACAAAACATGTGCAAACTAAGCTTTTCATTTAAATAAAATCATTTCGGTCAATCGGCAAATGTATGAACTTTTGATAAAAAGGAAAAATATCGTGTTTTTTTTCCCCCAATATTTTGTGATATTGTATTGATTGATTGTCTGAATATTAATTTAAGCCTCATTTTTATGCCATCGAGGACTGGCACACGATCAGTAAACATAACCGCTGTTTCCTTTGATCTTGAAAGGTTAACCAGTACTGTAGCACCCCATCTTCGCAAGTAAATGATAAATTTCCAACTTGAATCAGCGGTGAGAGACAAATGATAATGAGACACTATGTCGTATATCAATCATCACGGAGACTGTTGCCGGGCGAGGACTCAAACGCATGATCCCTGGATTGGTAGTCAGACGCATCATACAAGTACAATACATCATACATTTACATCAGTTACTTGCAGAGACGGATGTATACTTGAGTACTGGTTAACCTTCCAGGAGCCCATCATTACAGAGATAATGTTATCTGATCGTCTGTTAGCCCTCGATGACACAAACACGACACTGAACGTTCAAACAAAAAACAAATAAAAAACGAATGATGTGATTAATGGCACATCAGCAGTTATAAACACAAATTGCTGGAAAATGTTTCATTTTGTGGAGAAGTAATTTTGCAAAGTAATAAACTGTGATTTGTATTCCTGACTTGAAAGGACGTTTAGTCCTTGATGATATGTATAACGACAAATCAATAATAACCAATGCAGTCCGAATAAACAAATCAAAATTGCAGTTATTGAAATATTCGAATGTTATTATAAAGCGACATTGAAACAGCTTTGGTAACACAATAGCGTTATTGCATATATTAGTTTCTAAGATTGATTACATAAAGGTTCAGCCAATCAAATCTTCAGTCACAAGATATATACTGTTCCTACAGAACCGAACAATTGTATTAAGTTACATCATAAAGCTATCAGATAAACGAGTGAATCATTGCAATGCAAATGGTATTGTGGATTAAAACTTAGTTTGTTTACTCAGTGGATTGTATAAGGCACGTGGCTGTGACGTTTGGGATTAAGATTGATGAATGAATGAACGAATGAATGGGGGTTTACGGCGTACCAACACATTGTAAGTTATTCGACGCCAACAGGAAGGAAGACTCCAGGTTCACTCTACAAAATAATTTCTGATCCTATTCCTGCCATCACTCATATGGCTGCCTGGAACCACACAAGGGTTGGTAATTTAACCAAAATATGAACATGACACCCATTCGGATGATTTCTATCCCTCTGCAAAAATGGACAGTGATTCTATTCTTAGCCGGAACCACATGGGTTGATTGGGTTTAATTCCATATTACATGCCAAAAAAAATGAAATATCGAAATAACTTGACTCTGCCGATTGTAAAGCACATTAAATAAGAATAAAAGAATTGACGTAATAATACCATCAGGTAGAAACAATGCTGTATGCAGACACGTGTTTGATGACACACAAAATGTTTCAGCTTGACGCAGAAAGCATGGTACTTGTAAACATACCGCAGTAGTGCTGTTGCGGTAGAGCGTCCGCCTCGCACACGGAAAGATGCGAGTTCGATCCCATGTCGAGGTCATACATGTACCATAGACTGAAAATGGTATTAGAAGCTTTTTGCTTGGCACTCAGAATTTAGAAGATAGTTCTAGGTCTGGTCGGCCTGGTGTCAGTATAAAGTAACTTGGTGGGGTATCATAGCATTGTGTCTGCGGCATGGTATTTCAGTGTGGTAACGGCGCTAAAAATACTGTCTCAAGTAGACACCGTCGCAATATGACAAGACAAATTGTCGAAATAGACACCATGCAACAACAACAACTTGCAAAGATATGGTTCTCTCCTTCGCTTCCGGTCACAAAGATACAGTGTCATACATCCGTCTATTCATAGTTAGATTGGTGGTTGAAAGAAAACATGATTGATATAAACTTAAATAGTCGATTACAATTATATTATTTCAATCAATAAACGATATCAGATAAAATAGTTATACATAGTAACAGTCCAAATTTTTGTAAACATGTTACAGACCGCCGTGGGCCATATTTTGTTAATCAATGGATAGGAAGCACCCCCTCAGTTAAAATAGCATACACGTATTATTAGAGTATTAACTACCAAATGTTGTTACAGACTAAATTTATACAATTTATTTTCCATATTTGAGATTGAAGATCATCTTATTTTGGAAACAAAACCGATTGAACAAACACTCAAATGATTCAAGATTAACATAATATACCGTAATAAAACTGTATATTTTAACTTTGTTCTGATATGTCACGTGTGTTTATGTGTATTTATTTGTCATATATTTGTCATATATTTGTAATGGTGAAAAACTCTAATAGTTTAAGTTAATAAAAAATATATCTATATTAACTGAACATGTAATATTGATTGATTGGTTGATTGAATAGTTTGCGTCATTTTAAGCCATCGAGGGCTAACAGACGAGCAGTTAACCTAACCACTGTTTCCTGGGGTTCTGAAAGGTTAACCAATACTCGAACACACCCCATCTCCGCAAATAACTGATAACTTACCGACTTGAATCAGCGGTGAGAGACGAAAGATAATGAGACACAATGTCGTATATCAATCATCACGGAGACTGTTGCCGGGCGGGGATTCGAACTCACGACCCTTGGATTGATAGTCAGACGCGTAACCGACTGAACTAATCGGGCCCGTCTATCAAGCTGTTCAAACCTCTATCAACTCAATATGGAAACACATTAAACAATGAAATGATGTACCCCTGCGACTCATAAGGTATTCTATTATCCTATAATAAGATATATTTCGTCATTATTTTTTTTAAATTCATATTTAAAATGAGTTTTCGTTTAAAATATATTCTACTTTCCAATAATTAGATGCGTTTCGTCTTTAAAATTAGTTTTTTTTATGGAAATTGAATGATACTTTTAACTTATTGTTAGTTTTGGTTTTTGGGGTTACAAACTTTTAATCTATACAATTTCATGGTTGTATGTATAATTCTCATAACAATATTATGCCTTCCTCATTAAATGCAGTATTTAAAACAATATTTTTTTCAAATTTATATATTTGACACACTTTCCAGGAAATGTATTCTAAGAAATCCAGGTGACCAATTAGAAAATCAATTAAGTGGATATCATGTCTCTCGGGGATACTATGTTGAAAATGTTTGCTACACATTGATTGGTTCAAGTTCTTAATTTCTTTTCACAAAAGTTTTCGAATCAGATACAGATTTTCCATTCTTTTAAAAAGTCATTTTTCTCATCGGTATGTGACAACTTTTTTATTGGATAGCATTCATTATTTAAACCTTTCAGTAAATGCCAGGATGTATTTGGAAAACTGAATATTTATTATGGCTTTTAAAATTGATATTTTGTATTTCTTATGTTATTATAATCAATCCAGATGTGCTGTTGTTGTCAAGGAGCACAAAACAACTCATAATTCTGGAACTTATAGTGCCATGGGAGGAGAGAATTGAGGAATCTCACGAGAGGAAGAAAGCCAAATACCAGCCGCTGATGGAAGAGTGCCAGCAGAAGGGATGGAAGACCTGGTCCTTGCCTGTAGAAGCGGTAGCCCAGAGTCATTTTGAAGAGCCTTCAGCATCCTTGGTATAACAGGGGCCATCAGACGAAAGGTCATCGGCGACATCTGCCGGCAAGGAGAATCAGCCTCACAGTGGTTATGGCAGAAGAGAGAGCAGCGATGGACTAGCTACCAGCTCCTGGCCGAGACTGATCGCCTCGGTCCGCGCATCTCTTGATGACGTAGTGAAACGCGCCGAAACGCTTGATGATGGAGACCCCCATCTGATGATGGAACTGGCATGCAGTGGACCACCATTGTATGTAGGTAAAAAAAATGATAGCAACTTGTTTGATCATATTCCAACATAAATTGAATGACTCCATTAATCATCTGAACAATATCACAGCCGTTCCATTATAGCCATCCCGCTGGTAATTCTATTTTTATGCAACGACTACGAAAACACGTACATATGGCACAAATTTGAATTGACGTAGTTACGAGTGAAGCACAGATGAGATGGTCATCTCAAATCCACGTCGACATGATCCCATTAAAGAATAATAAATAACCACTCTGAATAATTAGAAACACGCAACTGTTGACAAGCCTAATTTCAGAGTGGCTTCTCGGCACACTTACAGGGTCATTACTCATTATATCGCTATATGCCTTTGCTATGGGGGAGTTTTGCAGTTATAATTTAGCACATACATATATTTCACACGTTCAAACAAGAGGTCTGCAGCTAAAATCATACCAAAGCCTGAAATATCGGGGTTGATTCATTGCGTGCAAGAATTTTAAACAAAAAATGATTTTTTACATTGAAAACGATCTTCAGTCTTGGATGTATTTTCACACATAATAATTATATACATACATAGAATAAAAACACAATAAAAAACAAAATATTACTATCAATTGATAACTCTGCATTTATACGCCATTTTTCCCAAACTGAAATGTTTAATGATTGATAGTCAGACGCGTATATAATTAGTATATACTTTCCCATATACCTTGTATCTTTCAACAAATAAATAACAATAATTTGATCGAGATTATTGATCTAACTAAACATACACAGGGGCGGATTAGCATTTCAGTTTAAAGGGGATGCAACACAAAATGTGAACGGGCACACACGTTTTTCAGCAGAACTAGAGTGGCTGTTGCAAAATAAGGGAGTTTGGGAGTTTAGGAGGGGTTGTTTATAAAGAGTAGATCCGCCAGTGATAATAACATGATTTGGAATAGTTTCAATGAGAATGAAATATTGATTAATTAATCTAAAACTATATAAAACAAAAGTAGCACCATGAACAATCTTAAATGTCAGTTCGATAGCGCGTTTCTCTTTCATGTGACATCTTATGGAGAATGGAGATATTCTCCACGCCAACTGATAACAACGAATTAGATAAAGTACGAAATGAAGCTACTGGGATTGTATCAGGAACAATTAAACTGGGCATTTGAGAAATTTATTTCACCGATATTATTTCAGTGCGATCTACACAGTTCCAGATTACCTCAAAACAGTTGCGTTTCATTTTTAAATGTAATCGTTTCCATACATGACCCCTAACTGTTTTGGGGTAATCTGGAATTTTGTTGTCGCACTGAATTGTATATATAAAGTGAAATAGGTTCCTCTAATACCAAGACGGTCGGCGGGAACTATAAAACCGACAAATGTACCCAACATTTACACGAAAAATCACTTTACAACTGGCTTTTGAAACCACGTCCTGGCACCGTATTTAGCGGCACGTAACGAAGGTTCCATTACTAATACGACTATGACAATCATGTCAATTAATTCCCTCTTGTAACAGTGACTTTAAAAATCATAATCACAATATTTTCAAAGGAAATTAATTGATGATTATTAGAAACTGATATCCAGCAATGATTACTCTTTGTTCGTATTTTCTTATCTATCACCGTTTGTTTAATTATAAATATTTGGATAAACCGGGACTTAGGAGAATTCTGTTACACTTGGTTATATGTAGATAATCCCCTTGGCGGCGATGGTCTTGTCCAACACAATAAGAGGATTCGTTTATCATTATCTAATACAATAATCAAATGAAAACGGATCGCGGAGATACTACCGTTTGATAAATATTCATATCTACTGATTAGAAAGTAACGTTCGAACGTGTAATGGTCTGTCTCCAAATTGCAATGTCATTGTTGGTTAGGTATATGAGGAAATGATGTTGTACTTGTAATATCTTGTGTCTTATTAAATTATATGGTGACCCATTCTAAAATTACTTATGAATTTATTTATTTTTAATTCTGAATGTTACTCAATCGAATAATTGTTATTCATTTTATAATTAGTAATGACTTTATTGTTTTAATTATGAATTTTACTTAATTAAATTGTCTTAATTATAAATTTTATTTAATCAAATTATATGTTGATTAATTCTGTAATAAGTAATGACTTTATTGTTTTAATTATGAATGTTACTTAATCAAACTGTTTTAGTTATTAATTATACTTAATCAAATTATATATTGATTCATTCTACAATTAATTATGACTGTATTGTTTTAATTATGAATTTTACTTAATCAAACTGTTTCAATTATGAATTTTACTTATCAAATTATATATTGATTCATTCTGTAATCAGTTATGGCTTTATTGTTGTGTTTTGAAATGTTACTAAATCATAATGTGCTTAGATTTATTCTATAATTCGTAATGACTTTGTTGTAATAATTTAAACATTTACTTAATCAAACGGTGTATTGATTCTTTTAATTATATAATCTATAAATACTCTACTTATGCATTATCAAATGGTGTATTTTGCTTTTTCTTTAATTAGGATATTTTATTGTCATAATTATGATCTTTAACTATATTATAATAATTTCACATTTGCATGAAAATCAATATTACATTTATATCTATAAATACAAAACTAATAAATATTCTGGCAAATCTAAACTTGGATGAACTGTAAATTAATATATTAGTATTTAAAGTCATTGTTGTCATACTTAAAGGAAGTGGGTGTGTTTTACGTTTAAACAATCTCGTATTCACTTGATTGTTCTGTCTCGTGACGTCATTTTTATTAATTGGATAGACGGCTATTCATAAAATATGAAATATGATAGATAAAAGGCGATAAAATGTAGGCTATTGGTGTCTTTCTCCTGTATTTCTCTTAAGGCTCTTTGTTCTATATAAAATAAGGTCTAGGATTTCACTGGTAAAAAAAGAATTCCATATAGAATTTTTTTAAAGTATTTTTTTTCATAGCAGGAATGTATAGACACATAAAAATGCACAATAACTGGTAGGTTGACCACGTTGTTTTCTTTAAAGAGGGTGCAGTGACACCCTGAGCTTTTTTGAAAAAAGAAGTCCGCAAATGCTCATAAATACATGCATATGTTGAAATCCTATAAAAGTTACATTTTAAACACCAGTGATGTCTTATTGTGGTATATGCTATGCCAACTTTTGCTCTACTCATCTGCAGCAAGAAATCATAGCCACTATGAACCATTTTGAAAATATTTCATAACCAAAGTACATAGGCCTATTTTTTAAGAGTAAGAATCTTGCTACCGTGGAAAAAAAGGTGTAGTGAGACGTAAAGGCGTCGCGTTTATACATAAAAGACAAATATAAAACGAATTAAGAATACAGAAGAAGAAGAAGAAGAAGAAGAAGAAGAATATTTTATTGATTTAAACTATACATAGTTTCTCATCAAATTACAATGTTGTAATAACATGTAAATAATTAAACACATAAACACATAACAAGTTGAGTAAATAGCATGCACACATTTTCACACGCACGCACGCACACGCGCACACACGCGCACAACACACACGCACACGCTCACGCACACGCACACGCACACGCACACACGCACACACGCACACACACACACACACACACACACACACGCACCCTACCACACGTATTTGCTCTTAATATCGACATTTCAATACTCATATCCATTATATATATCAAATTTTCTTTTACATAAAATAAGTTTTTTTGAGGATGAACACATTTATCAGTTATTTGTTAAGCAACGTCGTTTAACAAATGCTTTGCATATAAATTTGCTTAATTTAACAATTTCAGATTTATTTTTTGATTGAAGAAGATTAATAAACTTAAACATATTTGGTCTACGGATATAATGCTTATGAATATATTTGCATCTAAGTTCATGGTAAATAGACATATATGTATTATATGTGTGTCACTATAATAAAATATTATTGAAGTTGAATGAGCTCTCAAATCGATTAATGCACGTCACAATAAAATTAGCATGCAATTAAGCACCTGAATTTCACATTTGTTTTTTTATTGTGTTTTTCATTAAAAACATCAATTTAGCACCATTTACATCAATGTAATGTTGATGTTTACCCCTTAAGTTTGAAATGTTCAAATTTGTAATTAGAAGAAGCGGAGCTTATATATTAATCTTGCTTGCATTCGTTTATGATTGTAAAGGTGTCATCTCGACTAAATACTAATTAATTGAAAAGCTGAATTCAATTAATTATCTTTCATAGGTCGCAGTTTCTCGGCCTATTGTTAAGTAATCCACAATGTAGCATCGATGATGTACCCGTAGTATATTTTTATATTTATTAATATTATTATTTATTTTAGTCTTATCATGGTTAATACAGCATATACACAATATCAAATAAAACATTATTTACATTTGACAAATAACCATGCCATTCTTTAAAGAATAATAACATATTTAACCAATGTATAACATATCCGTATCACAATACTATTTATGCATTTGCATGTTTATTGAAAAAACCTGCAAAATATTAAACATAAACTGTTAAAAAAACAAGTTAACGTTAACGTAGTATGACCACTATTTATATAACCGTTATAAATTCTTATAAACTTATTATCAAAACCATTTGCAATTGTATGTCGTCTATAGGTTGATAGTGTTTTTAAACTGGGACAGAGAATCGTACAGTTTATACCTAATAGTTTAGGTGACTTATAGGTCCAATGGGCCGGGTGCTTGTTTTTTTTTGTATATAACTATTTGTAATATATATTGTATGCACATGTCACTATAATAAAATATTTACTTACTTACTTAGAATCAGCATTTTTATAACAAATAGTTAGACGTAATATTCGTTCTATGTTATTCATATGCTTTCCGCCCATCAACAAATGGGGGAAATGTTGAGTTCAGCTCCTCTCAATCTAAGCTTATGCATATCGCCCCATTGGTGCAAAACGGTACCAAGTGCCTTCTTATTTCATATGCACTTGGTACAGTATTGCTCTTATGGGGCGATATAATCCTTTATTTAAATAAGCTGAAAACCATTTATGCAGCAGGGCATTGATCTGATATCCATGTACAGGTACAACAAAATGATTGAAGAAAAAAATACTGCCGATGACAATTACTGGATGGAAAGCTAACGCGCCACCAGGCATTTATGTACTTGACATCTTCTATGTTTTCTCAAAAAGTATCATAGCAATTTCCGTTCATTTGGAATCGTATAAGAAAGATCATTTAGGTTATGTACGTTGCTGTTAATGTCGTAACTATACACATTTAAACAACTTTAACTTTTGACGAATATAGTGGCGGGTTAGCTGCTCAGTTCAGTATATAATAAGTGTTTTTTTTTTCTGCGAATAAATATGTTTACTATACTGAGCCGCTAACCCGTCACCTAATAGTTTATGTACCTGGCATTTTATGTAATCAAATTCTAAAAAAAACGTATCAAAGCAATTTCCTTGATTTTTATATTATAAAAAGAATGAACACTGCAGCTGTGTCAAATTAATACATAATTTTGTTTATGTCGTAAACAAACTTTGATAACGTTACTCAAAATTTTGACGAAGATTAAAAATACAAAAGTGGCGGGTTAGTTGTTTCGTTCAGTATATTAACAAGAAACGTATAAATATTTTTTTTTAATTTTCTTATGAGTTAAAGAGTGATGATTCGAAGAATTTGCAACAACAGTTGCGCCTGAATCTAAGCTATCTATAGTACGTAGGCGCATGTGCACTATTGATCCACACGGCTGGTTTACTAAGCAGGTGTAAATATTATCTTGGACTTGTTTACGAGTCGATTGCTAGCATACCCTTGAGGAATTGGGAAGTGACGTTACATGTAAACAGCACTTCCATTGCTCAGCAATGTGGTCATTTTCTCTTCACGTACATGTTCCAACATGTTGATAATAAATCTGACTGGGAAATGTACTTGAACTATATATGAGGTCTTCACCGTTATACGAGCAATCAAACTATGTACAGATACAGCTATTTTTAACAGACTACCGTTATATTACAGAGATGGAGCATTTTGTTTTTGTGAAGCAATACAATTCACCTGGAGAAAATAGTAATATATAAACACCGCTTGTTTTTTCTATAAATCTATTTAAGCATTTTCCTGTTTCATACCAAACACGTATGCGTGCTGAGTTCTTTGAAAATCCATAGCCTCGTTTTAGTCCGTAGAACCCAGCTCTCCTGACTGTGTCAGTTAAATTGCAATGTTGGGAAAGCCACATTTAAGCACGTTGATTGGTCTGTTGCTTCAACTGAGAGTTTGAATAACGTCACAGTTTAGTAAGCGTTCAATTGCTATTAATTGTGGGACAGCTATAGAATTCCCTCCTTTTTCATAGGGGGTTAATAGACTTGATTCGGGAAATATCAGGTCCTGAGATAGACTAGCCTCTTTTGTGGCAGGATAAAGGGTAAAATATCAGGTACTGAGATAGACTAGCCTCTTTTATGGCAGGATAAAGGGGAAATAGCTATGTTGGGTGCACTGGTTAACAAGTTCTGAGATCCCCTGGATTAGAGCCCCCATCCCCCTGAGAAAGGTGTTCCCCGGCTGGGGATAACCCCTATTGTCATTTCTTCTGTATGTTTGTACATTTGTATCTAGTACTTACTAGGACTACTCGATATATAGATCGTGTTCGAGCTATTATGATGACTGTGTCCTTAAATATTACGTCTCTTATTCGTTAACGTATGATATAAGGCAATAGCAAAAGAAAAAGAAATTGCGTCGATAATCTAAAATAAAAATAAAACAATACTCACTTTGTATCTGGTATAACATTGCGTGGGATGCCTATAAAAGTATTTCTCTATCTTACATATTGGGTGTATGAACAATTTTAATTTTAAGTTTAATTTATCTTACGTGAAATGTCGTATCTTCCATAATCAAGTGGTACAATGTCTCTCGTCTAACAACCAGTTACCTCACATCGCTTAGGTCCTGGGTTCGAGCCCTTCAGTCGCTAAACTTTTTATGTAAGAACGTTTGCCAGTTTCTCGTGGAAGGATGGTAGTTCTACTCAATTCTGAGGTCTTCCTCCGCCAATAAAAAAACAGGGTATGCCACCTATAACATGACGTGTGTTGTAAATAGCTTTAAACACATTAACTTGATAACAAGTGTTACAGTTATAATTATCAATTCGGACCCATTTCATAATCAGTATTAGTTTGACAGTGCAGTACCAAAATCGATTCTTTATAGATGCATTCTAGAATGAATCAAATGAATCAATTGATGAGAGCATTCGCTCTGCAGTTATTGACACAAGGATGTACAACAAACGAGCTAATTGCTGAGTGTTTACTTGACACCATTGATTGTCGGTTCATTATCTAATGGCATTATGTTGGTAAGCTGCAGGGATCCATTTGCAGCTAAGAAATGTAAGTTTACATGCAAAGACGAAAAGATTAGCAGTGGAACTGATTTTTAGATGCGGCATAAGTTTTAATGGTCATATTTCTTTGTTTATATGACAATATTTGAACATTTCATGAGTTCTACCAAGTTTTAATTACATTTGATACTGTTAGATGAAGATATAACAGTTGAAAGATGCGTAGTGATACACTGCAACAATTGGGCAAAATGTAAAAAAAGAAGGGGTGTCATCAAACCATCAAAATTGCGAAAAAGCAATTTGACTTACCCCATGTTTTGTCCTGTATATTTGGACTATTAGAGGTCTATCTTTGGTGGCGCAGGAGGGGGGGGGGGGGGGGGGGGGGTACGTGGGTGGACCTTAAAATGCCTTTACAGTATATGTACATCCATGCTTAGTTTATAGTTAACAAGATAGGATTATTGAAAAACACACCATCCTCCAGTAAAACGAAATAAGCTGGAGAATGTAAACCACGTGCAATACAGCTCGTGGCACAAGTTAAAAATATCATAATATCATTATCATAAATTGAATAATCATATTCTTGTTTTTATGCTTTGGCACTTTAAAAAAACATAGAAAAACGGGGGAAATCGAGAAAAGAAGCTTCGGAATACTGAAACTGTTGGCTTTGGTCGACTTAATTTGCATTTTTTATATTAAAACGTAATTAACAAGAGTTCATTGTGTATAAAACTATAATTGTTTTGATAATTTATACGCATTATAGCATAAAACAATTAGGTATTACATTGAAATATCAAATATTTGAGTTCTTTTGCAACTGAATTCTTTATACGCACGTGTTAAATATAAATGAACGTTTTGAAATTTATTTTGATTAAGTGGAGAGAATTGTGTTGAACGCTTTTCTGCCAAACGCATAATGCTAAGTGGTCGTTATCTAAACAGTTATACAATAACTAATCTATCGCTGTATTGGATGTGTATACAATCGGTTTAAGCTGTGTTTTGTTTCAATCAGACTTGTCCTATTTGTTAATATATTGGCTAAGATCACAGTTTTCATATGTATTTAAAAGTCGCTGTACTATATATATATGTACATCAGCTGTATTACATGTACATGCTTTGGGTTGGCCGCACTTTGTTATAATTAATGTTTTTATTATTTCTGACGTCTTGCAAAAATTAAAGAAAAAAAATAGAAAAATATATAAAATACCGCTTAAGCCAGTCATAGGGAACGTGAGGGTCGCTGTACGAGTCAATACACATCATGGACAGATTCGATAAAACTGAGTCTATTACTTTCATATTTTAATTGCGTTTTATGCATTCAAGGGAATTTTTTCATAAGTTTCTTTAACAAACTAAACTAATGATACTTGTATATCTTTATTTCATAACATATACATCATCATGTTATTAATGACCAAGGAATGCATGAAGAATTATATAACCACTCATATAGGTGGCGGAAGACTATGGCTAATGGTTTGATATTCGTCTTTTAATAGCCTGAATGGAACTAAATCTAACCTTAACCCTTTAAGCCTCCAAATTGTGTATTGAAGAGGTTAAGATTCTAAATATAGCGCTTTATATATTAGTTTCGGTCAGTCATCGTCTGACGTCACTTTATTTCATCTTGACAAATCTACGTATTTAGACGTTTCGGTAGGTCTGAAAGCACCCTTTGACCTTTACGTACAAGAGCAGCGTTAACTGAACGTCATCGAGCGACTAACTAGAAGTAATATCACACTAGATTGATACTTCTGCACACGAATACCATATGATAAATAAATCTATAGCACTCATGAAATATCTATATCAATAAATTATCAATGCTTCAAGTGACAAAAATACTTAATTGGCTGCAACAGCAGCTATGGCAAATCGCCATATACAAACGAGACGGTATCAATAAACGTGGCAAGTCCGCCAAAACTAAACTTATATCCAGATTTCACAATTAACGTTCGTACCATACTGTTTATATGTCATTTAACAGTCGGAATATGCACTGTCTAACCGACCATGCAAAACAGCAATATACAGCTTTGCATTGTACAACTACAGCCCTTTTAATAATTGTTCCATGGATTTAACAAATGCCATGAATGTACCCCCCCCCCCACCCCCACCCCATCTTTGCTATACTCTGAACGTATACATTTTTAATGAGCTTTTTAACATCATTTATTGCAGGTAGTCCTGCATCAAAGAATTGTTCCGCTCTGTGTTATTGCTATGGGTAAAATACTCAGACGTTATGATAGGTATATTACGGTAAATAAACGCTGGCTAGTTTATGTGTTGCAGATATGGTACATGCCTATTTGTTTATAAGACAAAGATGAGCGCGACCAGAAGTCACAATGTATTTCAGGAAATCTTAATAATTTTGACCCGCCTGGGCTTAACACGCAATGTACTGATAGATACATTTTCATGATGTTTCTCTCGAAAACTTTACAACCGACGGACTTAAAACGTAATGGGAATATAAGGATTTTATTTTGAAATTTAAAATTGGCTTTAATATTTTTTTTCTCCAATACATCATGCCTATACACTCACCGACTCCGTATTGCAAGACAAATGTCTATCTAAACATGCCAAAGTAATATATTGAAAAGAGCCTTCCTAACTCGGGCTACGCTCCTATGTTCGACTAAAATACAGTTCCCGCTGAAATTTGTAACATATTTAGTGACGTATTAAATGAGTCACCTAATTTCAATTTGATCCGTTATACAGGTTTACATGTAGTAAAACATGGTTTGTCTCAGTAAGAGTCCGAATGACGATGCAAAGTTCGCAAGCAGTATTGAAGAGTGGTCTATTTTAAAAATGAGTTCGTTTCAATTTATAATTTCAATTTAAATATCAATGGTGTCACGTTTTGTTGGTTTTGACAAACCAAATTATTCGGATTTAATTGCTAAATGATAATGAGATGCTTTTCATCAAGTTTGATAATTATTTTATTTTTTAAAACATTTATAGCGTTTTATTCTTATTCTCCCTTTAAACCAAATTGCAAAGAAGCCGTTTCGATATCAGCCCCAACGTTCTCATAAACACACTTTTAGATAATATTTACTATAGTAAAATAAAACTTTGTTCTGTAAATGAACAGCACAAACCAATTACAAAAAAACGAACTCGCTGAACAAAACCAAACAACAAAATAATTACTGAGTAATACGCTAATCTCAAAACCTTGCAAATATGTTATTGCGCATATTTCATCGACGCGAACTACGAATTCGTTGGAATCCGAATCCGAATGCTTTACTTCTGTTAAAACAATTAAATTAAAAGTAAATTTCATGAGATTAAAGAACCATATTGGGAATGGGAATGGGAATGAGTGAGAGCTTCACAAGCATTGACAAACGCTAACAATTTCTATACCTGACATTGATGACATTGCAGAAGCAAAAATAGGGAGATGTTGAAAATGCAGTTATTGTTTCATACTGGTTTCAATGAACGAATACATAGATAATACCATGTCTGATATTATCAACTTTATCAGGTGAATCTGCCGAGTCCTTGTTTTTTCGTGCTGAACCTGATGAAGTTGATAATTTTAGACACTAATATGGTATTCTCTTAATCGTGTGAATATTTTTAAATCGACTTATTTATGAAATTGAAAATCAGCATCAAACTTTAGTTATATCCTGTAGAGATTCGTCAAAAATGTATAATTATACATAATGACGTCATGTGCCTGATATACTTGCATTGACATGATAAACCTATGTTTATCAGGCAGGCAATTTAACAACAGAAATGAACGCATTGATATGATAAATGTCTATCTGAGATGGTATAGGGAAGGTGGGGAGATGTAAGTGCTTGGTGGTTAATAGGGCAAAAATAAAATGAAAGACATGTAGTCATCTCTCATAATTTAGTTGACCAGTTAAAAAATTATGTAGATACGGATGGAGTTGAATGTCACACTTGATAACTTATGTTCTGTTTACAAGTTAAAAAAAATGATAAGAAACATGCTTAATGCATGCTGCTTTAATATTTCATGTACCTCATTTAAGTACATCCTTTTTTATTCAATGTACCGTCATCTTGTTATTATATGGTCAATTCAAAGTTATATATTAATTTATCTCGAATTCAGAAGACAGTTATATTACATGGACAACAATAAAAAAAACCCACATATTTTCATGCATTTGTAAACATACATGTTAATAGTAGGATATTGGAAAATAAATTAGCAAAACGAAAGGAGGTAAATTGAAGAGAGAACAGACAATTAGACTTGAGAAACAGGAAGAGAACATGCACTAGAAGAACATAGCTATTGGCACATTGTAACGTGTAATATCAACTATGACACACTTTTTCGTATCGATTACTCGACGCTTGACACGCCATCTTACGTAAAATGCTTCTTATTTCTGTTACATATTCCGAATAAAATATGAGAACATATCTAGACACGCACTTGCTTACGTCAGTGCAAGATGAGATAATCGTACCAATAGGTGTCTGGAGACGATGACCTACTATCCAACAATATTAAAACTTTACATTGCCTGTTTAATGGGTTTTAACGACATTTTTAACACATTTCAGGTTATATATGGCACATTCAGTTTTAATGGTGGAGGAAGACTTCAGACTGAGTCAGACTGACTAGAGCCACCGTCCGTCCGATTTTGGAGCGAGCGGGACTCGAACCTACGGCCTTAGCGGTGAGAGGTAAGTGATCTTGAGACGGTGCCTTAGACCACTCGGCCACGGAGGACCCTCAAAATATTGCTTATTGAATGACAACAATGTAGTAGAAAGAAAACATAAAAGTACGATTAAACATACATTTTATAATGGAACGAAACAAGAATCACTTAAAACCACTACATAAGTACTTTTTGTTTTTCAAAGAGTTTGTGATGACTTACTAGAAAGTTAAAGTTAGTTTACACTGTGTTTGAAACATTTCCGTATATAACAAATAAAACATGGTGTAAATGCAAGTCCAAATGGATAGTCCGACCTAGAATATTCAGTGAACCCCAACTTCACTTCGGTCTATATAATATACTCTTAACTTGCATGATATTTATGGACCTCAACACGTTGCTTTTTTGTTCAATAGCATTACAACTAAATGTAGAATATAAAGCAAACAAAACAATCAGTGAATGGAGAATCACAAGACCCATGAGCAATGTGCCGGGCAAATAAACATTGTCTGTAAATGTGGCCACCACAATAACGCATTTGTGAAAACATAATGTAATATTTTAAAACATATCGCTTTTCTTTGTGGACGGGGACATGTTTGGGTTGACATAAAGTAAATGCAAATGTTTAACAATACGCTTTGCCATCTCCTCTGCCTGCACGTATTTTAATATTGACAAATATTGCCATGCTTTAAAAGGAATAAACCGCAGCGTTGGTCTAAAGGTAGAGCTTCCGCCTCAAATGCGGAAGGTCGTGAGTTCGATCCCCGGCCGGGTCATGCAAAAGACTTGAAAAAAAAATTGTACTAGAATGCGCCTGGGTGGGTGCAATAACAACATGTCAACGGCACGATACACAAGTGTGGCAGCGCTCAGAATACTATCTGAAGTACACAACGTCGCCATATAACTGAAAAGGTGAAGCTAAACACTAAACAACAACAAAATTAAAAGGAATACACGACAAAGGTATTGTGCATGATTTAAAAAGATGGCTTAACTTATTTTTTGATGAATTTAGTGAAGTTTTCAATTGTACTTTCACGTTGTTAAATAATAAATTACATTTAAAGGTGTTGGTTTCAATGAAATATATCAACTGCGTTTAATTCTCGGCAATATCACCTTAGTGTTAATCCGATGAAATTAAAATTATATTTAACTGAAAACAAACATATATTATTTGCAAAGGTAACATTCTTAATAGCAATACTTATAAAACTCTCTAAATCAATGCAAACATATATGTTCCAATATCGTACAAAACACTGTAAAATAACCTTATAGTATCTACATAAACATTTGGATAAGTCATAAATCAAACAGTTTCTTATATTGTCTTCGTTCAAAAACGAATCATTGATATTCAGTTACAGTCAAACATGTGTAAGCGGCTTCCTCTATTAAGCGGTCAATTGTCTGAAGCAGTCACATTTGCAATTATATGTTCTAAGAGCAAATTGACCTGTATTAAGCAACAACCTGTCTTAAAGGGTCACTCTTGCTTCTTCTCTTGATTGGATGCTCCAGACAGGGTTAACGGTATCTTAATTAACAGTTAACCCCATCCTATATATTAACAGCTACTAGTATCTCAAAAAGTAGAATTGATAGTCTTGTAATATCGAAGCATGCTGCTAATTTCACATTCGACACATTTGCAATAGAAGAGGATAAAACTTCGAATTTGTCATGCTTAATCTGAGTAATGGCTTAGCTCTAGTAATGAACACGTTCGTCTATTATGTAATTATTTCAGTGAATTCCCACAGATTATGAAATCGATTACAATTGTGAAATTGTCTAATTTACAGAATTATTGTGGAAATTAAATTACAACATTTTTCCTCCAGATTGCTTTGATCAAATAGGATGCTTAGAGCATAAACGTCAATGTTGAATTGCCAAACGAAAGCGGTGTTTTGAATGATAAGATCCTATTCTGTACTTATTTGCACAATTATATTCAATGCATTGTTTTAGCAAACAAATAATATTGATTATTTGTCAGAGGGTTTTCAATCTCCAAATATTAAGACATGTAACAAATAGGGTTAATCCCACGCTTTATGGTGCAGGAGTGTAATAAACCAATTACATATCTGTAAATTTGACCAACAATAATATCACTACAGATTCGTCATTAGGCATTGTCCGTATAGATCGACCCTCTCACGTAAAATGCCGATCTGTTTTCCGACTTGTCCGAACATCCAAATGACACCCATTAATCATCAAAAATAACTAAATCATATAATTATGTTATATATAGAACCGACCTCCTCCTGTTCCTTATAGACATGACCAGTGAATAGTAAATGTACCATTTTCTTTTATTTATTTATTTTATTTATTTCATATCTATTTGTCAACAGGTTGGGAAAAAAATAAGAGCCTCACCTGATATATTTTGGCAGCTTGTTTAATAATTTCAATAAAAAATGAACGCTTCAAAAAGATCCTCTAATTAAGCTCAAAATATTACATCAATATTAGATGATTATCCCTAAAACATGATTTATGTATAGGAAGAAGCTTTTAGATTATATTTTTAAATCTGATTTCATACAAACATTCACCATGTATAAAATAACCGATAAGGCTGTTCATATCTCCTAAATTCACATTCAATGAACGTTAACAAAATATTTAATTCTCAAAATAGTATCATATTCGATTCTAATATCAAGCAACTATTTACAAGTGAACAGACATTCCTATGTTATATTGAAATGTCGACAATGGAATAGCAAATGTCACATTCCATTTTACAATACACATTACACATGCTATATGAACCATATATGGCATTACTATCAATAGTTTAAACAGAGTGTATTGCAATTAAATACATGGAATGGGGTTCGGCCGCACGTTCTGCCAACAATAGATAACTTGAAACAAAGCCATTTCAAAGGAAAATACTACTAGTATGTTATATTGAACACATTTTGTTAGAGTTTGCCGATAATATAACCCGCAAATTCCGGAATGAGACGCCGGCGCTGTACAATAACTTAGCGTTGCGATAACCTTTTGTGTATAAACAAACACAAACAAAATTAACCATTTCGTGTCAATCTTATGACAGACTGGTAGCTCATCGATAAACCTAATTGTACCAACATTAGTACGACGAATTGCCGTCATTCCAGAACTGTCCATTGTTCATACATAGTAACAACTAAGCAAACACCGTAAATAGCGGTGCTAGAAGAATCAATACAGGGAGGTTAGTTTGAAATTTATAACAGCGTCCTAATGCGCTTTAACATTATTTCTGCGATAAAGGATGAACACTTTAAATTAAGAAAGTTTTGAAAGAAATGGACACCAGAAACGTTTTTGTGCGGTGTTATGGTATTTACGTATTTACATTTGTATTAAGTTAAACATGGTCTTCCTAATTTAAATACCAAGCACAATCTCAAAGAAAACGATTGGCAAAGCCATATATATTGCTGACCACTTCAACAGACCAAACAAACCTTTCATGAAACACTTATTAGCCTAACACCCACATAAATTATTTATTTCTCAACGCCATCCATCGAGAGTGTCTCCCGTGGCCTAATGGGATAAGGCTCGGTCGCCTAACGGCACCTACCACTCACCACTGGAACCCAACATGGTCAGAAACCTTTACGTCAGAAAGTTTGCTTGTTATTTACGAAAGGACGGGTTTTCTACTCAGATTTATTCTGAGGTCTTCCTCCACTTATTAAGCTTGATATATAAATAAATGTTTTATTCAGAAAATTCCCATAGGCCATACGACCCTTGAGGATAATTATATCATATTATAACTTCTCATGAGATGAAATGTGTATTGAAAATAATTAAAAAAGTAAAATAATTAGACATTTTCAAAATTCAATGTTCAAGATTGTACTCCATGTATATTTTCATAAAATATTTAAATAAAAAAAAAGAAAAGAAAATGTATGTCCAAAACGTGTCATATTCTGCGGAAACAAACCTGGACACTACAATAGCATAAACAACCGAATTTGTGGAATAATGACAAAAAATTCACCACATACATACAGAAGAAATGTCAATATGATCACCGCCGTGAAATGGTCGATTGCGACCCATACGTAATTGCACTTTGATGAAAGTCTTCCATGAATTAGATTATTAAAGATACATAAGATTAAATAATTATACGTAAGATACCAAAATACCACTTGAAGACAGAAAAATAAAAACAAGGACGATTATGTAAAACTTTATAAAATATTAATGATATATTATTTTTCCTTTGTTCTCAATTCGTCTTAACCCCCTTTAGTGGAGGGCGTGGTCCAGTCGTAGAGCATCGAACACGGGATCGGAGGATCATGGGTTCGATCCTCCCCGACGGTTCTGTGTGGGTTCATTGAGCAAGACACTTTGTCCGCATGTGCTTAATACTGATTCTACCCAGGAACACTGCGAGTTTGATTTATTAATTTGCAATAACTTGTTCACATAGTAAGAGTAATAAGTTTAAACTAAACCTCCTGTTAGGGATACAGGACGCGAGGTATTTTGCGTTTACTCGGTATAACTCTCCTGCACACGAGAGGCATTACATCTCCTACGAAGGAGTGCAAACCTGGCACGAAGAAGGTGCCGTTGAAGTGCAGGAATTATAACAATGTTTTATGGACCTTGGAGTAAACATACACCATCATACCACCACATCTCAATCGGCCATCCCAAAGAAATATAAACAAACTACACAGTACCGATTAAAAGCAGGGAAATCAATATAATCATAAAATCCTAATACTATAATTACTTATATACTCAATACTCAACCAACATTAACAATACAAGAGACCACGTGTAAAACACATATAATTATAACACGGTAGATTGGTGCTCGTGGTATCCGTCATACGGTAAATATAGGTTGCCAGAAAGTGAGAGAATGCTGTAGCCAATAACTGGAACAGCTGATCTCGGTAAAACGATGGTATCACACGATGCATGGCGTGCACTAACACGTTTGTTATAACATGTTATAAAACCGATTTTTTTTTTAAAAAAATGATCTCACGAAAATAAATAATAAATATGCCGTATTTGAATCTGCTTATTTGTAATCATATTTAGAAAACTCGTTGGAAATGAAATAATACCATGTAAGTATTCTATCAAATATTTTTTTTTTACCAACCCATAAAAAAAATGTATAAATAATCTGGAACTCATGCAATATTCAATGTGTATTGTTAACATAATTCTTTGCGTCAAGTTGGTTTAAAATCCTCATTAAATCAAGCAAATAACAACCATATCATGTGCATTAGTCCAGATGGTGCTATTACTTCCTAGAAATTCCAAATAGTCAGATCTGGAATTTGGGATTTTTAAGACAATCTGAAAAATATCTCTGTAATGCATCAACATATGTATTGTGGTTGTTTTATCACAATATAACTACATGCATCTATTACTATTTACATAATAAAACAAGTAATATTTCAGACCGTTTCTTTGTCTTTTGCGTGAACAATTTACATGCATTATTTTAGTTAATGCATCTTTCTAACTTATACCTGTTTTCACTATTCTGATGTAACATTGTGTCAAGGAATTATACAGAGAATCAATTTAAAGGCTTTTTTTGGTTAGATTTATTTGTTTGTAAAAAAATGTAGTTAAACTTGTTTTACACATGTTTTCAAAATTACGACTGAACTACCCAGTCTCTCCCCCCTGACTGGTATAGTATATAATATGGATATATTACTCATTTTCTGACACGAATTCTGTAAGTATCTCTGGATTGTCTGTCGGACACGAGGTCTAGTGATAGAGTTTCAGACCAGAACCATTAAACCAGTTGACACATCTTACGTGAGAGCATTCCGTGTGTCTTTTATATTAGTTGTACTCAAAAAGATATCGATAACGACTAAAACCACTTCTTCGTATAGAGCTTATTCACAAATAAGGTGTGATTCACAAATATAAACATTTCAGCACTATTCATAAATCACATCGTCATCAACCAAGGTATGAACTCACATATGTCCAGCAAGAAACGTTGACTACAGATGACATGGCTACCACATCTAACAAAGCTTAAGTTTCACCAATATTTCCCAAAAGGTTTACTTTAACATAGAAAAACCAGTCATGAAAAGTTTAAGGGGAATATTCTTAAATAATGCAATTTTACTGGAATCAGTCGAAAACTTGGAACATATGGATGCTTTTCTTAGTTTGAGCTTTTGAGATATTTAAGTATATATTTATATATGTTTGTTAAGCAGTAACCAGAAGATGAAACCTGAAATGTTTATGCAAGACCGTTTGTTTAATATGTTCTTTATGTAATAATTCACTTGTCTTCCCCTATAGTTTACTATCAAATCAGTGGTACGTGTATACCAACCGTTACAGTAGATTAAAGACGTGTTAGTTTTTCAATGCAGCCTGCATTATTATGCTATAGGTCTCACAGTTGAATTTTGTGCTTTGTTCTATATAAGATAAGGGATAAGGTCTAGGATTTTCATGGTAAAATAAGAATTCAACGTAGAATTTTTTAAAGTATTTGTTCATAGCAGGAACGTATACACACATAAAAATGAAAGGTTGGCCTGCTTCATATTTTTTTAAAAGAGGGTGCAGTGACACACTGAGATTTTTTTTAAATGAAGTCCTCAAATGCTCATAAATACATACATATGATAAAATCCTAAACAAATCACGTTTTTTACACCAGTGAGGTCTTATTGCCGTATATGCTATGCCAGTTTTTGCTCTTCTCATCTGCAGCATGAAATCACAACCCCTATCAACCATTATGCAAATATTTCAAAACACAATTACATAGGACTTTTTTTTAAAAAGAATCGTATATCGTCAAGTGTTATATATATATGAACATAGAATATTCAGGTCAATCTTCTGTCAATATTTATAATTTATAGACAGAAGGTGATTTCTCTTTCTCTGTCGTTTCATGTGGGAACAACTAACGGGATTTATCTTCTACATTAAATATAAAAAACCTCTGCGATTATTATACAGGGTACTTTAAAAGATAGATTTGAAGTGTAAAAGATGTAATGTAGGCAGGTACATGTACTTTTGTTTTGTTTAGCAATCTGTTGTTTTTTGTGCTAAAAGTAACGAATAAATATCAATATATTGAATGAAGATTGATAAAGATATGGTTGTATGATATTTTAAAGAAATTATCCAAGAATGCATTATTTTCATTATTGAAATACGAAAACATCACACTGAAACAATGTGTGTAATATATGATTTACCTTATAAAACGGAAAATTTTATATGGCTATTCTGCCACTGGTATTATTATTTTTCATTTATAAGATATGCTCTAAGAAGTGTACGAATAAAAACGTTTTGGACAACTTAATTAATTTTTGCTTACCAAACTAAGAATAGATCTTAATCACTACTATACACTTTATAAAATCAATGATGATCAATAGTAAGTTAGCTGTTGGAATAGATTCGTATTGTGAAAACGGAAACACCAATTTAATTGCAACACTAAAGAAGAGATTAAAATTCTTAAACGATTATGCATCATACCAGCTGGAAACTGCATACACAAAATCACATTTATTCGTTCATGTAGCACTTCTCGGTATCATCACTGTGTTTCCTCTATAAAACTTTTGCTCTCATAATCGAATTTTGAAAAGAAAGAACACAATAATTATTTTAAATATGACTTTACCTACCTTTATGTGTGTCCATAAACAATCCAGGAATAATCTAATGTGAAGTTACTAAGGTGTGATAATTCCTTATCTGTCGTTTCTGTCTTAAATTTAGTTTCCAAACGAAAAACAAATTATATGCATACTGCTTTTATCTCAAATCTAAACATTTTCTCACTGTGATACTTTTAAATTTTGTTTACAAAATAAAACAATCTTGTAATTCATAAAAATAACATTCACATCATTTCGCTTCAATAAATAATTCCAAACAACAATTTCATTTATTATCCAATAATTAATCAGTTTTAAAGATCATAATAGCAATTAACAATCGCTTTGCACTTTGTAGTAGTGATATTAGATCAATGCATATATAAACAGATATAACTGCAGTAGCATCTGCACCACATTCCGATCTAAATTTAAATCCATCTACCACATCAATTTTTTATGCATTCTTTACAGGTATAAAGTGCAGGTATTTATCTGCTATTATATGTATCGTATTGTTTTTTAGTTTCAGATAAATCGAACCAACCTCTTACTGTACCATTGTAGGAATAAAAATCAATATTTTAATAATGTAACAAAAGTACGTATATGTTTTAACACTTTAAATACATTTTAAAGTAATTAAAGAGACATTTATAGTTATCACCAAATTAACAACTAACATTGTTCTGCAGGTGTAGCGAGGATCGTAATGAGGGGCTCAAGGAAGATTGGTGACCCGACCTAATTGTGTTACACTGTTTAAATGAACGTGTTATTTCCTACCACGCTGCTACAGAACATGAACAGTATTTAGTACTATGGTAATATATACACTGATTTCTGCAATGGAACTTATCGACAATAGGCACGCGAACATTCTATTTTTTATTACACTCTTGAAGCACTAACACAGATATAGCGTCTTACAGTTCTTTTCAAAATGGTGTATGTTTCACGAACACTATATTTTCTAGTTCACTCTTGAAGCACGTACACACATAAAGTGTCTAACAGTTCTTTTCAAAATGGTGTATGTTTCACGAACACTATATTTTCTAGTTCACTCTAAAAGCACTTACACAGATAAAGCGTCTAACAGTTCTATTCAAAATGGTGTATGTTTCACGAACACTATATTTTCTAGTTCACTCTAAAAGCACTTACACAGATAAAGCGTCTAACAGTTCTATTCAAAATGGTGTATGTTTCACGAACACTATATTTTCTAGTACACTCTTTTAGCTCTTATACACATAAAGTGTCTAACAGTTCTATTCAAAATGATGTAAGTTTCACGAACACTACATTTTCTAGTTCACTCTTGAAGTACTTATACACATAACGTGTCTAACAGTTCTATTCAAAATGATGTATGTTTCACGAACACTATATTTTCTAGTTCACTCTTGAAGCACTTATACACATAACGTGTCTAACAGTTCTATTCAAAATTATGTATGTTTTACGAACATTAGGTTTTCAATTATACCATTGAAGCACGTACACATACATAGCGTCGAACAGTTTTGTTCCGAATGGTGCATGTTTCGCAAATATTTCATTTCCGATTACATTCTTTAGCACTTTCATTGCAAACCATTCTTTTAAAAAAGTGTGCATGTTAACCGAACATCCCTATTCAACTATCGAAGACCACACAAATGAATATATAATAGTTCTATACTAAACTAGATAACTATCTAAATTAAATGTTTTTACACGGAATTCTGTAAATTTTTTTACTAATTAACAATACAAAATGTCTTTTAATAATATCTACTCTTAATGCACGTAAAAAGTAAATGATACTATTTCCATTCCGAAAGACGACCACAGATAGTACTCCGATTAATACAGACTGAGTGTCTATTGTAACACTAGTGCGTCTATGTACAATACAGATCAATCGACATTTTCCATACACATTACTTGCTATAGTAACGGTATCCGCTAATACGGAATAACTGCGACAGCAAATGCTATCGCAGAATAATAAATTTAGGTGGAATCTAGCGGAATCTATTGAGCCGATCTGCATTGGCACATCATATATAAAAAGTTCTATCTGATGCTGTGAACAAAATATACTGAACGGAACACTTAACTGGCCACTATTGGTATTTCCAATGTCTTCGTCAAACTATTTAGTTGCGTCATTAAAAGATGAACATGACACTGACAGTCAATTATTTATACATTTGATAAAATACAGACTTTGCTATTGTTATCCTAAATGTTCTTTCTTATTCATGTCCAAATTTTAAGGAAATTGCTTTTTGAGAAAATAAATAAAATGTCAGGTAGCGTGTTAGCTGTTCAGTTCAGCATATACGCACAACACTTGGTTTGTGTTAAAAGCGTTGTTTTATTACCGCGTGGTTTCGAATATCAACCTCGTCGCCAATGTAATGTTCTCTCTGATACTAGAAAATATAATATATGTACGATCATTGGTTTGAGTTTAATACGTTTTATTACCGCGTGGTTTCGAATCACATTTTTGTCATCAATGTAATGTTCTCTCTGATACTGAAAACTACACTATATGCACGATATTTAGTTTGTATTAAATATACAGTTATCATTCTCCTGCTCTTATATTTAATATAACAGGTAATTTATACAGTTTACAGTTTATTGATTTATTTAAGCCTAATATTGCAAAATGAAATAGTACATGTATATAATTATGACAGTCATTTTATATCAGCAACACATTTTGGCAGACATTGAAACTTATGCATTTATTATATGTTTGTATTGAATCGTTTTAATGGGAGGATGATGTATGTGTATCTATCCCGTGTCGTATAATTTGTAGGCATCTCTCATATATTTGAATAAATTGATTAAGAAACGGGATTTATTTTGTAAAGTATTCGCTGCGATTACTCGATCCTAGCATCCGTCTAAAAACACTTTGATATATTTGCTCCTATGTGGTATAGATATTATTGCTGTACTATTTAAACATACTGGTCTTCTACTATGTGTGGTACATTCGGAAAATCAAAACTGTTTAACCGATAGTTCAACGGAATGTTACGCACAACTTAGAGTAGCATGCGATATCTTTCTCCAACACCAGCAAGCGATTATACAACACAATTAAGCGTCCATTACATGTGTACGTAACATCCGATATTTAAAGGTGTATAAAGACTTTTATAGTTGGTGTATCGTAGACAGAAATTCTGTCAAAATGGGATCAAATAGAGGTGAAGTTGCACGTTAAATCATCTTATAGTAAAGCTTTTTTTTTAATGGATTATCGGTAGTTGTATACATAATAATTGTAAACACGATTGTATAACGGGAAATATGACCTATTGTTAGAACGAAAGGACAATAAAAATCAGACTAAGTAGCAATATTTTTGTACAAATGCTCCAATACATAATATAGTTAACAATTTAATAACATTGTTCTTAAAATGTACAAATTATTCTCTAACTCACATGACACAAAGATCATACATTGACGAACAGATATATTAAGTTTCAACCAAATATGCTACGTATGACTTTTAAAAATTAAGATAACCTTCCACTGGAACTATACTTCTAGTGAGTACAGATAATTGTAAGTGGCTAGTTTTCAGTGCTGCTGGCTTTTATACTATGACTCCGTATACTGAAAAATCTTTATTTTCTTCCATGGTATCGTCCTGTATTTTAAACCAAGATCAATTTAACTGATAATATTGACTGTCATAACACCAGTATAACGATCGCATCGTGGACTGTCTCAGTGATGGTTCGTTGTTCAGGAATTGATACTGCTAAAGCTTCACCTAAAGTGCGCCAGTGTGTTTAAAAACATTCCGTCATAAATCTGCTCGATATACCGAGTCTGAAACTTGCTTTCACGTTACTTTTGTAACATTTTATGCTTTATATTTGTCTGAAAGTTATTTGCATCTATGTTTAATATACTGCAAATGTATATTCATCAGTGAATATAATTTCCTTGAAACTAAAAATGAAGAACCAACACGACAAGTTTCTCAACCAACGCGCGTTTTAGGTACATGCATAGAATGTATTAGTATGAGTGTTCATGTGGGATAGAAAAATCTCACCGATGGGTTAATTTTTACTAAAAGGGTCTAACCCACATGTTCTCCCATTCATCTCAAAGATTGAGTTTTCATCCATGGAGAAACCCTGTATCTTTAATGAGCAGAAATACGAGAACATTGTTTTTACTGTGTTAATTCGATCGTTCACATGTCTTACACATTTATTACTCTAGGTGGTAATGAGAAATATTAAATCAAATTAAATGAAAACAAAATATGGTGAAATATTAATGATGAATATTTCAAGAAAATAAATGACAGATTTAAATCATATACATGTAATAATTGATTGTCTTTATTCGAGAATAGCTAATGTTTTAATGACACATTATATTATTTTACTTAAAAATAGAATAGAAAATGCACCTTCTACTTACAAATACTGATATGGTGTATGTTTAAATGGGGATAATAGAAAACAAACAACCAGGACATTGTTGGATAGACATATTGTCAATAACAATTTGTTTCTCGGACTTTATGTGACAAACAAAAAAACCTCGAGAGGTAAGACACTACCGAACGGTACAGAATATAGTTATTTTACAAAGTGCTTAAGTTATATCGGGAGATAAGTCAACGACAGCAGACAAAGACAAGAAACTAAACCCGAAATATACTAATAGTAGTACAAGGTCGGGACGACTGTAGTTAACGTAAAGGATTTGATAGCGGAGTTGAGATTGGTATATATCTTATGACGGAATCGGTACTGTAAGGACAAGTTGACCTTTATAACAAAGTCGTCCTGTCAGTTTTAGAAATGTTTGTCTATACATTTTGTCTGCAATGTTGTTGTTTTGATTACTCTTTGTAAGTTTGCTTCAAAAAACATATTAAACCTAGTAAACGTGTTTCATTAAAATACGTTTGGTTGAATAAAGTGTATGGTTTTGATTATTTGGCACATTAGTGTAGTTTGCGTGTGTCATCAATTAAAACGTGTATACTGCGTTAATAGCGGCAAATAATAAGATTTCAGATTGTATCATTGCTTTTAACAGTTACTGAGCAACTAGCGCATGTGTTTTAAGAAAAGATGGAAGTGTGTTGACTTTGTACCTGCCATTTATACACAGCCGCCAGTCAACTACGTACATATGACGTAGTAAATGAGAAAAACAAAATTAAAAAAATTGATTTGTTCAAAATGAAAACAACTATTTGGCAAACATATTAAAATTTAACGAAACAATAAACCTTGCTTTGTAACTGAACTGAAATAATAATGGAATAATGAACCAATTTAAAAACAATTAAGCTAAACGGAACGAAGAGAATCACCAGGGCAGCCGGCAAGATTAGATCAATACTAGTTATAATCATGGAAAGTTAATATGCTAAACGCATATCTAAGGCCAATTTAGAGCTTTGTATAGAAAAAGGTACACATGTATAAAATGCAATAATTAATCAATAAGCCTACATTGTTATATATTTGCTGTAGCATTGTCCAATAATACTTAATTCACTAAACGTATCCGATCAAGATTTGTTTGTTTATCTAGTATCAAATATTCTTACAACTCCATATGTCTCATTTATTTATCGACATGTCATATATTCCATACAACTGTGTACAACAAGTAACTCATTGAACATAACTGACCACATCAATTATTTACTGAAGTAACATTTACATCATCAAGAGAGAAATACACAGAGGTGAACATGTTCTAGATTCCTACTGAAGTCCTTTCTCGATTGAAGTTAAAGTGGATAGTTTAACCAGAGGTTCGAATGGACTTAATTATACTTGCCGGTGCAAATGTTTACCAATAAGATTATAGAACTTAGTAACAAATTGGTGTTTTTTCTTTCATAGAAAGGTTCTTCTCTGAGATATGCGAGGATATTTCGCTTATATCAATAAAATCACAGGATGCTAGGGTTCGATTACTTCAATGCAGATATATTTAAGGATAAATATAAAAACTGTTTAAATTTTGTATTATCAACAATGATGGTAACTAATGATGGTACCACAGCAACATTGAATTTTATCCTTATTATGATCTTTAAATGTAGAGTCTCAAGTATGATACATACTCTAATCAAACCAATGCCAGATCTGCTCTTTAAAAAGACACCTTAACTCCCATATTTTATATATTCACTATATTTCTATTTAAAAACATAAGTGCCCTGTGCAGGTTTTGTGTTGTGCTCCCTAACTAAGTAAGTACACACCCTCTTAACTGAAATCCTGGATCCGGTGCTGCAAACCATTTATCTAAATAATTAAAATGAAATGTGATTTAATTACCCGTGTCTTATGGTGTTCAGTCGATAGTACGTTTGGCGGCGAATCAGTTCATATACCCGCCCGGCCACATTCCCTGTAACTTTGCTCTACGACTATTGATCCCAAGTGTTTAAAAATATGGGAAAGAGTGACTTAACGAATGATGTTAATGGGCGATTACATCCATTACATTAAATACTCGAAACATTGTTGAGGAAGACGTAAGCGACGAACAAACAATCTTTATATAAACAACTGTAAACTTTAACAAATTTCGAAAAGGTACGGACCCAGTTCTCTCGATTAGGTCAGTTAAATAGCAATATTGGGAAAGCCGAATTGAGCACGTTGATTGGTCAGTTGTTTCAACTGAACGTTTGATGACGCCACAGTTTAGTAAAACACCAATTGCTATGGAATGTGGGACAGGCATAGAACTCCCTGCTTTTTCATTGGTGGTTAATTAGACATTTTTCGGGGGTTATCAGATTCTATGACAGACTAGTAAGGGGCGAGAGACAAAATTTAAAGTCCTTATCTTTTACAGGAGTCAGGTAGTTTGATGATCAATGACGGATTTCTCACATGTCTATGTTTAAACATTTAGAGGTGAAGATTTTATACTTATAAACCTTTAATTTTACATCGTCGTGTACAAAGATAGATGACTGTTTTACAAAGAAAATAGTATATGTATAGAGTTTCAAGGCTTACTATTAACTACAATATAATAAATGATTCACAATGTAAACACAACATATCAGTACAATATTGTAGGCCCTCTCTTTTTATAAATACATCTTCCAATCTAAGGCACATTAAATGATTCCTACTGTACAACTGAGTAAGTGCTTAAATTATTTAAAGGCTTTCGATTAACATGAGGAAGCACGTGTCTTATATTCATTTTTCATACGAAAGTCCTTCATGACCGATTATAGTCCATAGCTCTGCCGTCCAATGACTACTTGCCTCTCACCGTTGAAGTCGTTGGTAAGATCCCAGCTCTGACAAAAAAGTATGTGTGGACGTTTGCCAATTATTTGCATTTTACAATGATTCATTCATTAACTGTTGCAGCTATATATCATGTTATGCGTTGAAGATGGCGTTAAACATCATACTTTATTTACATTGAACTCAACTATTTTAAAATCTCATCGACAATGGTATTGCGATGTCTTACACGTTATATTTGCGGAAATTAAATCGATTTACTCACAAGAGGATTAGCGCACGAAAACTAATTGTCAATACGGTAGTAAAGAAAATTAAGAAATTGAAACGAATTCTTACTCGTACGGTTTTTTGAAGAATATAACCCGTGTGGTTTCGACTAAGAATAGAATCACTGTCGATATCTTCAGAGGGGTACGAATTCTCCAAATAGGTGTCATGTTCATTTAATCATTTTGATCATGTTCATTATTGTGCTTAAATTACCAACCATTGTGTGGTTTCAGGGAGCCACAGCCATATGAGTGATGGCGAGAATAAGATCTATGTGACTCATGCATATCGTCAGAAGTGACAATTTGAGGAAGAAGATAGAATTTGCTGAAACTCTGCAGTTCTGCAGGTATCAAGGTTCTAGTTTCATTCTGCATATTCATTTGTTGGTGATTTTGTTTATTTGTATGTTATTTTTTTTACATGTAGAGTGAACCTGGAATCTTCCTTTCTGTTTGTGTCCAATAACCAATGATGTGTTTGAACGCCGTAAAACCACATTCATCCGTTCATTTGGATGAATACTACAAAATACTAGCTGACTAATTCATTACACCAAACCCAAAACAATGCAATCAATATATCTAAGAAATGTATATCCTTAAATATTACTATATTGAAAATTTATTTCAACACAGTCTTCCTCTCACAATATAAGCATGTTTAACTGTATTTATGGTTTTGGGACATTTATTATTCGTCTGTGATTTACTTTTATTCAACTTTTAAAGTTTAAAAATTTAAAACACGCATCTAATATGCAGATTGTTGCATGAACTATATAGGTCTACAATACGTTCTTTGTATGATATTAAAGAGTCTGTGTTCTGTATAGTCGTCACTTATTAGATTTGTACCGACACTCTCATCCGATTCAGAAAATTATGGTGTGTTGGTACTTTTAATGAAACGACACGACCGCTTGTCTCTATATTGTCCCAATAACAAATAAGAGGATATGCCTTTTTAACAAGAACAAAACAATACATCCCTCCATTGCCATCCCTCCATATATCACTCCTCTATTGTCACCCCTCCATACATCACCCCTCCATTGTCACTCCTCCATACATCACCCCTCCATTGTCATCCCTCCATACATCACCCCTCCATTGTCACCCCTCCATACATCAACCCTCAATTGTCACTCCTCCATACATCACCCCTCCATTGTCACCCTCCATATATCACCCCTCCATTGTCACCCTCCATACATCACCCATCCATACATCACCCTCCATACATCATCCCTCCATTGGCACTCCTCCATACATCACCCCTCCATTGTCACCCTCCATACATCACCCCTCCATTGTCACCCTCCATACATCAACCCTCCATTGCCACCCTCCATACATCACCCCTCCATTGTCACCCTCCATACATCACCCCTCCATTGTCACCCTCCATACATCACCCCTCCATTGTCACCCTCCATACATCACCCCTCCATTGTCACACCTCCATACATCACCCCTCCATTGTCACCCTCCATAAATCAACCCTCCACTGTCACTCCTCCATACATCACCCCTCCATTGTCACCCTCCATACATCACCCCTCCATTGTCACCCCTCCATATATCATCCCTCCATTGTCACCCTCAATACATCATCCCTCAATTGTCACCCTCCATACATCATCCCTCCATTGTCACCCTCCATATATCACTCCTCCACTGTCACTCCTCCATACATCACCCCTCCATTGTCACCCCTCCATACATCATTCCTGCATTGTCACCCTCCATATATCATCCCTCCATTGTATTCTCCATACATCACCCCTCGATTGTCACCCCTCCATACACCACCCCTCCATTGTCAGCCTCAATACATCACTCCCCTCATTGTCACCCTCCATACATCACCCCTCCACTGTCACCCTCCATACATCACCCCTCCACTGTCACTCCTCCATATATCACTCCTCCACTGTCACTCCTTCATACATCATCCCTCCATTGTCACTTCACCATACATCACTCCTCCACTGTCACTCCTCCATACATCACCCTTCCATTGTAACCCTCCATACATCACCCCTCCATTGTCACCCTCCATGTATCACTCCTCCACTGTCACTCCTCCATACATCACCCCTCCACTGTCACGCCTCCATACATCAACCCCTCCATTGTCACCCCTCCATACATCACCCCTCCATACATCATCCCTCCATTGTCGCCCTCCATACATCACCCCTCCATTGTCACCCTACATACATCACCCCTCCATTGTCACCCTCCATATATCACTCCTCCACTGTCACTCCTCCATACATCACCCCTCCATACATCAACCCCTCCATTGTCACCCCTCCATACATCACCCCTCCATTGTCACCCCTCCATACATCACCCCTCCATTGTCACCCTCCATACATCACCCCTCCATTGTCACCCTCCATATATCACTCCTCCACTGTCACTCCTCCATACATCACCCCTCCATACATCAACCCCTCCATTGTCACCCCTCCATACATCACCCCTCCATACATCAACCCCTCCATTGTCACCCCTCCATACATCACCCCTCCATTGTCACCCCTCCATACATCACCCCTCCATACATCATCCCTCCATTGTCACCCTCCATACATCACCCCTCCATTGTCACCCTACATACATCACCCCTCCATTGTCACCCTCCATATATCACTCCTCCACTGTCATTCCTCCATACATCACCCCTCCATTGTCACCCTCCATACATCACCCCTCCATTGTCACCCCTCCATACATCACCCCTCCATTGTCACCCTCCATACATCAACCCTCCATTGCCACCCCTTCATTGTCATCCTATATACATCACCCCTCCATTGTCACCCTCCATACATCAACCCCTCCATTGTCACCCCTCCATTGTCACCCTATATACATCACCCCTCCATTGTCACCCTCCATACATCATCCCTCCACTGTCACTCCTCCATACAGCACCACTCCATTGTTTCCCTCCATACATCACCACTCCATTGTCACCCTCCATACATCATCTCTCCATTGTCACCCTCCATACATCACCCCTCCATTGTCACCCCTCCATACATCACTCCTCCATTGTCAACCCTCCACTGTATTTGCAAGTCTGTGGTTTCTGACAGAGGGGAAGAAAATCGATTTTATCAAACGTTATGATTCACAAGTATATTGTTGAACCTACAATAACTTGGCAATAGGAATCGTTAAAATGAACATTGAACAACTCAAGTATGTCTGATACATGAGAAGCATGTTGGATTTTATCAGTATTGAATTAAATTACATTCAAGCTTATCCTAATTTACCAGTCACGGGTAAGAGCAGAAATAGCCTTTTAAGACAGTTTGTTGCTGAAAACAGGTTAATTTTCTCCGAACAAATATAGATGGGAAATAGCGAATGTGGCTGCTTAAGACAATATGCTGCTTAATCAATGCGTGATCAAGTTTGACTGTGTTTCTGTTTCCTTGTAATCAAGGACCTATGTCAGTGTTGTACGTTTCACTACACAGTTACACCCCTTTTTCTGACGTTAACATGATTCTTACGCTTAAAAACAAGGGCTTTGTAATTTGGTTTTGAAATATTTTCAAAATGGTTCATAGTAGTTGTGATTTCTTACTGCAGATGAGTAGAGCCAAAAGTTGATATAGCATATACTGCAATAAGACATCACTGGTGTTAAAAAAGTGACTTTTATATGATTTCAACATATGCATGTATTATGAGCATTTGAGGACTTCTTTTTTCAAAAAATCTCAGGGTGTCACAGCACCCACTTTAAAAAAAAACAACATGGTCACCTACAAGTTATCGTGCATTTTTATGTGGGCTTACAATCCTGCTTTGGAAAAAATCTTTAAATAAAATCAATGTTTAATTCTTGTTTTACCATTGAAATCCTTAGACCTTGTTTTATACATAACACAGAACAAAATTCAACTGTGTATTGCGCTCTGTAAGATAGCAGGCGCCAGGGCTGAACGAGGTATTGCATATGTCATAACTCCTCGTGAAACAGTCTTCTATTTTTTGTCGGATAATATTAATTACATGTACAAAATCATTAATCTCACGTGTTCTGCGGCATTTTTTAAAAGTATTCACCTACTTTAAATCAGATTTTTTTATTATTTCAGATTACTTGGAAACCAAGAGCTTGTCCAGTTTTTGCCAGTAAAATGAATAACTCATTAACGACGTTATTAGGGGGCGATTCGTGTAGGGCATGTTTAATTATCCACATAAACAGATACAGATGGACTAATAAATTACAATATACTATTTATATTTCCTGAGCACGTTGTACAGTTACGATGGATACTTTAATAATATCATTGACTATCGCAACATCATCGTTACGTGCGATTGCCTTATTTCAGTATGGTTATTTCTGGTTCCTTGGAATCGTGTAGTTCATTATATTCAGATTGTAAACATATAATCGCTTAAACCAGTTTTTAAGAGGCCATGGGAGGTGTAACGCATTTGCATTGCTCTTATAAATAGACTCAATAAAGTTTAGTATATTCTTTTCATTTGCTGAATGTGTTCTGTTCTAACAATTGATTATTTCAGGTAATTGTTTAGTAAATCATTTGAACAATCACTGAGACAGTTCTTTTCTTCATAGACTAGTCTAATGTCGTTGATATATTTAAAAAAGTCACCAGACATTATAATTCTATATATATTACGGTATACCTTATTCCAGCTACATAACCAGGCACGTCAACTTTTAGGTTCCCCATTGACAGTTTTACTACTGACCTCTCCAAGTTGGTGATCCAAGTTGTCACTTCTTCTTAACGTATGTATAACCTACTTGTATCCTTAATCAATAGATAAGCTATGTGTATACTAGTAATACAACAGCAACTTCCAACGACTAAGGTTTTGTGGAAAGTGTATTTTTACTATTAACTATAGCTGATTAATGTGTACAATGCGGTGAATAGACAAAACGTACTGTTTGGTTCACGTGATTAAATGGCCAACAGTTCAGCAATGCATTTCACAAAAATCGTCGTAAACGTAAACCAAAAATTATTCATTATATTTTAATTTTCATCCAAATGAAGCCAGGTTGGCTCAAATCATGCAGAAAGTTACATATTTTCTGAATTACAATCATTTAAATGTCGATCGGAATTTGAACACACAACGAAGAAATTGTCAAATTGACTTACGTCGAAATGTACTTGCCATTTATCCAGATTCGCGTTTTGAAAGAGTTATACGTAATAGTAATTCTTATTTTCCTTGTTATCGTTTAAATGCTAAGTGTCCAATTTGATATACATTTTCTTATTGACGTGTTATTATCTTGGCGTCGAGAATAAGATCAGTTCCTTTCAATTTTTTATTGTTTTTTTCTTTTGCATTCTGATATTACATCTGTTTCCGAAATCCTCACAACATCTAATTTATTGGTCGAATATGTTTTGAGTCTTTAAGAAGAAATGTACACAGATTTATATGATCGATATTTCGAAGTGTTGTATGCATGTGCATGTAGTTCCAGTTTTGAACCTAAGGGTAACGCGATGTAGTATCCCAGAGTTTTATTAATATTGATTGAACAAATCACAAAACGGAACATGCAGTGGTGGTTTTATGGTAGAGCGTCAGCCTCGTGTGCAGAAGGTCGAGTGTTCGATACACGTCCGGGTCATACCAAAGACTTGAAAAACGGTATTAGTAGCTTAATCGTTTGACGCTTATCATTTAGAAGATAGTTCTAGGTCTATTCAACCCGGTGTCAGTATAATGCGACTGGGTGGTGTATCATACCATGTGTCTGTGGCATAAAGGTCTTATGTGGCAGCGCTTAGGGTTCTGTCTCAAGTAGACACCGTCGTGGTATCACTGAAAACCATACAAAAAAAACAACAACAACAACACACGCTTACTGTTTGTCTGAAATCAGCTACACAGCTTAAAGACGTTCGCTGTTTATACATCCTTGTTAGTTTACACCACCGGTGCCAAATTCTTATCATTACAGGATAACTACTTGAATTGAAATTTTACGATGAAGAATCCCTCTTGTTATCTATCACCAGTCCGTATATATATATATAACAACGTATTGGCAAATCGTGTTTATTTCTAGCATCTAAATCTTTACAACGCTGTTAATTCACAAAACTTTATTATAAAATATCCAAACCTGCCAAGCGACTATCAGACTAAATCTCAGAAAATGTACAGACACTCCGTGTCTATTGATAACATGCATGCGCTGTAAATGCAAACACAATTTTTTTCTTTTGAATAAACTAACAATCAAGGGGTCGTGAGTTCGAATCCCCGCCCGGCAACAGTCTTGGTGATGACTGATATACGGTGTTGTTGGTCATTATCGTTTGTTTCTCACCGCTGATTCAAGTGGGGAAGTTTTCAGTTACTTGCCGAGATGGGGTTTATAGAGTCCTGGTTAACCTTTCAGGATCCAAGGAAACAGTGGTTTGGTTAACTTATCGTCTGTTAGCCCTTGATGGCATAACAATGACGCTAAATATTCAATCAATCTTTTAAATCATTTTAACACTTCGTGGCAACATTTGTTTATATTAAAGAAGACTTCACATCTGTAACTGAAGATATACACAAGGACATGGTACCTTTTATATCAGAATTTATACAGACACGTCATGTTGTTAATAGCATGTATATCGTTAAATGCGCTGTGCGCTGTAAATACGAATTTATTATCCACCTAAAATAGCATGCGGCGTCTCGTTCAATACTATATGGTTATGTACAAAATAGGAATATATTTTCTCAACGTCTCGATCGTCATGCGAAACATTTTCTCGGTTGTTTGTTTTTATCGTTGAAATTTCTACTAAATCCATTTCCTTCTTTTTTGTCGCCATCTTGAATTTTGAACTGTACAATATAAAAGTTATTGTATTGATCCATACAATATAAATCCATATTTACAGTGACATGTGTAAGAAAACGTATAATATTTTCTTTTGAATAATATTAACACTTTGTGGCAATATGTTGTCTATATTAAAGACTTCCTGATTGTAGTACACCTAAGATATAGACATGAATAACACTTTGTAAATATGTAGCTGTTTTGAAAAATGATAATATTCGAAGAAATATTTTGTCCATTTTCCATCATGCACTATGTCCATTATTGCAGTGAAGTATTATCAAGTATATGCATAAAAAATATTTCTATTGATATCTGGATAACAACCAATTATTACCAATGTAGATATTAAGTTAATACTATTATCAGATGTATTATAATCATAGTAATCCGGGTGTAGTGATCATTCAAATAACACCCAAATACATATTAAAGAGCACTTACGTGATAATTCCAAAACAATTGACAACATACTGTAAAACAGTATGTTAATATGTGTTTATGTCGCATTTTGTTTTATTTCAAAGTTACCCAGTGTTGTATCTAACTGATTCAAGGTTAGAACAATGAATGCTGTTACACAGTATTGCATGAGCTCTCGATATATTATGTAACATTTTATTGGATGTTTTGCGATCGAAACTGACTGTCAACGACATTTAATATATGAAAATGACTGCAAAGATACGCACCAAAATAGTGGCGAAATAATAGAATAAAAACATTAAGGACGTTTTCTATAGTTTTTATCATGTTTTCCTATGGATAGAATTTTATGAAATTTGTTCAGTATTTAAGTTTAATGTATGTTCATGCAATATCAGAAATAAAAAACATATGTTACCATGCAGTTGTTTTGGTATTACCTCCTCATAAACGTACCCGTTCTTGAAATTTGGCCACTAAAAGTAGATTTTACAAGCAATGCGAAAAACATATTTATAACTGTTTACATCTAGTTTTTAATTAAAACTATTACATAGATGCATGTTTATAAATATTAATTGTCATGGAAATGGTAATTATAAGTTTTAGTTTAACTGCTTTAGGTTTTTTAAAAAAAGTCATTTCGGCAGAGTTTCAAATGATTTTTTTTAATTTTGCAATACAAATATAGCGTTATTTTAATGATATATTGTATTGATAAATTTTGCTTAAAATCTCATTAAACATTCTCTGATATCTATTCGAATGACAATCAAAATAAAAAAATCACTTAACCGCGTCTTTTGAGAAAAAAAAGCTCTTAAAGCATGTCATCGTTAAATAAACTGCAGTAAAAAGTTTTTTTAACAAAATTAACGTAATCAAACTAAATGAGCATATTGTATAAATATTAAGATTTTTATTACATTTTATATTCAGGTGAAATTGCTATAAACAATTATTTTATACCAATATGTGTATTTCATATATTTAACACAATATAAGAAACCAATTTTAGGCGTATTTGTTTATAGAGTCAGTTGTAGTATGGACGTATGTAGAGACTCTGGCAGGTTTCGACAAAACTGATATTGGAAATAATCAATACTAAAATTATATATTATATTCTTTAATCTATCCCTGAGCCTGATATCTTCGGAATCGGGCCATTGACCCTTGATGGAAAAGCAGGGCATTATATGCCTGTCCCAGAATCCATAGCAATTGAACGCTTACTAAACTGTGACGTCATTCAAACTTTCCCTGAAGTATCTGACTAATCAACTTGCTCAAATGTGGCTTTCCAAAATTGCTATTAAACGGATCCCAAAACCGTTTCTAATTTTTTGATATGAGCCGAACGGGGATCAAACTTACAACCTTCTGCATGCGAACCTGACGCTTCTACCCTTTTACCACTGCTATGGTATTGATTAATTGAATACTTAGCGTCATTTTTATGCCATCGATGTCTAACAGACGATCAGTTAACCTAACCACTGTTTCCTGGGATCCTGAAAGGTTAACCAGTACTCGAGCACATCCCATCTCCGTAAGTAACTGATAACATTCTCACTTGAATCAGCGGTGAGAGACGAATGATAATGAGACACAATGTCGTATATCAGTCATTACGGAAACTGTTACCGGGCGAGGATTTGAACTCACGACACCTGGATTGACAGTTAGACGCGCTATCGACTGAGCTCATCGGGCCCTGCGCCCCTAAGTTTGAATAGACATGTACAATATGTAGTCAATAAAACATATTTTTATATACGAAATATGACACTGCTTCTCTGATTGTTTGTGCAGACATTGCTGCTAATTCCATATTATTTCCAATTCACATTGCTGTATAACTCGTTTGCAGGTTGTCTACGACATGTTTGCCCATAGCAAGCAAATCACTGAACGTTTCTGAACTTATCAATTATTTACTTGTAACCTATTTGCTCTCACTGAATTATTTTAAGTGGATACCAGGCGACGTTGACTGGATTTAATGATAAATCTGTGTGTGTTTAGACATCTTGTATCACATACTTTTGTCTATCACAACATTAGTCGGTACTATCTGGCGACTGTGAAACGTATAATATTGTTATCAATTCTGCTTCATTTGAATCACTGACGTAACTCACTCCGAGTTGTTCGAAAATAAAAACATAAAAACAGCATCGTTTAAAGTCTACCCTAGAACCTGATATCTCCCGAATCAGGTATATTTCTCTCCCCACTACCCCCTCTCCCCCCCCCCCCCCCCCCCCCCCACCACACACACATAATGAAAGAAAAAACAGAAATTCGATGCCTGACCAATCAACGTGCTCAAATGTGGCTTTCCCTGCATTGCTATTTAACGGACCAAGTAGAGACAGCTGGGTCCGTACTATAAACTAGCATCGTTTAGACCGGTTATAGAGACGGCGTGAATAATATAACTAACATGGTGCATGTTCTTAAATGCGAAGTATGCTTACAAGTGAATCCTTTGTCAGACATGTGTACAATTTACTTTGAACAGTTACTCGTTTTAATTGCATTACTTGGCCTACGAGGCTTGTGGTTCCGTGGTGCTTTTGCTGCTTACAGATCCACTTCTTCTGTTCTATATATATTGTATTTTGTATGTTTATTGCCCATGTATATTTTTTATATTTATTTTTTTCTTAGGTTGTTGTGTTGACTGTCTTTAGACTGCTACGTGTCCTCTTATATTATTTGTTTTGTTATCACCTTCCTGCTGATAATCTGAACAGTGCCTTATTGTTTATGATATTCTGAAACTGCAATCGTTAATTTCAAACCCATTTAACTGGTAGGCTGAATAGTGTTCGACTAACTTCAAATTTGAATGATATGTACGCCGATTTAGATGCAAGATGCAATTATTTCAATATTATATTTTTACTGAAGGCTGAATTGTCTCCATGTGTGTTATTGTCATATTGAATTTGATGTCATCATGCGGCAGTCTGTCTATGTTTTCATTTATATTTATATGACACAAGGGAACTATACGCCGTTATAGTATTGTTCCGCGAAATACAATAATACAGGAAAGTAACGCGTAGTGTTCCGCGTTCTTACACCCTGTCAGTGAATACCATCTGCGTCAAATTCTTATCATGACGGAGAGAAGCACTTTAAAGAAGCAATTTAAATTGTGCGATGAAATATTCATATCTCCGTCGCATTCCTCAACATGTAGTACATTAGAATATATATGGACAAATCGTGTTTATTATTCATATCTTTAAATAAATAAAGACGATTTGTCTATATATGTATGTGTATATGCATACAGCTGAGGTCTAATTCGTGGTCCCTGTCAGTGTATACCAAATGTGCTAGGTATTAATGCGGTAGAAAAAAAAATAATTGGAATATTACGATTAGATATCCATATTTCCATAAAGATAATTATTCTGTGTCTTAGATATCAAAATGTTTCATAGACACGTCGTGTTTATTAATATTTATATCTATATCGTAAAAAGCAAAAACATGTTATCTTCGATAACATTTCACACATTTTTTTAATTTTAAGCACGTTATTAACTTTGGCACAAACAGTATATCGTCTAAGACATGACAAAACTAAATATGTTAGTGTACGTAGCATAACAAAAATGACTCAAATGGTATACTTTAATCAATATTGCGTTCATTTCAAGCAATCGTTTATTATTGCATATTAAGTTCACACAAAGCGTATCCACTTTTACAACGAATGTAAAATTGCTATAAAGAAAATGCATCGTTTTCAGATTGAATTAACCTTTTCATTGTTAAATGATTGAAACGTGTCTCGTTCGCCTGCAATTGTCATAAACGTACATCACATATCACGATACCTTACCCATTGACCTGACGCGCGAGCGATTATCGCTCCGCCCACTGTTCACGTGGCGTAGTTTGTGTAAGTAAATACAATGTAATTAAATGTAGTGTTAACTTAGAGACTGTTCGCTTGTCTAAGGAAAAAGTGCGACAGTATCGACCGCCAATTGGATTATCGACTTGTTTGATTGACAGCCCTTGCCAGGTCAATTGCATTACAGCCGTTCTCACAATGAAACCAAATAAAAATACATAAAAAGAATTCTCGTCTATTTTGAATCTTTAATCATAAACATAAGTGCAGTTAACTTTCATCGAGTGTGTGCATAATTACTTTTAACCTTTTATAAGACCAAAGTTTTAAATCATTAATATTTCATTTTTTTTTAATTTTAAGATATGCGATAACAACATTGATCCAGTGTTGTCATCGTTCAAGCAGAATTCAGGTGTAAAAACTTAACTAGTATTACATCGTTGTGTCTATTAAGTTTTTGTTTTTTTTGTATTCACATGAAAAACTATATCAATGATTTGTAAGATGGTTTTTTTTATTTTCATAAAACAGGACTTATACGATTTATTATCTAGTCAAGGGACCATATTATGAACTTATTTAGTCTTTAACATTGTCAAATCTTACAATATACTCGAGGAAAACAACGTATTGAACCGCATGCAGATTTCAATATCCGTTAAGATATTACTTAAACTGATATATGAAATATATGGCTCAGTTTTATTTCAGATTTATCTCAAGTAAAGCAGATTGATTATAACCTTGATGAGATAAAGGAACACTGTTAAACAGTGTAAGTTGAGCATATTTTACTACCATGTCTGCAGTCTGGTAAAAACTCATTGCAGCAGAATGTTGCTTTATGATCGTAATTGTAAGTCTGTGGCTTTTATTTATCCAAATGAATGCTAAAACACGCACCACCCATAGAAATTACGTATAATAACTACAATATTATGGATTCAGAAGAATTATAACCAATCACTAAATTACCTTCTATCACGCATGTTAAGCAAAGGAACTGTTTAAAAATGCAATAAATTGTATAATAAAACATTTTATTGGTCTCAATCAAATATTAATGCTACACTGTTGTTTTAAAAACTGATTGTCTGTACCATAGTTCAAAGGTCGGAAGAAAGCCAATTCAATATTACGTTTATACGCATTATTTAAAGGTACAAAATCATTAAGTTTCCGGCATAAATTGATAAATTTACATGGGGTGCATAACATTGTGGTTGAACTGGGTTTCAACATCGCTTAGCGATGAATCCATCGTCAGAACTCGGAGATATTTTCTTTAAGAAACAATGTGTTCACATGTGTTAAGACGAGAGGACATTATAGAAAATTTATAACCCTTATCTCTATGAAACAATTTCACTTTTTCGCAAAGCTGACTAAAATCAAACAGAAACATTCTTAGTAACTAAATTTTAATTACAACGAAACTATTAACAAGTTAATTTCAACGGAATGAAGTGAATCGTTAGGACTGAATACAAACATGCTGGACAACATGTCACAAACAGAAATCCAAATTATTCTTGAGATAAAATATTACATATTTTCTACAAGACGACTGAATGGAACACTTTCCACTGTTGCTTTTAAAAACAGACTCAAATATACACTTTTATCACTCAAAGAAATAGCAATAAAAAACGGAAAAATTGATACCTTTAAAGCACAGTGGTATAAACTTCTGAATATTTAAATTAATACGACATATAAAGGGATAACTTTATCCTGGTAATGAAAATATGAAAAATAATCTTTAATAACAATGTTAGGACACTTGCAGAATCTGGACCCTGGCACATGACAATTTTCAATTATATTAGTGAATTACTACCACAAGACCGTATATGGAGAACATTGTGTAATATATTTAACCTAGTCAAAGTATATCACATTTACCATTTATTTCCCACTAGAAAAACAATGATATCTAGAAAACTGTAACAAAATAAAAAAAAAATCTACACCTTTTTTGAATTGGAGAAAGACTGAGAGAAAGAGATATGTTTTATAGCGAGAAAGATAATGATAATTTGTTATTTGATTACAACTATGCTATACTATGTATTTATAATGTAAATGAAAAGTGGAATAAATGTTAAAAAAAAACAAAAAAAAAACAAACAAAAAAAAACATGCGGGAGAGTGTCATTAGAACTTGATATGGCCATGATTGATACTGGCGATACACCAAACACATATTAGAGGCAACACTTGTGTTAAGATATGTTTAATTTCATATGACATTGTCCACTATTTTCGACTGTACAACTTACTGGTGTATGACCAGTGCGCTCGTTATTATCAATTCACGATGATTGCAATGTTCTTAATAAAATGACATTCCAAATAAAGTTTTTTTGTTTACAGGTTATTGCAGGAATACACTGCAAACGACAACCAAATCAGTGAGCTTCTCTGACCTCAATAAGTAGTTTTACGAGTCGAGACCTCAGATAGCGTCAACAACATAGATTGCAATATTCCTTCAGAAATGACTTTCTAAATTAAGTTTCCTTGTATCTTGTTTACATGTTATCGAAGGAGCTATCTGCCAACGGCAAGCAAATCACTGAACTTATACTGACCTCATCAAGTATTTATATGAGTCACAATCGGATATTATCATCAACAGACATTTATGAATAAACATACATTTTAAGACCGGCTTTTGTAAAAGTTTGATATCAACATGACCTTACAGACATCTTTCTCAATATCGTTAAAGTTGATATTTCATTCATACGATTTTTAATTGAATTTAATGACACTTCTCGATTGGTTTGTTTGCTTCAAAGGTCATTTTATATTTACATTCATTTGTCTATATTAGTACTAGTAAGCACAATCCATGGTGATACGAATAGACAGTTCTTTTTTTATTCTGATCAGAAAGTAATATTCGATATTCTTTTATATTGCGGAATAGTGCTCTTCTGTTTCAGGTCAGAGTTTTAGTATTTTGTTTCAAATCTAATAAGCTTTTGCATTGTGTAATAGTCTCTTGTAAATCATATAATTGATTGACTATGTACATATATTGTATAATATTGAAGTTATTATCATTGCGTTGTGCATAGATGAGATAGAAATAAAGATTACTTTAAACTTTACACTAACGTTATATGTGTTAAAATATTATCACCTAATATTATGATGTAGACTAATTTGAATGCGGATATATTTACGTATTGCTAATCACCTGAGCATATTTTTGCATCACCACATACGCATTTTCTATTGGTATGTCCTAAGAATAGAGAACTTATCCATAACTATTTTAAACGTCATTATTGTCATTGGCCTAATTTGAATAAATTTGAAAGTATTACGGCCTCCCCATGCACAAAGACAATTATAAACAATTTATCCAAATTATATATTTTGCCTTCCAACTTAGAATGAATATTTAGCATCAGACTTATATTTGCAGTAAATTGATAAATTTATAACATAATTATGTTCATTGTTAAAATGTATATAAACACGCAAGTGTTGTTTTATGCAGAATAAAATTATTATTTGTTGTTGTTGTTGTTGTTGTTGTTGTTGTTGTTGTTGCATGTACATAATGTCATAACAGGTATGGTGTAGCTAGACGCCTTTTATTGATATTGACTTATTTGATGATTTGGTGACGGGAAATGATAAACTATGCGTATGCTCGCAGATTTAGTTGAAGACCGTAAGCATTGTATTTTTACAAGTGGCTGTTCCAAAAAGATGTCTTCTCTTTGTATGAACTGAATTTATAATGATTATTTTTTAAGTGAATGTCGCTGTGGTGTTGGTCGCTGTTTGCTTTTATAATATACAGCTGGACATACATTTGGACATATATTTTAACATGCTTACGAACTCGTTTGTCTAACGCAACACGTACTAATGGTATTATTTAAATACCTGTCTCATGTGTTGAGTAGTTTACAGTTGGTCACAGATGAACAACTATAAACTCGGTTAACTATTGTGTTTACCATCGAGCAAATTACGTATCTAAATCAGGATTAACTGTAATCGTGTCTTTGGTCACTCTTCATTTGTTAGTCATTTTAAGTCAACTCTCACTAATGTTGGTGTTTGGCTCTGCAACATTTGAGTATCATGCCGCAAACACATGGTATAATAACCCACCCAGTCGCATTACACTGAAACCGGGCTGAGCGCCAAGCAAGGAAGCTTCTAGTACCATTGTCAAGATATGGATTACTATTCGAATATACAGTAAGCATCTTAAATACGAGTGTCGTAATAAGTTTGGCGTCTTAGTTTTTAGTATGAAAATTGTTTAATAGTATTAATCTTGCCAGAGTTGTTTTATAGTTGACACTTATTGGTTCGAATGCTATCTTTTAATGCTTTAGATATTTAAATCTTTCATTTCCTGAACTTACAACACCGCGAATACAAATCTTGAAAGTGGTAATTACAAAACGATAAACGAATGTAATTCGTTCCAGTGTGAACTCGCGTTTTAAGATTGTTTTAAATGTCTGATTGGCTATGTAGTCGTCACGTATATGTACAAAACCAAACAACAGTATAACTTCGTTGGCTCAAACACGGATGCCTCAAACACCACATATAGCTCAAACCACTTATGGTATGGTATGATATTGAACATTACTTAACTGTTTGTCCAGTACCGTCGGATTCCAGCCATCGAATATTTACTGTATTTGATGTTTCTACGCATATTCTTTTCTTGATATTTCTGGTGCATTTATATCATTTCAATTACAGTTGTTATATATATGGACTTTGTAGACTCCAATTGTTAGAAAATGCATTCCTAAATCATTTATTGAACACAGACTAATACATCAACCCTTAATTGCATTTTTTAGTCTGAGGAGAAGAAAAAAGAGTTTTAACACGAGTAAGTATAATTTATTTATTCATTTCTTTAATGAAGTTTAACACCATTTTCAACACATAGCAGAATATATATGGCATATCAAGTTTTACTGCTGGAGAACTACCTCAGAATTAGTCTGAGATGAGACAGCGTTTCTTCCGGAGTAACTGGCAAACTGTCTCTATCGAGTGGGTCTTGTAAAATGAAAGTAAAATGTATTCATTATAATCTAAAATGAAAAACAAAAACAAACACATGTTGTCATGATTGAAACAATTGTGAGACAATTAAAACAATGTTTTGATTAATTTTTAGATGAAACCTACGTCAAATTTGATATTTTGTTTATTTTGGTGAAAATGAGGTTCTAACGATACATGTTAGTATGACTCTGATATTTTGTTTTGCGTTCATTTTCAAATTATTTGACAAAGTTTCGTTTAATAATCGTCTAAAACATTCTATCATATTTTTGTACAGCTTTTCGAGAAGAGAAAAGATAAAGAAATTTTCTCTTTTGAAAAAAATATTTGTTCTAATAACAATTACCTAAACCGTTCTATTTTCTAAAATATTAATCGTACGCCCCTATTTTTTTGAAACAATGTCAATATGTTTTGTGTTAAAAAAGGACATATTTGTGGTTATAACTATCCAATGTACTGAGTATAACGCCGACACATTTCACGTTATATATGGCATATCACGTTTTCATGGTGGTGAAGGACATCAGAGTGAATCTGAATAGAACCACCGTTCTCTCGCAAGTAACTTCTCACATAATTGTCTTTAGAGCGAGAGGGACTCGAATCTACGACCTTAGCAGTGATAAGGTATCTTGAGACGGCGCCTTAGACCACTTGGCCTAGAAGGATCCTTCATTTAAGAAACAATAACAAATTTCACGTGTATTCGTGTAATAATTTCATATTAACCGATAATACATAAGTTGTCCACACTAAAACCATTATTCCAAACAGATACATTTGGTAAATAAGCATAAAGCATGTAAATATACGGACCTGGTTTACTTTGATCTAATATAAGAACATGGTATTAAACTGTAAAACAACGTCGAGTGAGCATCTTTTAACACCAAGTTAAGTATGAATACACCGTCTGGAAAACATTCATTCCAGCAGTTTGTTGTTTTACGATCAGAATAGTAAGTCTATAAAATTCTATTTCCTAAAATGAACGTGAAATTACGCACCAAAATAAAGTTTATGTACAATAAATCCAATAATATGGATTCAGAAGAAATAATTTTTAATTTACTACAATGTCTTCAACTGAATTGTCTCATATCACGTATGCGTTCGAAAGTAAATGTAAAACCATAAAATAATGTAGATTGACATATAAACATAGTTCCGATAATTGTTAATTGTTACCTTCTATGTTTTAAAACTATTGGTCTATGATGTTGTTTAAAGGTTCTTAAATTGCTAATACCTCTTTCCTACGCGTTATGTTTAAGGTTCTAGAGCTTAAACTTTTGTTCAGGAAATACAATTACAGTAAAACTTGGTGGCTCGAACACGGATGGTTGGAACAACATATATAGCTCGAACCACTTATCTGGTCCAGGCCGAATTCCTGTTTCGATGTATTTGCATGAACATGTATAGTATGATGTTAAACTATACTTGGCTCGAACCACCCTTAACTCAAACTATTGTGTCCAGTCCCGTCGGATTCGAGCCATCGAAGTTCTACAGTATCTCATTGATATTCGGCGTGTAATATGTCCTTGAACAATGTACAGAGACAAACTGTTATTTGCTAAAATTATAAGGGTCTGTTTTACAAATTATTAATCGTCTTAATCGTCTATTACTTCAACACTACAAAAATTCAGTAATGTTGCATGATTTACATGTGCCTCAGCATTGACATCACTCAAGTACGCATTCAAATCCTAAAAAGTAGTAAATAATTTACAAACAAAAAAACAAGATGACATTGGCGTATCAAAATTATCTCAGTATATTTTTAATTCATATCACATACATGTTCATGTTACCGTTTTAGAAAAAAATCTAAGTGGGGTTCCTTTATTAATGACGTTTTGTTTGATGATGTGATGACAGGGAAAGAGAGAGGATATATACGCCTGTGAGCGCCATTAAACCAGGTTTGGCTGGACTTTCGATTAGTGGCATATATATAATATGACATTAGCATCTGATCCAACGTTTACTGCTAATTACAAAGACTGCTTTTTCGCAGTTTTTGATGAAGAATCCGGTTGCAATGTTCCAATGGGTATGACCGTTAACTCATTCGGTTTCGTTTTATTTATATTTATGCAACACATCATGAAACGGAACGTTCCGACATAATTATTTCATAAAATAAAATGCATTTGACGTCCAGGGTACATACAACCTGTCAGTGCATAACAGCTGAGCTAGCTATTAATGCGAAAAAAAAAGAAGATTAAATATTATCCATATCTCCCATACCGATTATCATGCAAATCAGAATATGAACTGACACATCCTGTTTATTCATCATATCTATATTCATAATTAAGCTGTTAATGCAGAACAGTATGGTTTTTTTTAATAGTATTTCACAGTTCGTGTAAATGTTGTTCATGTTAAAGCCGTTGCATGCATTAGTAAACAAAATATTTAGTCATTACATGACAGGACTCTTGACACATATGTTAATGTTCGTACCATAACAGAAATGACATTTTATTCTTTCAATGCAGTACTGATTTAAATAAATCAAGTAGCATTGCATGTAAAAATCGCATTACGTTTCAAGTTTTATACTGAACGCTTTTAGGAAAATGGAGCGTTTTCAGGTTAAATTAACCATTTAAAGTTTAATTAGTTCAATTGTAATCATTCATGTTTGTTAATCGTAAATGTGTAAACAAGGGATAATTTTCCACTTGTATTACTACAATGGCATGTTTGACTTTGTTTCCAAATGATTCTAACCACAGTAATATCATTTTATAAAGTATTGCCTGTATGCAGACACTATCATATTGGTAACATGAATATTATCAACGTTTTCTGAATATTGTTTCCATAGTATTTGACTTATATCATTTACTCAAGAAATAATAAAATATGATCACTGTATTGAGCGTATTAACTCTAAAGACATTTAACTCGGTAACAGGCAGGTTTTTGCAGTTAATCATTTAAACATTCCAAATAACATTCTGAAAAAGAACTTTCCAACTTGGTCTACGCGCCCAGGCTAGACTAACACAGCACCAAGGTTAGACTAAAATAGAGTAAATGAGTGAACGTGATATCATTTCAATTTGATTTTATCTGTTATATAAGTTTACATATTGTAGACTTTGTTTGATCTCTAATTTGTTTATGATCAAATTGTTGTCTATATTTAGAATTGAGATTTAGTTTCAATTTCATCAGTACGATTATAAGATATTGCTTTTGTCACTTTTTGCCAAATTTTGAATACCAAAATCCTTCATCTTTTGTAGACATTCACAAAGCGTTACATATGATAAGCTGCATCCATAAACTAAATTGTTTAAGCTTATATGTGAATAAAGGGATCCAGTTTATCTAAATATGTTCGCATGTTTAATTATAAAAGCCACGCAGCTTTGGTTATAATAAAATCAGATATAAGAGCAATGTACGTTAGTAAAAGTTGATTTGGGGCACTTTTGTTGTCAGAAACTACTGAAATATCAGTGCAATATCAATTCCAGCATTTTTGTCAGAAACTACTGAACTATCGGTGCAATATCAATTCCAGCATTTTTGTCAGAAACTACTGAACTATCGATGCAATATCAATTCCAGCATTTTTGTCAGAAACTGCTGAACTATCAGTGCAATATCAATTCGAGCAGTTTATTGTTTTACAATCGGCATTCTACGCATACCGACATTTATTTCTCAATGTTAATGCGAACGTTCAGAACAAAATTGGAGTTGATGTCAAATGAATACACTAATTTTAATTACCTATTATCACAAATGCTTAGCAACGGCAAACTTATTAGATACCTGTGTTTAGATAATGCATTGTAGCTGTAATATTGTCCTATAATGTTTGCTATAAAAACAAACTCTTGTATGATTAGTAAAATCCTAACTGCATACGCAAACAATTGCAATATTTTTATCGACCTGATTTTGCAAATTGAGTTTCCGTTATATTGCAGATAAGCCAGTGACACAGACATAATTGACCTTGTCAGTTATTTACCTATGCATTATCTCAGGTGGCATCATCAACAAATAGAGATAAACCTATACATAAACTCAGACTTTTGTTTAAGTGTCATGTCTATATGTCCTTATTGAATTCTTTATAAATTGCCCAAGACGTACATTACTGTTTCACTGATGTAGATCTTTGAAACCAAATCCTAGATATATCATTAAGCACAACAATAAAAGTAACAACAATACTGTGGTGTAACTAATGTGGTGTAACAACAATACTGTGATGTAACTAATGTGGTGTAACAACAATACTGTGGTGTAACTAATGTGGTGTTACAACAATACTGTGGTGTAACTAATGTGGTGTAACAACAATACAGTGGTGTAACTAATGTGGTGTTACAAAATACTGTGGTCTAACTAATGTGGTGTAACAACAATACAGTGGTGTAACTAATGTGGTGTAACAACAATACTGTGGTGTTACTTATGTGGTGTAACAACAATACAGTGGTGTAACTAATGTGGTGTAACAACAATACTGTGGTGTAACTAATGTGATGTAACAACAATACTGTGGTGTAACTAATGTGGTGTAACAACAATACTGTGGTGTAATTAATGTGGTGTTACAAAATAATGTGGTGTAACAACAATACTGTGGTGTAACAACAATACAGTGGTGTAACTAATGTGGTGTAACTAATGTGGTATTACAAAAAATATGGTGTAACGACAATACTGTGGTGTAACAACAAAACAATGGTGTAACAATAATACTGTGGTGTAACTAATGTGGTGTAACAACAATACTGTTGTGTAAATAATGTGATGTAACAACAATACTGTGGTGTAACTAATGTGGTGTAACAAAATACTATGGTGTCACTAATATGATGTAACAACAATACAGTGGTATAACAACAAAACTGTGGTGTAACTTATTTTGTATTTCAACAATGCTGTAGTGTTACTAATCTGGTGTAACAACAATACTGTGGTGTAACTAACGTGATGTAACACGCGGCAGAGATTTGCTAAAGGCATTTGAAATTATTTAAATTTTTAGTTCATAAACAAATACATTTATTTTAGCTCGATATCGAATTGTTATTAATATTCATTTCATTTTACCTGGATAAAATCAGCACTGAGTGTGTTTATTTGAGTGACAATCGGGCCGAGCCGGGGATCGAATACACAACCCCTAGCTTGAGTGCTCATCAATACGAGGTGTATCTAAAAATACGTGGCATTTTTTAATGTTTTCAACATTTAATTGCACAAGAATAAAATGATAGAGCCATATAATAGTAATATTTCCTCTATGCCACTGGCAAATTTCGTATCTAAATTGAAAACGGTTATCTACCAACAGCATGTTAGAGCAGTCTGATGCCATCAACGACGTCAGATTTTAGCATGACGTTTAACCGGCCAAATCATATCTTATCAAAGTGTCCACCAGGCTTGTACATATTTTTTCACCCATTTATCACACACATCTCTATATGACTCTTCCTTGAACTGTGCATTGATGTAATGAGTTTGAAACTGAAGTTCATGTATATTTGACCAGTTAAACATTGTGCAAATACTTGACGTCGTTGACGTCATCGGACTGCTCCGGACAGCCATTACATGCATATTTTCTGTAGCTGTTGCTATGTAACGACGGTATTCAATATCAATATGAAATTAAGCAATTGCATAGAGGAAATATTACTTTTTATGGCAATATAATTGTTATTTATGTGCTGTACTAAATGTAATTTTGAAAATATTACAAAAAGTCCATTTGGCTTTTTTACACACCTCGTCTGACCGCTACACTACCGTTCGCTTTTGTATAGTTGCTTCGAATCTACACAGTGAGGTACTTTAACCACAAATACAGAAATGACAACAAGAGTGGTGTCTGAAACTTTATTCCAAGTTAATTATTTCCCAATCAAAAGTATTTGTTTAAACCACCAATATTGAAAGTGGCAATTATGTACAAAAATAAAGATGTTAAATAACCGTTCGCAAATCATTAAAATGCTATAGTCCTATAAAACATGAATGAATGAATGATGCACGTCGACAAATAAATAGGTCATTTTGTGCGCGCAATTATAAAACATGAACTCCACGGCCAAATATTAAACAAACATATGAAGAAATCGTCATTTAACTAAACAATTGTTCCACATATTACGCTCGTTAATCGTGTTTGATTAAATAATACACTTAAAAATATCATGCTAAAACTGAACCTACTCACGACAATCTTTTTACGGATTCCGACAACAACAAAATAAATCGTTAATAGTTTCGCAGTTTAATCCCGACTTCTACTTTTATGGCGAACATAAAACTGCGTTAAAGGAAATGAAAACAAATTGAAGATTGAATTAAACAATTTTATGTTTAGATCTATTCAAACGAGTTTCGCTCGGGTTCATTTATGACAATCATAATGTAATGCAGTATCTACACAATATAATAAAGTATCTATATAATGTAATAAACAGTCTGAATAATGTAATAAAGTATCTACACAATATAATAAACTATCTATATAATGTAATACAGTATCTATAGGACATAATAAAGTATCTATATAATGTAATGCAATATCTACAGGACATAATAAAGTATCTATATAATGTAATGCAGTATCTGCAGAATATAATAAAGTATCTATATAATGTAATAAACAGTCTGAATAATGTAATAAAGTATCTACACAATATAATAAACTATCTATATAATGTAATACAGTATCTACAGGACATAATAAAGTATCTATATAATGTAATGCAATATCTACAGGACATAATAAAGTATCTATATAATGTAATGCAGTATCTGCAGAATATAATAAAGTATCTATATAATGTTATAAACAGTCTGAATAATATAATAAAGTATCTACACAATATAATAAACTATCTATATAATGCAATACAGTATCTACAGGACATAATAAAGTATCTATATAATGTAATGCAACATCTACAGGACATAATAAAGTATCTATATAATGTAATGTAGTATCTGCAGAATATGATAAAGTATCTATATAATGTAATGCAGTATCTGCAGAATATAATAAAGTATCCACATAATAATAAACAGTCTGAATAATGTAAAAATGTATCTACACAATATTATGACGTATCTACATAATATAATGAAGTACTTACAGAATATAATAAAGTATCCACATAATGTAATAATGTATCCACATAATGTAATGAAGTATCTACACAATAAAATGACGTATCTACATAATGTAATAAACATTCTACATAATATAATAAAGTATCTATAAAATGTAACGAAGCAGCGACGTAATGTAATAAAGTATCGACATAATGTAATAACGTATCTACATAATATAATGATGAATGCACATGATATAATAAAGAATGCACATAATACATATAAAATGGACCATATAAGACAGCTATGGCGTTCCATAATGACAAGTTTCATTAAAGTTATATTCAATGTTCAGTCATCACCATACAAGCAACACCAATTAAATCATAAAGAATTTACGTTAATTATTTCACATAAAATTTAAATTAGTCTCATAAGAATAAGAATGATTTAAGAAACAATTACACTCAATTAATTATAATTATTGCTAAAACTTTAAATGCAATCTAGAAAATTAAAATTTAAAACTTCTCTTTAATTTGTTAAAGCAGTATTGAACAGTGGTGTGTGAGCATATTTAATAACCACGTCAAATATAATTCCATTGCTATGAAAATTAAGCAGTCGTTTGTTTAACAATCATGTTTTTAAGTTTATGGTACTTTGTTTCTGAATGTTAAAACATGACATTGTTAACAAAGTAAAAAAAATTAAAACAATATGAGTTTAGAACAATTCTTTATGATTGTTAACACTGTATTCAATTGTTCAACAAAATACCTCAGCCGTGCGTGCTTAGTATACCAATAAAGCAAGTCAAAGCTATAAAAAAAATGTAAAATGTAACATTTTAACAACGTTCTGTCAGTTTCTTAATTCTAAAATGATAGTTCTTCGATAAGTGGTTAGTCGTTGTATATAATTATGAATAATAGTCTTCATTTTCATAATAAATTGATAATTTGTTGCCTTTTTGACGAGAAAAGATATTCGAATCCGGCAATGTATACGCGCATCATCCTAATAACTGTGTAAGTTTATTTTAAAACGAACGATTGGACATACCTCATAGTTTAAAGGTCCGGAAACAGCCATACTATAACATTTCTATTAAAGGAATGGAATAATGCAATTTCCGGAAAATGCAAATTGTGTCAACAATTTATCAGTTATAAATTGCTCTTTAGTTCAGGTAGAATACAGGACTGTTAATCGACGAACCCCACGACAAATCAATGTAAATCTGAGCAGGGTACTGAGTCACCAACCGTTATTTGCATGAACTTAAAAAACTATTTAGGGTTCACGAGTAGTCAAAATCGACCCAATCTCAAAAATTGATAAAATTATATGTGTGTAATCTTGAAACAGTTTATTTTTTGTATTTAGTACTATTTTTTCATATAACACAATATTGTGTAAACACTGTACATTTACATATATTGTGCCGAAGGACAAACACGTTATTCTGGCGACGTACGTAAAATGACGTCGTAAACGACCGTGATAATGATGTTCAGTTAGTTTTCGATGAGAATTTTTTTGATGTTTTCGATTCGGGGACATATTCGAATTGGAAAACCAATTTCAGTAAAATAAAATACAAATTTCCAACTTTCGCACCCATTAAAATCGAATATTTATGTTACATAACGTGTTCTAATTATAAACCTCTACCTTTACACAATGAGCCTCGTAACGCGAGGTAATAAAGGGGCGAGATGTTAATGAGTTTGCACCTTTTTTTCTGATGCGATTATAGGTGAGAACTAGCCTGATTAAAAAAATGCGTGAACACGCATGTTTTTCCGATCTAACAACAGGCCATAACAACTCAATAATACAATACACAAACAATATGCCATACAGTATTCACAAAATAGTGATACGAAATTGTACATGAAAAGAAATGCATTTATGGGATGCCATTCATGTATTCCATACAGGTATATTTAGCATAGTTCTTCCACACCCAATAAGCCCATGTGGTTCCGGCTAAGAATAGAATCACTGTCGATCTCTGCAGAGGGGTAGGACTCTTCCGTATGGATGTCATGTTCATTTTATCATTTTTGTTATGTTCATCATTGTGGTTAAATTACATAACCCCATGTGGTTCCAGGAAGCCATATGAGTGATGGCAAGAATATAATCACTGTGGCTCATGCATGTCGTAAGAAGCGATAATATTAGCTATTCGGTAGAATTTGCTGAAACTATGCAGTCCCTTACGAGACTCGATCTTCAGACCTTTCAGTTTATAACTTAACATGCTACCACTACGCTATTGCCACATTCAGGTATTTGTTAAATAATTAAGTTATTATTGATAGAAATGATATCTAACGAAACTTGCATTGTGCATTGCATTGTGCTTGTTTGTATTTTTTTCAGGTTAGGGTCGTTCTTTCTATTAAAAAAATTAAAACCTGAAAGACAATGCATTAACTCGTTCTTATCAATAGATTTGCAGAGCATTCGGATTCGCCCCTGACCCTATTCGTACTTGCACTGTAGCACATCGTTATAAATATAATTATACATCAGGTTACAAATTTTGCCTTTAGTACGATTTAAATGAAAATAAAACATATTAAGTCTCTTTTCACACCTATTTGAATAATAAATAGTATAACACACATAAATTATAAAATAACCTTTTTGAAATGTAGGTGCCGAAACAGCATTCAGGTTCCAACGCAAAACTCCGTTGACGATGAACGGAATATTAAATCTTAGTACGAAATAATTAGAATATTTAACGTTATGCTGCATGTAAGCATTAACTGACACTGTTGAATAATAAATTTGGATTTTTTTTCAAATAAGAAAATAAAATGTTCTGGAAATAAAACAAACCATATCCGATATACGTGATATCCGAATAAAAGCGGGTTGCTACAGACGTCAAACATTGACGACTCTCACCATTGAGCGGAAAACAATGCAAAATACTCAAAATCAAGAGGGGGGGGGGGGGGGGGGGGGGGGGGGGCAATCATACACAACAAATCACTTAATAATTAATACAGTTTATAATATTTAACATTTGTATAATATAATTCTATTTCCTTAATCATTTATACTAGCATTTATGTGTTCCTATCACGTGTGCTGTAACGAGAAACGGACAAGAAACAACCCGGTTTGGGAACGAATTTTTAATTACTTTTATATGAGCGTAAGTGTCACCATACTAGATATTTCTATGCATGTTTTGTTTTGATACCAGTAAGTGTTTGACTAATTTTCAGGAATGGCGAAGAACACGCTCGATGTAAAAAAACACTAAAGAATGTTTGAATATCCATGCAATTTTCTTAAGTATGGGATATATTTAGGGTCAATAAAAAACAACAACATACAATCAGGACACTGTATTATATATGAATGGATCATTGAAGTGTCACACACCATCAAACAGGTGGTATATTATGTGTTCAGTTTATATTTTGTAATTTTATTGGACCAAATCAAGGCATCCTTAATCTAGCCTTTTTGTAATCTGGAGAAAATTTAAAATGTGACGTGGCCTTTTGACAGTTGATAAAAATACATAATACAATTGTTTCTACTTTCATTGAACGACTAGGTGTTTTCGTGCAAAATCATTTGCTTGGAATATTGTAGAATATCGTACACGATGAAAAGGTATAATGAATTATAGAAGAATAAAATCAATAAAGTCCCTGTACATTGATAATTAAATAATTGTATATAATGAAAATTTGCCGATAAGTTTGAAGATTCAGAGTGACCTGTAATGGTAGATATACACGGGGAAGTAGTGTGGTGGATATAATATACACGGGGAGGTAGTGCGGTAGATATAACATACACGGGGAGGTAGTATGGTGGATATAATATACACGGGGAGGTAGTGCGGTAGATATAACATACACGGGGAGGTAGTGTGGTGGATATAATATACACGGGGAGGTAGTGCGGTAGATATAACATACACGGGGAGGTAGTGTGGTGGATATAACATACACGGGGAGGTAGTACGGTAGATATAACATACACGGGGAGGTAGTGCGGTAGATATAACATACACGGGGAGGTAGTGTGGTGGATATAATATACACGGGGAGGTAGTGCGGTAGATATAACATACACGGGGAGGTAGTATGGTGGATATAACATACACGGGGAGGTAGTACGGTAGATATTATATACACGGGGAGGTAGTGCGGTAGATATAATATACACGGGGAGGTAGTGTGGTGGATATAATATACACGGGGAGGTCGTGCGGTAGATATAACATACACGGGAAGGTAGTATGGTGGATATAACATACACGGGGAGGTAGTACAGTAGATATAATATACACGGGGAGGTAGTATGGTTGATATAATATACACGGGGAGGTAGTGCGGTAGATATAACATACACGGGGAGGTAGTGCGGTAGATATAACATACACGGGGAGGTAGTATGGTGGATATAACATACACGGGGAGGTAGTACGGTAGATATAACATACACGGGGAGGTAGTATGGTTGATATAATATACACGGGGAGATAGTGAAGTAGATATAATATGCACGGGGAGGCAGTGCGGTGGATAAAATATACACGGGGAGGTAGTGAGGTAGATATGATATACACGGGGAGGTAGTATGGTGGATATAACATACACGGGGAGGTAGTGCGGTAGATATAACATACACGGGGAGGTAGTATGGTTGATATAATATACACGGGGAGATAGTGAAGTAGATATAATATGCACGGGGAGGCAGTGCGGTGGATAAAATATACATGGGGAGGTAGTGAGGTAGTGAGGTAGATATGATATACATGGAGAGGTAGTGCGGTGGATATAATGTTTGCGGCTCACGCCCAAACTCACATACGTGTACTTGATTCCGGGCAGAATCGATGAATACAAAACCCAAAACTAGTTCTGCACAGGAAGTGGAATAGGAGTTGAGTCAAGTCAGTACGTCATTGCATACTTTAGTGCTACATCACTTATGTCTACTGAGTTTTCTATAAACAATCCTTAATCAGCTCTACCTTTCTTTTTTAATGTTTATGTAAAGAAGTGGCTTTACGGTATATAGTAACAATTATACAAACTAAACACTATTTCACGTCATAAAAATAAATGTTTTTATTAAAAAAAAAAATATTTAACCGGATTGGTGAGCTCAAACTCATTTGATAAACCTAAATCACCAAGACTGTTAAAGGCACATTTCATTGTTAAACTCTCAATAAACATTAGATAAATATAACTGTTTAGGCATAGTTCTTGCAGAAAACAGGCAATATGCATTCTTATTTTATGTGGTCAGCTCAAACTCATATCTTAAGTTGTATCGATTATGTGAAGGTAATGAATCAGAAACTTTACTGTCATATTGACCTTTAAGAAGTGTTTAAACACAAATGTTACATGAAGTGCACGAAACACATGACTTTATATCTATATATTGCTCTTCCGATCTAGTATAATTATTTTTTCTGTTTTATCAAGTTTTTCGCGAGTGAAGACTCTAGAACGAATCTGAGTAGAACCACCATCCATCAGCAAAAACGTAACTTGCAAAATTACCCTTGTAAAGATTTTGAACCGAGCTTGGCTCGTACGCACGACCTTAACAGTGATAGTTAAGTATTCATACGTCAACGTCTTAAACCACGGAGGATATACCTTCATATGTTTTGTTTATTGAAGTATTTAGAGACGCATAAACTGTCCGTTTTATGGCGGTATTCCCAGTTGTCACCTCTCCTATATGTACATAGTGCACTTATCATAATTGTCTTTATATGTTTTATGACATTTTTATTTTTTTTTATCATATTCACTGCTTTCTTTAAAAATTAATGTAAAGATCCAGTGAAGTATCCCAAAACAATTCAAATCATTTAGATTGTATAAAACATGTTTGATTGCAACACATTACATATCTGGCAAGAAAACGAACACCGTTATTTTTTGATAATAGTAAGTATAACTATTAATTTTGTTTTGTAAATAGCAGTAATGTTTCTAATCGAAGTTCATAGTTATAAACTATAGCGCGTCATGGGTAAATCTACAATTTCAAGTTTCAGCCGAGGATTGGACCCGGAATCTTTCCTACATTCACGATTCCGTCAACATTTTATTCTCAAAAGGTGCTTATTTCTAAACTTCTATAGTCATAAAATAATAAGTTACGCAGTTGTAGAGACAGTGATATGCCGTGGTAGGAGTGTAACTTACGTTTTAAATATTCTAAAGATAATATTATAAGTGCATAAACAATGAGTTATAAGTCTGTGGAATCATTCAGTGAAGAACAATTCATCACTGAACTCTCAGAACAACTATGGTCAATAAGTGATATGTAAAACAACCTGGATGGTTCATTTGACTTTCAACAAAATGTTTCTCAGCAATATATTAGAGAAGACATGTCCAAATCGAAAAAAACACGAAATGAAATTATATAAACCAAATTGGGAAAATATAGATATGATGGATGCCATAAATAAACGAAATAGCTTCCATAAGAAAGATGATGCAAGCTTCAAGTTTTGGCGGCAAAACGGTAAAATTGTTCAAGCTAATCAAAATTATTAAACGGCATTCGAAGTAGTTGTAATCAACTAGGTCCAAGGCTCTGGACCAAAAAAAAAAGATATAAATAAAATGTACCAACGGGTTGATTGTTATTTATAGCTCATCCAATTATTTTGCCGTTTTGACAAGAATGCCCTGAAACCGGATAACGACAATAAAACTGTTCCGTATCTTCCATGTTCTTTCTAAGATACATAAACGTGACGTTCCAGAACTAATGCTATAATGGAAAGAATTGATAAAGACCTATCATTTGATTTATCGTTTTTCGTCTACTCTTTTGAATTCGGATAATCTTTGCCGTTTTGTATTATTTAGGAAATGTATCTCTGTACAAACTATTATTAAGTATGTGTGTTAACACATGGGCTATAAGAGAGACTGACATAGTAAGAAACCGATCCAGTAGATTTTGCTTTGTGAAGAAATTTTAGTTGATTATCAAAAAATGAAGGTGATATTTGTAGAATTTGGAATTGCTGAGAATTTTCTCAGAACTGATATTTGTCGGATGAGGATTGTCATAATATATTATTGGAGGACTGTCTTGATGAAATGTTTCATGAACCGTTAAAAGCGAATCAAAGCGGTGTGAGTGCTGTATATCTGTAGTTGCAAATGACTTGATGGAGAAGTAAGTTTGATTTTCTTCAAAATTACTACTTCAGCATTTCGAAATAGTCTGATTTCAGTATCTTATTATTTGTTTTCAAATTATTCCATTTTGTTTATATCAAACACAACATAAAACTACAGAACTTCAGCATTATATTTATAAAAATAAACTAAGTTTAATATAGTATGATAATACCTGTACCACACAAACAGTGTGATCTCGCAAATGTATTACAGGCTTATCAATGTATTTATTTCATAAATAAATTATAAACTAAAAACGTAGACAATCAATTTCAATGAGTAACTCAGTTTTATCAAATTTAGTATAAAATGCTATTAAGGTGATACATAACACATCCAGTAGGACCATGACGAAGCAACGTGCAATTGCTGTACGGAATGTGAGATACTCTGCCACATATCGATAAGAAAATTAAGCGAATATTGGCAAATATATCTGGAAACTTTATAACATACTATAATTGATCCCGTTCATCGTCATACTATAACATAAAATTAAATAGTCTTGTATATTTGACAAAATACATAGACAATACACTTTCAGCAAATAATAGCAGCACATATTATAATAACTTTGAAAAGTCATTTCAAAGCGCTTCAGAAAATATATTGATTTAGCAGCAGACATACCTATGTTAAAAACAATACTGTGTTGCTGTTGTCATTAATGCTGTTGATTATTCCAGTAGAACGTCTGTTTTTAATTGCTCAGTTTTTAATTGAGTATTTCTTTAATTGGGTATAGTTTTACAAATCCCACGTTACTTTAACAACTATAATAAAACAACTATCTCTTTTGAATTGTCAAATTCAAGTTTATCATTTTGTTTTTTATTTGTACCAAAAAGTAAATGCTCACGTCTGATTATGTTGATGGCAGACTCCACACAGTTGAATTATAAAGCGAAGACTCCATGTATTACAACAGCCATATAATCAGACATTTTGTATAATATACATTTAATACAATTGAGAATTTGTGGGTGTAATATTATTTGACAGAAGTAAATAAAACCAATTAAAACATGTTGATTCTATCATATGTCACGGCAACGAAGGCCAAATGAGATTTCTGGACTCAAGTTCCAAATTTAATAATAAAGCTATTTATTATATGTTTTAGGATTTCGAAAAAGAAATCTATGTGTTTATACGAACATATTTTATGTTGTTGAAGCAGTTTTTGTAATACAAAAAATAACCCATATCCATGACATTTTTTCGCAGTTAAACTGCATATTTATATCACGTACCATAAATTATGGATATTCTGTTAAATAACATGTTGCATTTTGTCATTGTAGCGTAAAATTATTTTATTTTGTTGACCAAACACTAAATCGTTGCCTGCGACAAAGTCACTCACTGGCCTGTATCGGGCTATGCTAAAACATTGACGAATAAAACGGAAAATGCCGAACTACCTATTGACGAATTTGTCATAAATTAGTTAAACTACAACGGAATCAACATTATATCATAATGTGATTCAATAAACAACATTTTTTTTGACATTCACTGAACAGAAAGTTATAGGTAATGCATCTTTAAGTTCCATGTTACTTTCAAGATCATTATTCAATTTAAGATATATAATTTAAGCTTTCTATTTCCAAAACGTAAATACATTCTTTATATATTATATATCATTATAACGACTGATCTCTAACTGATTAATATATCTATACAGCGTCTGTTTGACTAAAATACAATACTTTTCAATGAAATAAGAACTCTATGTCTGTCTCAGATGTTAAACAAGACTAGACAGTTTAAATATAAATATCTGAATTGTTTCAACATATCAACATTTATCAAACTTTATTTTAATATTAAAATTAGTATTTACTTTCTGCTTGATTGAGCGCTATCCTTTCCTATTCTCATTACATGCTTTATGTTAGGACCTTAAACTATATGAGTTGCTGTCTCATAACAAAGGAAAGTATCATTATCAAACAAAGTGTTAGAAGTAATTCAAACAGATGATGTTAAACAGTACATGAAGAATCATACTTATATTATAGTGGACTTCAATATATATAATTCATCGTTATTTAACCCTTTACGTCATTTAGACGCCTTTGGACACCTAATATAGACGCATTTGGACACCTAATTTAGACGCCTTTGGACACCTGATATAGACGCCTTTGGACACATCTAATATAGAAAGCTTTTGAATTATTGGGTGAATTATGTTTATATTAACTGACAGAGTGGAAAACAGTGCAGGAAGTGTTCAGATTGCTCGTAACGAGCAATCTGAACTCTTCCTGCACTGTTTTCAAAGACCTTCTGTGATTTGTGCGGGAAAACGCGTATCTATAGAGTAAAGGGTTAAACAAATACATTAGATGCACGCAAAAATACGTGAGTGAACATACATAACGTTTACTTACATGCATGAATATAATTTGAAATTAATCATATATTTATAAAACACATTTACAAATCAGTTTATTGAATTTAAAGCATTTGATTGTTGCTTAAATTTGTGATTTTGTTATAGGCAAGAAATTGTAAATTTTAAGTCTTAATAAAAGTATGGTATGTTGTTTTCTTAAATGACGTTAGTTTCCAAACTCGTTGTATAATTAAGATTACACCATATTCGTATTTTGTTGTATTTATTTCTGAACATAATTCACTATATTATGCTATTTTGTTGCATTCAAAATGTATTGGATCGAAAGAACTAATTTAATATATGGTAAAATAAAAAATATCCAATAATATGCAATATGTAAAAAACATTATTATAATACATGTAATTATGTATGAGTTTTTAACACAAATAAGTTACATGCTATCTTTTACAATGCACAATGCCGGGTCAAATTAGCTCAGTCGGTAGAGCGTCTGACTATCAACCCAGGGGTAGTGAGTTCGAATCCCCGCCTGGCAACATTCTCCGTGATGATTGATACACGACATTGTGTATCATTATCATTCGTATGTCACCGCTGATTCAAGTGGGAAAGTTATCAGTTACATGCAGAGATGGGTTGTACTAGAGTACCGGTTAACCTTCCGGGATCACAGGAAACCGTGGTTAGGTTAACAGACCGTATGTTAGCACTCGATGGCATAAAATGACACTAAATATTAAATCAATCAATCAATCAATCATTCAATCAATCAATCAATCAATCAATCAATCAATCAATCAACCAATGCACAAGTAGAGAATAAAACATACCTCATGTTCCTAAAAAGTACATCCAAATATCCATTTATAGTAGATATTTTTGTTAAATCTGATTTTCAGCAATATCAGTTGTTTCTGATATGAATTAATTAAGTTGTCAGTTTGTTATACTTTCCTTTCTGATATCATGCTTATTCAATTTAATAAACGAGTAGTAATGTCCTTTCTTATTATTGAATTTAGGTACAGAAAGAAGAGAAAAAATACAAAAGATTTTTCCGATAATGTACAAAAACAATATTGCCTTTTCTAAGAATGTAAAACAAAACAAGCAGTATCTTTTCGAGGTTGACCAATAATGAAAACGTCGGGTAAATCACTTTTTAAAAAAAATGCAGAACACTCATATGTATATTTCCACACACATTTTAGAACAAAATCCCAATAAAAGTAATAACGCTGCAGCACATACCGCGTAGAGCACTACACTGTCCCCACATTTACCGCGACGACATAGCATACTGCCAGTGCCAGAATGTATCGATGCACTGACGCTGTGGAATATCAGACCTGTATCGAAAAACATAAACTGAATATTTCTTACTTGCATTTATAATTTGCGTTTGCTGTTACACGATACCGTCTGACCTCATGTTTGTGTGGAAGCTTTGTCTAATGTCAAATACGTATTTGTCATCCGATTCAACAATTTCTTTTCACGAATTGTGACTCAAAGAAATGAAAAGATAGGGAAGAAATATATATATTATATATATATCGAAGAAGAGAAAATAATTCACTCCTTTTCCGATTTTTGTTCTTAAACTTTTTTATATATATTGAGTCACGTCCATCCATGACAATGCCACAATTGATCTTTAAAATATTCTAAAATTTTGATAAAACGGTTCTTTGCTTTCCAACGTAAAAATGACGTTTTGAGTTTTCTTTGCAAGCGAAATAAAATGAAAGACTATACACTTACAAACAATTGCACACAAAATTTCATCAAATATTCACTGAACTTCTTTTAATCTATTTGTCTACATGATGTAAATGTGATATAAAATGCCTGTAGGCCATTGGTTATGTTTCTATTTCCGAAAGGAAAGAAGTTTTTATAGAAGGATGAAATCCATTTAATTTCGCATATGCATGTTCATTTATGACAAAACGTGTTACAAACATGTTGTTTTCTTTTATTTATATCGGTATCATAGAACAAAATCCAAGGACATAACAAATTGTATTTGTGTTTAATTATTTTTCTCATAAACAAAGACAAGTGTGGCTTCACTAAATTGAAAAAATATAATTTTAAAAATAAAAATGTTCATATTTGGAGGATATTGACTTTGTTAATAAAATACGATTCAAACATTGCCGAGTAATAAAGTTACTTTTTATTATAAACTTTAATAAACTAATGATTCCGTATATTATTTTATATTTGTCACCGAAATAACAGACACGCTACCGACTGAGCTTAACTGTCCTGGCAATTTAGTACAAATGGAGATGCATGCCCTCAAGGTAGGTAAACATAAACGTAGAACTGTTAGATAATTGTAAATGTGTTTTTTTTGTTAATGATTATGAATTCAAAGGGCGAATAGGTTAAACAGAAGAGTGAGAAAAAAACACAAACACTATCCAGTATCCGAATTTACACGTATTAACTATGTGTACCCTCATGTATCGCACTTACCAGCAAATATTGGCAAATGACGGCTAACCTGTACATGTAACATATTGAAATATGCAGATACCATCAGAGTTAATGAAATATGCATGGTTTTGGCAAATATCAGCCTTAGATCCGACATAAATGTGTCCAATTTGAATAATATCGAATAAGTCACTAATAAATATCACAGAAAGTCGAACAAATCGAACAGAAATGTGCACTAATTCGTTTTGTAACTTCATTGTAACTTTAAATTGTATCTCATAATGACAGGTATTGGTCGCTTTTACTCTGAGTTCTCTAAGAAAATATTGCTATTTTTTACTTTTTTATTTAAAAGTACAGATAATGATATACTGACAATGACTTACAAAATTTAAATGTTGAACATTTAAAAAAAACAACACAGAAATACGTTGAATGGCACGATATGTGACAATCATATTCTCGCGTTTCTATTTATAGGGTACAAAAAAACTTTAATAAAACGTGACTCGCATAACGTGTTTTTTTAAAAAAAAATTTATGTTTTGCAAAATATATTCACCTGCACAAACGCATATGTAGTTTGTAAGCAATATGACGTAAAAGAAATTGTTTGTCAAACGGTAGCATACACAACCATAACACGAGAACAAATATGAACGGGCATTTAATGACGGTTGAATGAAACATAAGCAATGCTATACGGTCGCCTTGAAACGGTCAGTTTCAAAACACTATTTCAAAAGGAATAAAAATGCCAGTACGAAAACGCCAACATGTCAATCATATATTAGAGTTTTGAATTTCATATCTGTATCTATGTATTCCAATCAATTACAGATATAGTGGTAATTGTCGCAAATTCCTAAAGATACATAATTGTAATTAGGTCGTAAGTACAAGTTAAAGTGGCCGTATAACTTAATTACCGTTACCTACTTAAACATGTATGCAGTCGTTACCGATTAGCTCAGTCGGTAGCACGTTTGAATTTTAATCTAGGAGTAGTGAAATCGAATTCCCGCCAGGCCAGTTTCCGTAATGATTGATATACGACATTGTGTCTCAATATCAGTCGTTTCTCACCACTGATTCAAGTGAGAAAAATACATGTTTCTTACGGAGATCGGGTGTTCTCAAACACTGGTTAACCTTATCCCAGGACAGCGTGGTTAGGTAAACTAATCATCTGTTAGCCAGACATGGTATACTGTTACCACCTTGTTGCAAGGAGGACATAATTTTCCGCTAGATTGCTATAGCAATCTTACCATTTGTAACTGCATATTTAGCGCCAATACGATCAATCCGTTATCTGTCATCACAAATCTCAAATCCTCTAAATGTTTATTGAAGAGAAACAAACAGTTTGTAAAACCAATTCAATTGCTTTTTACAAAGACATCTGAGTGCTATAACACCACACATATTGCTATAACGATCGAGCAGAACTATTAATGTATTTCCAAAACAATCCTAACGGTTTAATGTAATCGGATATTATCGCAAACAAGCCAAAGAATGGAAACTGTTTAACTTAGTAACATATTTCTGAACTACTCTCATCCTTATTCTGGATAAAATGAAAATAAATCATCTTTACTTTATCTTAGAATTGTTATTATTTCTGATTTCTTGGAATCACGGAGCGCATTCATTTGCCAAAATATTGAAGGTCGCTTAAGCCGGTGTTGTGGGGAGTTAAGAAGGTTTCCTATTCCAATATCTCAGATCAAACTCCATTAATCGTGTTATGTGTTTGCAAGAGACAATCCACTATATTGTGTCAGCAACCTAATCAACCTTCTGCAAATACACTGCAAGTAATTCTGACCTGCATAACAATGTTGCAATGAGGGCAAACATGGAATTGAAGTAAGTGTAACCGAAAGACTATACGTGAATTGAAATGTAGTACATGAAATAACAAAACACGTAAACAACAGGAATGCATAGAGAAAAAATGACAACATGGGTAACCGCATTCAAACGGTCATGAGAAAATGATGCCAGCTTACCCTTGTCTGATGGCAGCATCTAACCTCGCTCTCCTCAGTCGTAAAACACAAGACGAGACAGTATCCCCGTCAGATTTACGGCATCATAAACATAGTACAATATACTGTTTAGCACAGAAATGTCATTGCGGAAGTCTGAGCAGTAAGATAATTATATTAAAGGTAAGACAAGACAGAGATAAGGACATACATCAGGGGTCTTTGTCCGTTCAGGGATTTAAGAGAAATTCACCATCATTAAGTTCATAATTTGTGCAGGTTCAATGGGTATTTTTAGTTTTTATATCATTAATGTTGATAGACAACATCGTGGTTTTGTCTAGCGAAGAAAAAACGCCGTGTGACCTTACGCAGAAATAAATCTCACCAGTGAATATTTATGAGGATGTACTCCACAATTACATTTTTATCGTTATATCATCTCAACATTTCGTATTAAAAAAATCAAAAAAACATGTTGTCGAATAAATTGAATCTTGTGATTACGTTAGAAAATGTGATACAAATACAAGTCACGTTCAAAATTGATAAATTAAATCGCTCGCTTATAAAAGGAAAAACGTCATACATGATTTTTAATAAGATGCACATTTTATTCATTTTCAAATAAAATGTTATTAACAGGAATTATTAATAGCATAATTTATAACACTTCGTTTCTTTGGAGAATATGAATTATGTGACACGTTGTTACAAAGGCATTTTTAAAATGTGTTATTCCTGCATACGACCTACATAAGGTTCATTAGTCTAAGAGTCCATTGAGGGATACGAGTAAACGATTAGTTTAAGCGTTGGACAACATCTTTAATGAAACAATTTTTTCCAGTTTGGTCGGACATGTTAGTCATTTAAATCTCTATTCAACATTACATTAATTCGTACTTTTTTATATTTAATTACACTTTTCTTAAACGATTTCTAATTTGTATATTACACAAGATTAAAGATGGCCAGTAATGACCTCAAAAACAGACGACATCAATTTTCTCCAATTCTAACAATAATGAATTGCCGGCGACATATGGGATTTCACTCATAAGAAGCATTGCTCAGAATCAGAAGATGATAAACCATTCTAATATATAATGTATATCAATACCAAAATCAAAACCACATTCATCACACTTTGCCTTACACGTTTTGCTATGGCTATTGTTTTGTCAAAAAGAGAGACATCTATTTGCTTGACTTATACATTGTTTAACATTGTTACACACTTAATACTTTAACATTGTTAAACACTTATCAATACTTTAAAATTGTTACACACTTATGAATACTTTATCATTGTTACACATTTATAAATACTTTAACATTGTTACACACTTATAAATACTTTAACATTGTTACACACTTTTGAATACTTTAAAATTGTTACACACTTATGAATACTTTATCATTTTTACACACTTATGAATTCTTTAACATTTTACACACTTATGAATATTTTATCATTGTTACACACTTATGAATACGAATACTTTATCATTGTTACACACTTATGAATACTTTAACATTGTTACACACTTATAAATACTTTAACACTGTTACACACTTATAAATACTTTAACATTGTTACACACTTATGAATACTTTAACATTGTTACACACTTATAAATACTGTAATATTGTTACACACTTATAAATACTGTAACTCTGTTACACACTCATAAATACTCCTATCGGACAACGGGTTGACCAGTTTAATACACATCGATGTGTAATATATTAAAAAAACAGGTTGATTCTGTCTATCATTAACAAACATCACTCATTACAATATTTCTACCTTCTCCTATCATATGTAACCTGTTTTGTAAAAAAAAACGTTATAACAATATTATAATAATAATGACGTCAGATTGTCTTCTAATAATGCATCACAATTCTTGAAAATGAACTTTCCCGCCAAATATAGATATGTTACAACATAACTGATCAAGAACTTGTTTTAGACGTAATGTGGCTGTATTACTCGTAGTTCAGCGGAGTGACAATCTAAAATTGCGTTAAAGTGCACATAATACAAAAGTGTAATTTGTATTGTTTAGATTGAAATTTAAGGCTCGGATCAGAAATAATTTGTTTGACCAATATATGCAATCGCTATATAATTTTGTTAATTTTGTGAAAGTCCATGAAAAAATACATGTATCAGTAACACAAATAAAGTTTTATTAACTAATTGATTAATTTTTTTCAAGTAACTTTAATTTTACTTGAGGTTTAATTCTTAAATGTTTAAGTGTCGTAGCTCATTATATATATTTGGATAGTTGTGCTATGGTTATTATAAACCTGTTTTGGAAGTTTGGTGCAGATCTAGAGTGAAATGTAGGTGCAAGCAAGAATGTCCATGCCATTAAGGGAAAAGGCGAGCAGATCATTCTTTACTATAAATACTGCCTGCAATAATGTCAGATGTTTATTTAGTTATATTAAACTTCGTTTTCCTAATTTCTTTCTTGACATGTTTCTGTATGATTAGAGTAGAAATCATCCAGAAATAAACCAGTTCAGAAAATCAATACAGCTTATCGTTAACACCAGCGTAAATTAATGCCGAAGAAACAACACAAAAAATCGTATACATTTAAAGGCTAGGGAACACGTCTATCAATGTTACACGATCTATCTATATAATAGCAAAACAACAAAACAATAGTCAAGTAGTCTGATACGCTGACCCTAGATTACTTTCATTACCAAGGTAGTGAGTTTGTGTGCAAGCTCGGTTATAAACTGTTAAATCATTTGTCAATCACATCCGGAAATATTTAATTCTACTTTCAAATTGGCTCATGTAACTACATTGAATCTTATATGTTCAATTATTATAATTATTATTGTCAAATTGATCTTTAATGTCTTGAGTCCTGTTTGAAATAAATATAAGAATAAACTTGTATAAATAACAGGGATAAAGCATACATGGGACACCGAAGATGTATTAGACAAACTGTACTTTTCATATCCATCGTCAATAAGCAAATTCTAAGCTCATCATTATTTCTTGCTGTGAATAAAATGTCACGTTGTCGTCTTTTGTTGAGCACATACGTTGTCTTTATGGAAATGCTAAATGTATTGTCAATATAATTAATACCTTTTCCAAAACGAATTGTAATTATATTGGCTAATTAATTATATAGTTTGAGTACGTAATTGTACGATATTTTCATAGATTCAAGATTCAATTTCTTTATTCAGTAATTTAAACATATAATGTTTCTCATTTCATACAAATTCAGATAATAAATGTAACACATGACATGACACACAGATAATAGATCAATATTATGTTAGATTCTATTAAATTTGAAAACTACGTTATTTAAATACCTATATTTTAATAGTTTCTGAGGTTGGACAAATATAAATTAAACTTTCAAATAATTTGTCAAATATACACTTGAGTAGATCAACACAATAAGATAGATGTATATATTATGTATTTAGATTGTACAAGGAATTGCAAGCACTAAAAGCTTGATGAATAATCTTACACAAATTTAACAAGACTGAATACTTCTTACTTTGCATTAACTCAATGAATTTAATCATACTTGGCCGTTTATAATACTATGATTTAATAAAGCTTTTACGGATAAGTAGTTTTTAACATTTTATAAGTACATAGTGAACGAATGTTTTCGATTTCATTAAACCATTTTTGTTTGAAATTATCTAGTACTCTCTCTTTTAAAATATTATGGAAGTTTAACAAATTTACATCATCAGTACTTGACCATATATACGAAAATCCATAATCTTCCAGTAGGTTTTGATGATTTTTACCCAATTCTTACCACCTTTACTACAATCAAGTAATGAATTATATAAATATTTAACTATAATGTTATCAGATTTAACATTTTTAATCAAGTATTTAATCATACGAACATATCTATTTATATACAATGGGTATCTACCTAACTCTCCATAAACACCCATATTACTTGTCGAAGTTTTAACATTTAATAAACAATTACAAAATTTCTGATGCATTCTTTCGATTTCTTTTGATTTAGAAAATCCCCATATTTCGCAGGCGTTATTAAGAGTTGAGCCAACAAAGGCATCACATAATTGACAGACAGTTTTAGGTTTCAATGTATATTTACGAGTATTTGCCAGTAAAATGTTTATTGCTTTAAGAACCTTTTCATCCAATTATTCTTGATTAAGAGAATAGTTACCGGTATAATTGAAAACAGTGTCCAGATAATTAAAATCATTCACTATTTCTAAAGGCTGATTATTAAAAGTCCAATCTTAATCGCTTTTTAAAGGACTACTTTTTTTGAAACACAACAATCTTGGTTTTAGCAGTATTCACCTCTAACCCCCAAGTTTCACAATATTTATTAAAAAGATTAATATTATTTAGCAGATCAGTCAGGTTTTTACCTAATATAACCATATCATCAGCAAAAAGCATTAAAATAAATGTAATGTCATCAAAGTTCATGCCACAGTTTAGATCTTCCCACAAGTATAGCTCTAGATCTTCCAAAAATAATGAAAACAACAGAGGAGAAATTAAACCGATAGCACATTAAAAAAAACTCGGAGTATGTGTTTCATCCCTTAACACATGCTTTTACATCTGAGTACATGTCACGAATAATTCGTAACATTTTAGCATACACACCTAATCGATTAAGTTTACACCACAAACCATTTCGATAAATACTATCAAAAGTTTTCTTTAAGTCTAAAGGCACAAGCTAAGCGGTCATTTATTAATAATACGTCTAAATCCAAATTGAGCGTCACTCACAAAATCATTATTTTCAATCCAAGTATTAATTCGCTTATTTAAAATACCCATAAATTTCTTAGATATACAACTGAATAAACTTATACCTCTGTAATTATTGACATCGTCCGGGTCATTTTTTTTATAAATAGGCACCATAATCGCTTATTACCAATTTTCAGGCAAATGACCAGAATTAAAAATACCGTTAAAAATATCAACAAGGTGTAAAGCCAATATATCACAAGATTCAATAAAATATTCATTTAGTAGTAGGTCACCAGCAAAGGCTTTATTTTTCTTTAAACTTTTTATACATTTTTCTATTTCTGACACAGTAATTGGTATATCGAGTTCTTCAAAAGAACAATTAGTTGAATTAAAATCATAATTATTACAAAAAGTCTCAGCATTTGATGCGCTTGGCAACTCATTAAGATTAGAAAAATAATCATAAAAAGCTTCATTACTAATATTATTACTTTTACTAGATTTATTTTTATTTGAAAAAAAGCTTCCAAAATCTTTTAGTTTACCATGATGTAATCTTTCAATATATTTATTTTTTTTATATTCGTAACAGCATTTTTTCTTTTTAATAAGTGTCTAATAAGTTGACTTTAAGTTACACATTTCTATTCTATTTTCATTACTTTTATATTTATTAAATTTATTTAAAGAATGAGTATACAATAGCTTCGCTTGCTTACATTCAAAATCAAGCCAATTAGCTTTCATACTAAACTACAGTACACGATTCATTTTCCATTATTATATTTTACTAAACAATGGCTGTACAACGTCATTTATTAACTCCAAAAAGTATGAAACACAATTATTCACTATTTCTCTATTGCTAAAATCAACACCCCTGGGTAATTGCATTTAAGAGTGGAAGTTTGGATATAATTCCTCGCCTAAAATTGTCTCTTAAATCATCATTCCATTTGATATCACGCTTTTCTTTTGTTACTGCTGTATTACATACAATTTTAATGTAACTTTAATTTAATTTTAATTTGACATAGATTTTAAACACATCAAATTTCAGAAATGTTTATGATGAATACGTCGGATTGTGTGTAAAGAATAAAATTTTACTTCTTTGTTTAAACTTATTCATTTTACACCGATTGCGAATCAAGGTCTTACAACTTAGGCCTATAACGCTCGAAGTCTTCGGAAGAACAAGTACTAAGCATATGCGGAAAAATTGTCTTGCTCAAGGACACCAGATATGGCCGTAGGGGAGGATCAAACTCAGACCCTCCTTTCATGGGTTCGGTGCTCTGTCACGGACATTACGCTCCATTCTTTGTTGTGTTGTTGCAGTAGCTCTATTTGAACAGCAAGCAATAACCGGCAGTCCCTAATGTTTAATGATTAATGGAAGTTACCAAATTTATCCCACGTTTTAAATAAAACAAAAATGGTCATGGTATTTCAATCTCCGAGAAAGCTATTTGAAATGTTGAAACATTTCACACCCTTAGTTGTTTATCTTAAAGAAAGTCTACCTGTTCAAGCAAATGATAATTGTAGCATCAATAAAGGACTTACATAAATAGCAGGGCATTGTTTGATAATTTGTTTGTCCTGTAAAGTTCGTTCCACCTTTAAGTTTACTATATATTACGTAACTGTCCATAAAGAGAAAAGGAAATAACATACTGCAAATAAAAAATATTGATTTTGGATTCAAAATTTGCACTATTTTGGTAAGAGACAACATTGAACCCCAATTATATTTATTTACTATTATTACTATCGCAACCCACGTATGCTAAATGTACTGAAAATGCACTCATGTCGTCATTAATTCCATATTAATGCATCGAACTTGAAATAACACTTTATGAAGCACACAAAACGTATTAAATTACAGATCATTAGGAATATGCACTTATTCCCTCAGAAACGGCCTTGTCACTTACATTTGTATCACGCATTAAAATGTAATGGAAACGCAATGATTGAGTTTTCAAAGACATTGTTATATGCACGTTTCTATTTTTACTTTTATTAACAAAGCATTCTAAAATGAGACATCGTTTTCTAATTTTGAATATTTCTGATAAATGAAAAGTAAAGCAGCTTAGAATGTTTTCTTGTCCCGTCACGAACAACAGTCACGAGTATTACATCATGGTAACATTTCAAAATATATGCATTACTTGTTTTAGCGGCATATAAAAAATGAAAGCTAATCTAGTTAGTATTTCTTGCTCTTTTAATGCTAAACTGCCTAGTATATCTATTTTTATGACAAAAAGACATCAGCTGAGACATTTTTTTTAACATCTAAAGTGTTCATAGTTTATAAATATTGTATTGGTTAAAGTACGAAACGAAACCAGCTTCGAAAATGCAAGCACTTACCAACTAGATCGTTCCGCGTTCTTATTTAATGTTACAACAGTGCATTCATGGTACAGTTATACCTGAGACTACATGAGTATGAAAATGTTTAATCATTGTGGCAATGTGTCACTCATTTACATAATTATGAATGACACTTGAAATAATGAAATTCAATGTTATCGGATCACGGGATACGGGAAGGAAACAAAAAGTAACATTTTACCCGATATATTGAACCATTGTCAATGAATTTTCGTTCTGTATTTACAAATTCATTAACAGTTTTGTGCTTTTGAGCACCTTGGTGTTTATTCTACGCATCTATTCCAGCATTAAGGTGATTTATGTTAACTATGATATGACACCTATCGTTTAATCACTTAACAGACCCAAGATTCGTTGCCATTATTCTTGTATTCCCATTTCAATATCTCGTTGTCACCAACAATCTCATTTCATATCCTCTCAATGTTTATTAAAGAGAAGCAAAACTGTTTTTGAAATCGATTCACTTTTATACAACATTTTAACAATATGGACTCGTACATGCTTGTATAACTGTCGAGTAGCAGTTTATTGTCTTAAAACAAAATTATACATCTTGTATATAACCTTAATAATTTTTCGGCAATTGTCCTTACGCGAGCTGTCAATCAAACATGCCGATAATCCAATCAGCGATTAATGTTGGTTATTACGCCACCATTGTTCTTAGACAAACAAACGATGTCTACGTAAGCTACATCGTAATATACTTTGACAAACAATGACACGCAGCCAGTGGGTGGGTCGATAGTTGTTCTCGAGTCAGGTCAATTGTACTGAAGGACAAAATGCCATCACGAGTAAACCTGTGCATAAAACATTTACACTATGACATGCGGGTGCTCTTTAAATGAAACATTAGCTCTGTTTGTGTTTGTAAACTTTTCTTACAATGAATTTATTGGTGAACATTTTAATTAGTATTTATGCTATATAAATATATTTCAAATTCGGACACTATTATGTGAAAATATTTGTTTTCAATTGATCCAGTTTGATAGAAGAATATTGATTACAACAAACATTTTGTGCAATCCGGTTAAAACATAGATAAACTAAATAGTTTTGTTTTAATATAATCGTACGTTTAATACATTACATATACGTGAAAACTAAAATTCATATTAGGCACATGTATAAAATACATCGTTTACGCATGGCAAACGTTAGTTTTATTTTATCTTCGACCATTAAAACGTTTTCAGGAACGATTTTAGAACGCGAAGTGTGCTAAACTCGGAACGTAAATACAATGCATTTATTATTTAAAGTACTATAAATCTAGGTCTTATACATGAATGGCATTCAATCCTATTTTTAGAATATTGCTTGTGATGCAAGCAGTGGCTGTGTCCTTTAGGCATCTCTGGTAAAAACATATTATATCTTATTTTTTTTTTTTAATTTACGACATCCGTAACGCAGTGTATACAGAAAAACATTACTTTATTCAGGAACGTTAATACAAATGTTTCAGATTTGAGCGGAAATAGTGAACGTTATTTAGTGCTATGTTAGTAAACACAACTCCATCCTCATTTGCAAGTGTTTTCTGAAAGAAATGTCAACATACAAACTTTCCTTTGTTAGAATGTATGTTTTAGGCGCTTTCATACAAATGGGCCGAGCCCGATTAGCTCAGTCTTTAACGCGTTTGACAATCAATCAAGGAGTCGTGCGTTCGAATCGTGGCTCGGCAGCAGTCTCCGTAATGATTGATACGACATTGTGTCTCATCATCATTCGTCTCTCAACGCTGATTCAAGTGGGAAAGTTATCAGTACTCGAGAACTGGTTAATCTTCCAGTATCAAAGGAAACAGTGGTTAGGTTAACTGATCTTCTATTAGCCCTGGATTGCATAAAAAATGACACTAAATATTCAATCAATCAATCATATCAAGTGAATAAAACTGGATCTGATAAGAACATCTGCGTAAAGTCACCCCAATTAAGATTAAAGATTTAATTCAAGATCTACATTAAACAACAGTCACCATTTTAAATCAGGAACTACGATTACGTAAAATCAGGAATTTGAAATAATTTTAAACACGATAGCAGTTTTGTCAACTAAAGAAATAATGAAAGCGATTTCGATTAGTTTTAGTTTTGATATATTGTTCCTCTGTTGAAATAAATGTCAAGTTTGCTTCCCTGTGGTGTCCATCTTGAATGTTTTATGATAACAAAATGATGTATTTGAGAGAGGCTGATCATTGTTTATGATTCTTATAACTGAATAAGGGATTTCATAGGAGATATCATTTGGGATATTCGAAATTTATTTAACATATAACAACGGGGGCAATATTAGCTTTCTGTTGCAAAAATAACAAAGACAGTTCTGTGTTAATGAAAACAGTGTACAATGCGGCACACATGTTTACAAAAACGCAAACGTAATAAAGATTGACTCAAAGATATTTCATAGGTTAAGCGAGAAGGCAAGTGGTCTGCTTCGTACATGTACTGGGTGTATCAAGCAAAAGGTTCTCTGTGGCTAAGTGATCAACATCGCAGTCTCAATACCGCTTACATTTCGACGCTTAGGTCGTAGGTTCAAGTCCCGCTTGCTCCAACAATTTTATGTTAGAAAGTCTGCCAGTTTCTTGTGAAACGACGGTGGTTCTATTCAGATTCATTTTGAGGTCTTCTTCCACCAATAAAACTGCACATGTCATTTAAAACCTGAGATGTGTTGACAATGCCGTTAAACCCCATCCAAAAACAATACCAAGCAATACTTTCAGCATGGTTTTACTACATTGTAATAATCCGATTCATTACCGATGTAAAATAAATTAATTTCAGTCTTGAAAGTTTGATTTCATTAAATTATGTATTCCAGCGATGACGAAGATGGTTGTTGTTTTATCAGTTTTAGTATTGTTTTAGGCACGGCAGCTGTAATGATAGTTTTGTGACGACAGAACACACATTATTCCGTCATACAAATTAAGCAATAATATGATCCTCTTTTTTCAAATAACAAAATAAAGGTTAAAAGTTAATCTGTTTCCAGATATAACACAATGTAAAGTCACGGTCTGTGGTGAGCATATTGGATAGCTTAAAAGGTAATACAAGCCGCAAAGCGACAATGGTTCAGAAAATGGTAACGAAGATGAACGGCACTGTATAGCTGCCCACAAAACAAGACAGTTTAGCTTTACTGAAATAGGCTAATTATTCATATTATTAACACAACTAAATATGCTACATGAATATACTTAACTTACTTAATATATAAACATAATTTGTTATATATATATAAAATATTGAATTGATTAATATACTTAACTTATTTGTAATATAAATTGTATAAACATTATTTGTTAGATATGCAATATAAATAAGATGTAAACGTTATGTGGTATATATAAGTTATTTGTGAATATATATGAATTAATGTGAATATATCTAATTTATATGTGAATATATATCAATTATTTGTGAATATATATGAATAATGTGTGAATATATATATCAATTATTTGTGAATATATATGAATTATATGTGAATGTATATCAATTATTTGTGGATATATATGAATTATATGTGAATATATATATATCAATTATTTGTGAATATATATAAATTTTATGTGAATATATATATCAATTATCCTGTGAAATATATATGTTCTCAAAATTATTATTGTGTTACAAGATAAAATATTAATCTGTGATATCTGATATATATTATATTAGATAATAAACTAGTTTAATATATATTATTTAAAAATACATGTTATAGCTTCTATATTATTGTATGTTAATGTGTTTGATATATCTTTGTATTTATGACATATATATTATCACAAATACATAAATAAAAAAAAAAAAAAAAATATGAATTATATGTGAATATATATAAACTATAAGTGAATATATATAAATATAAATTATTTGTGAATATATATAAATTATATGCCAATATATATATCAATTATATGTGACTATCTATCATTTATATGTGAATATATATAAATTATATGTGAATATAAACATTATATGTGATATATATATATATAATGCAACACTTAAAAGTATCTGAAATATTTTATAATTAAAGGAAATCCATTAATAAAAGTACACTACGAATCGAGTTTCGCTATCGTATAAATATTAATTGCTATATAAAAGAAAGAAATTAATACCGTTAAACGTAAAATTATACAGACCTTACAATAGGCAATTGCGTTTAGTCTTTTCCGAAAAGCATTTAAAATGTTATCTGCAATAATCTACAAAATAAAAGTGTTTTTTTTTGTCTGCGTTGACCTAATGAAAATCTATTGATGGGATTTTATCATAAACACACGTGTACGTGCAAAACTATTTTTCAGTCTATAAAATTTGATTTTCTTCTTTTTCTTCTTGTTTCAATAATTTTCATTTTAGAACGTATAGTTAAGATCTTATGCACGATTGTATAAATATGAATTACACCTTTAAAATAAATAATTATATTAAATATAGCTATTTTATGTTGTTAACCACTTCACTATGTGCGCCCTGTTACCTAACAATAACGAAAATCACCTTTTATAGTATAAGTATGAGACGAAGGTGTACAATCATTACAAATTCTTAACCGTCTGTACTGTCTAAATTATAGTAAACAGAAGTGTAGACGTAACACGGAGCAAGGAAATACAGATTCTTGCATAGAACAATCTTCATAATTCAATATTATATAAAACAAAATTAATTAACTAATGACAGATACTAAGAACGATCTTATACTTTTTATCATACTAATTATTATAAACATTTGTTTTCTTAAATTAGTAGTAAAGTAAAAATAACATTTCAGTTGAAATCCAGTCATTTAAATGTTAATATAAAAACTACTTTCTAAAATAGTACATTTTATAAAACTGCAATGTACTCTGCACAGTATCTTATTAAACTTTAATTCACGTTTATTATTATTTATATTTTGTTTTGTTTTTTTAAGTGTCTGTCGTAGAATACCTGGGTTATAATAGTTATCAATCTAAATCCTATATCACGCAAATTGTGATACATATATGTGTTAATTTATTGATATGTATAACTGTTACATTATTTCTGTTTTGAAAGTCATTTGAAAATAAGTTGTTTTTTCGTTAAGTTTTAAATCTTTGTATGTGTTATATGTCACCTTCGGTAAATAAAGATATAACTATTATTATTATTATTATTATTATCATTATTATTATTATTACTATCATAATAAGATCTTGTGACCAATGTCCTTCCTGTTGCATTCCGATTGGGAATATAGTTACCAACTTCAAGTCGTATACTTTGGAAAGTTTTTTGGCGTTGTTGCGGTGTGCAGTCGGTAGAGACGTCGTCATTAATGTGATAGGCGCTGACGCCGCAGGGACCGTGGGTTAGAATCTCCAAAGTGTTTATGCATAAAATATTTCCGAAATTGTCCATGGTCAGGTGAATGAGAAATATGTCACTCCTCTCCCATGAGTCATTTGAAGTAGGAATAATACAAAATATAGAATGTTCAAGTCGTATATGATAGTCCATAACTGTTTTGTTGCGTCTAGTAAGAAATGATATCTTTCTTAAAAGCAGTATCTCGTGCGGCAAGCAAGCCTCACATTTGTTTTTTTTTTTAATAGCGCGATGTAAATTGCGGAGAATTTATTGATCATACTTCTACTTCAGGATACTTTATAACCAAATAATCAACTAAATTACGTCCCACTCTATCGTAAAAAAGAAATCAGATACCTTTGGTGTTGCCAGCGCTACAGCAGCAGAGTATAAGGTTTGGTGAGAGGGAGAGAGTGATAGCGTACATTCCCTGAAGTCGTATAGATCAGAACAATCGCTGTATAAGATAGGGGGTGGGGATTTGAAAAGTAATATTTGTAACACATTCTTGAACTTAATAAATTTATTGGTGTTTTACCACGTACAAATAGTTCAAGGTTATATAAAGCAATCGGGATGAAATTTGTCCGGCTTGCTTCTATCTCAATACAAACTGCTATATAGCAGGAACAAACAGACAGACTAGATGGAGAATCTCCAGATTTGTAAGACTGCCAATTCCCATTAAATTCCATAAATAAAAACCAATCTGATATAATATATTACAACACAAAAATCTCTGCCTTATTTTTTAGTTTGTCCATCACCCATATAGCTTCATGAAACTCGTCTCGTAAATATTTGCAATCAGCCAACAATAAATAGCACGTTAACAAGAATTTATTAAAGTACATATTAGGCGGAATCCTTCGCCACTTTACGTGATTTTTCGTTATTTGTAGCGGTACTGCATTTGCACGGAAATCACGTGGATCACAATGAATGGTATCCGTAATAAATAAATAATGAATAAGTGAATATATGAAACTGTGATATATATATATATATATATATATATTATGTGTATTGTTTATACTATAATAAAAATGATATGGACAAAGTATATTCATTATTTGATTAAAACTTTAATGTAAGTGATCACCAGTAAGTGAAGATTTGTTCTGAAGTCAAGTATGTGCGGTCGTCTAATTAGCACACAATGCGTTAAAGTAATCATGAAAAGCGGGGCGGTAGTGTAATGGATAAAGTGTTAGCCGCTCACTCCAGATCCCCAGCTCCACCCGATTTCTCTTTTAATACAACACTCAGTACTGATTCTACCCAGGAAGCAGACTCGAGAGCGATCCATATAAGTCCTGAGCTTTCATTGCATAGCTAAAATAAATCAGTATAAACTAAAGTAAACATTAAGGGAAATTTTTTTTTTTAGTTGAGTAAAATCTCAGTTTGAGATGTTTGTTGGTGAAACCAGCCCCAGTAAATTAAACCAACAGTCTAAAAATAAAGCACCATAGTTAGTAAATCATTAGAAACCCAATGCCACGTTGTATCGCCATCTTATAATACGATCTTAACGCTATGTATTCTTATAGACGCACGTGCTAATTGTCACAGATTTGCTTCAGTCGCAGATTTCTGGAAGATGCTAATTGCCTCCCAAAGAGAGTGCTATTCATTGGACATAATTGCCGGTCTTAGCGACATACAGGCATTATGAATTGACAAGCACATGTATAGTAACACGATAACAGTGGAGTGTAATCGAATTATTTCAAGCACCATATTACACGTTTTGCCTCGGGAACTGGTATAACAAGTCCAGAAGGCAATAGGTAAGTGCGTGATTAGATAAAACATGATAAAATCCGAATTATAATTTGTAATCTTCACGAGGATCTATTCCATCTAACAGTTTGGTAGTCCACTGAGGTTCATCTAGGAATGTATTGAATTATCTCATTTTACTAGCGTTTCCAAACTTGAACAGTCATACCCAAATACATTTAGTTAATTATATAAATACAACGACTTGTAAATGCAAGATTAAACATTTAAACAGTACCGGTTATATCAAATGTCCTTCACATGGAACGGTTGTTGAGCTGATAGGTTGCGATTTCGATACAAAACCGGTGACCTATCAAAGCAAACCCCAGTATTGTATATTCCCGGAGAGGGACCCGGGAGTCATTTACAAAACAGTTTCGTAAGCGAGCTGAGAAATGAACACATCGTTCAGACAACGTGTTTTCTACGAGAATATATAGTATAGAGGTTCAAATGGGTTCAATGTTCAAAGGGTTGCCCAAGGTGATAAAAGAATAAACAAGAGCTGTCGAAAGCAAGCGCGCCCGACATTTTGAAATCGTTATTAAAGTTATTTGCTGTAGGATGACTTAAAACGGGACACTGTTATGAAACCTGTCTGAAACAATTACAAAACAATATGTATGTGGACTGGAATTAGAACATGCTATGATACAATCCAATTGTATAAGTACAACAAAGGGTGTATATGTACATTTGATTCTAAAAAAATACAAAACATCTTGTAGCAGTTCTCACTATGAGATTTCTCTTTAATACAAATCACACATTTTGATGTACACTGCCTTTTGTTTATGTGATGAGACAGGGATAAGGAAACAGAGTGTACCTGAAAACCGGATATAACACCACAACTGTGATTCTGACACTACCTATAGTTTCATGTTGTTTGTGCTGATAATGTCCGACTGAAGAGGCATAACCAGTTAGTTGGTTTTTTGGATGCTATAAAGTATAATTGCAATAATTTGCATAAATTCTGAGTATCTGAAACATATCTGGTGCAAAATACCGTTGTGTATTGTTAAAGATTTATATCAATATTCTCTATTATTGCCGATGTTTGAATTCGACCTGACCCGTGGAATAACCTAACTGGTTTAGCCGATCTCGGCTTTATCTTTAAACGTTCGGAAACATTCAGGCATCATTGAATAAAAAGTATGCATGTGTGCGAATATAAACGGATTTTTTACGGTCATTTCCGTCAGCGAAACCGCTCATTTGCATATGACAATTACTGATAGGCAATGCTGTTTTTTAATGTTTGAATATCAATTCAAATAAATAAAGTTATTTTTATGCATAATTAATAGGGAAACGCACGATTGTATTTAATCATATTCGAATTTGGTCTCAATTAGATAGGAGATTTTAAAAAATTAAAGATAATGGTGAAAAATATGTCCATTATAACTGATCGCATACGGTCGAAGAAGCCAAATTGGATCAACACTCCAATATACAATAAGCATTCTTCATCCGGTATCTTTAGAAACACTGTCTGAAGAGTGTTTTAGATGTTGCACATGAATACAATGGTGACAGAAAAAAACAACTGATATCTGCTATATCACTGATGTTTGGCAAACCGATCAGTATCATCTGACATTACTGAATAGGAAAACAATTATAAGCTTCACTACAGAAGTGGATTTTTAACTCTAACAGCCTGACATAAATGCATTCCTACTCACTCATATATGAATAAATGATTCCTAGCGTCTTTACCCAGCATGAAATCATTATATTCTACCCCGCTGAGATAGTAATGCAGTGTTATATAAAATTTAAAAGTTATTATACGATACAGTTTACAGTGAAATATCGAATTTAATTGTTTAAATCTTTGTTGTACCGTGCGATCAGTGCAAAGACACTCAACGCTAAGAAAATTACAGTGTAGCAGCATGAACATGACGTAAAGGCCCAACACAATTATTTGAAAGTGTTTGCTACAGGTTTATAACAGCAATATGCTACATTCTTTCACCGGTATACACATACTTATGTAGTGTGTCGTTATATGTGTAGACAAACAAAGTTATAGTAAAAGTAAGACATCAACATGCCTTCATATATGACAATGTTGAAAAACTAGACACCTGTCGATGACGTAACAATTAGTAAACAACCGATAAAAAACAATTTGTTAACTTGAATGAATAAAAATTCGCTTATATCTAAATGGTACACAGACGCTTGACAATTAAATAATCTAAGAAGGCACAAGTGATCAATAGCGTTTTACTCACATAGATTCTTGATCATTGAATAACAATATTTGTAGTTGTTTGTTTGTTTTTGTCGTTGATGTTGTATGGTATATAACGTGGCTTTCAACAAAGTTTCAGTCATATCACGATGTTGTATACTTGAGACAGGAACCTAAGCGCTGCCACATTGGATTATCACAATGGTATGATCCTCTACCCTGTCTCTTTATAGTGAGGCCGAGCCGACCAGACCTAGAGCTATCCTCTAAAGGCTGAGCGTTAAGCGAAGAAGATTCTTATACCATTGTTCATGGTTATTTTGTATGACCCAGCTGGGAATCGAACCCACGACCATCCTTATCCGAGACGGACGCGCTACCACTAGATCACACTGCGGTGTTGTATTCTATTTTATTGTATTTATTTATTTTTATTTTATTTATTTATTTGTGATAATATATATGTCATTTATACAAAGATACATCAAACACATTTACATAATACAGAAGCAATAACATGTATTTCAAATAATATATTAAACTAGTTGATTATCTAATATACTATATATCAGATATCATAGATTAATATTTTATCTTGTTACACAATAATAATTTTTGAGAACATATATATTTCACAGGATAGCCCATAAAGTTATTTCCAATGGGGTCCTTTTTTAAAAATAATGTCATGGATAAATATATTGGCATTTATTACAAAACTTATGAAATTATACTTTGTTATTCATCAAATATATTTAAAATATGTATCGCAGCTATAAATCCACATTAATAACAATAAAAAAGATTTAAAAAAAATTTATTAAAAAGTGAATTCACATTTCTCTACATTTTTCATTTGCACGAATAGATAATTCTTCACTTCTTTTTTAAATTTATGCTTTTTTCTAATTTTCTTAATAGTATGGGGTAATTGATTCCAATCCAAAATGCCATTATAAAAGAAGGTTGATGTTGTAAAACTATTAATACATGGCACAATAAAATTAAAAGTACTTCCTCTAGTTTCATGATGGTGTGAATTAGACACCGTTGTAAAATTTTCTTTAAGATAAGATGGACATGAATTGTTAAAATTCTTATGAACTTGATTCAATCGTAATTGTCTATTTCTATTTTCAAAGTCAAGTATTCCAAGATCTTTAAATTTTGACGCAGACAAAGTAGCTTTACTATCGTAGCTGAGAATAAATCTAATCATTTTGTTTTGGGCAACTTGTAGCTTTTTCTTTAACGTTTTTGTAAGACTACTATACCATGAAGAACATGCATAATCAAAATGACACTGTATCAAAGAATTATAAAGAGTCTTTTTAAGGGATAAATTTAAGTAGTGTTTGTGTCTATACAAAAAATTTATTCTAGAATTAACCTTTTTAACAATATTGTTCACAATGGATGTAGCAGACAAATCATTATCTAACATTACACCGAGATATTTGACTGATGTTTGTGCTTGTATGGTGTGAATATTACTTAGCACTGGAAACTGTTTCTCCTTAGCAAGTCTGCGTTTCGACCCAAATAATATACATTCTGTCTTTCCCAGATGCAATGACAGTTTGTTGTCTATTAACCATTTATTGCAATTATCTAGTTCATTGCCTAAAACTTCACTAATTACATCAGGATCTTTATGTGAGAAAAGAATAGCACTCTCATCGGCATAGAGAATAATTTTACATTTTTGACTTATACTAATGCTCATATCATTTACATAGCATAAAAACAGTAATGGCCCCAAAATACTTCCTTGAGGAACTCCACATACAATATTTTCAAAGTCGGACATGGTATTGTTAATATAAACACCTTGTGTTCTACCTGACAAGTACGATTGAAACCACTCGATTGACTCCACGCCCATCAGTTCTAACTTACGACATAAAATGTTGTGATCAACTGTATCGAATGCTTTTTGCAGATCAAGCATAATCATGCCTATGACATCATAGGCCTTTTGCCTTTTGATTTTTTATGTGATCTGAGAGGTAAGTAAGGCAGGAGTCAGTCGAGTAGTTCCCTCGGAATCCACTCTGAAGATCATATAACATATTATTGTTAGTTAAAAAAGATTCTAACTGATTATATACAGCTCTTTCTAGAATTTAAGAAACAATTGATAAAATACTAACTGGTCTATAGTTAAAACATCAGACCTATCATTCTTTTTAAACAAAGGTTTTACTTTGGCACTTTTAAGATCACAAGGAAGTTCATTACTTGTAATGGAACTATTTATCAAAAATGTTATTTGTATCTTTAAAAATGGCGCTGCATCTTTCAAAAATCTTGCAGGAATGTTGTCCAATCCAGTGTTTTTAGAACAATTTAATTTACATAGTTCTTTGTATACAAAATCTTCACTTAATGTGCGAAGTTTAAATTTAACAGAATCTGGATTTCTTTTTTTATAAAAATCTTTTAGAACAGTAGATTCAGCATTGTACATTGTTGAGGGTAAAGGCAATTTTTTAACTAACATAGAAGCAACATTGGTAAAAAATTATTAAAATGATTGGCAATTTTCATAGGTTCAAAACAATTTTCATCGACAATTTTCAAAACAATATTAGGAGAAGATTTAGTCTTGTTACTGTACCCTAACTTTTTAATTTGAGACCAGAGTTTTTGAGGACAGTTCTTATTTTCTTCTAGCTTATTGGAAAGATACTCAGATTTGGCTCTTTAAACCTCCCTCTGTACTAAATTTCTATATGAACAATATGCTTTATAAAATTCCTTCTTCTTTGATTTCTTAAATGATACATATAAAAATCTCTCTGTTTAATAAGTTCTAAAATATTAGAATCTAACCAAGGCTCACTTCTTTGTTTAAGACGTACCTCTTTTATAGGTGCAACAGAATTTAGAACTAATAACAATATTTCTTTAAAATTCTGCCAAGAGTCCTGTACAGATTTTGCAGTAAATACATTAGTCCAATCACAAAATTTTAACATGTGAATAAATTCATCTATATTGTAATTTTTTACTGATCTAATTACAACATTTTTGTGTTTGTTAAAAATACCTTTTCCTATTTTTCTGGTGCAAAATAGAGGTAAATGGTCACTAAGATTAACAGGCAAAGTTGCTGACTGTATTACTTTGTCATGATGATTACATAAAATATGGTCGAACAGAGTTGAAGACTTATCCGATGTACGAGTAGGCTGATCAGTATTGTACGATTATCTAAGATGTATGCATATTTACATTTAGTAAAATGAATTAACAACGAAAATGATAATGCGTTAGATAGTAAATAATATCAACGATTATTTTAAATCATTTCAGACGATAATCTTGAAGAAAAAAACAATTAAAGGCCATATTTAAAATTAATACAACTAATTTCTTAATTATAAAGTCAAAATGTGACAGGCCAGGTACAAGTGAATGGAAGATTGGCTGCTTATAATCCATATCTGGATCTAAATTCATCAACGTGTTGAGTATCAAATTGCAAGGAAGTTTTTGATCCGATGGTATTTTATTAGTAATCATTCTTAGGTATTTAGCTAGTATGTAATACGGACAAGGCAATGTTGGTTGATTAGTTGCTTCAACTGTAAATTTGAATAACGTCACAGTTTAGTAAGCGTTTAATTGTTATGAATTGTGGGACAGGCATGGATGTCCCTGTTTTTTCATTGGTGGTTAATAGATCTGATTCGATAGACATCAGGTTCTGGGATAGATTAGTACTGAACTCACTATGCATCATCGATACCAAAGATCATATACCGGATACCCTGATCATAGACGGGAGTTTCTTAAGGACAAGGTAATTTACCAATACATTTATCCGCTTTTGCTTCAAACTAAACGTTCATAAGAAGACGACAAACTCGACTGATAGACGTTGTGAGAACGTTCACAAGTAGGAATGAAACAAAACACAAACTATATCCCAACAAGCTGATATAAATTGTGAGAACGTTCACAAGAAGGAATGAAATAAAACACAAACTATATCTCAACAAGCTAATAGAAGTTGTGAGAACGTTCAAAAGAAGGAATAGGACACAACATAAATTATATTCCAACAAGCTGATTGAAGTTGTTAAAACGTTCACAAGAAGGAATAGAACAAAACACAAACTATATTCCAAACAGCTGATAGAAGTTGTGAGAACGTTCACAAGTAAGAATGAAACAAAACACAAACTATATCCCAATAAGCATTTATGAACGACAACAATCATGCATGCTAGCATAATGGTAAACTTGAAAACTTTGTGTTGTTTCAATGAGTCGTTGCGCTACATGTAACATAATACATCCATTTATTCGGCATTTTCCTACACAAAAAAAACAACAATCTGCACATTCTTTCCCGTTTCGTCGCCTTTACTGTAACTTGACGCAGTTATGTAATTGTTTCTTTGTTCACAATAAATTGAACCTCAAGATAGCAGTTCATCGTCTTTTATTAACCAATCAATCTTAGACCGAGAGAAATGAAAAAGAATCTCTGATGATCAATTGTGTATTGATTGGCTACTTCAGACAGGATAATACAGGGTTTAGTGTGCTATTTTAGATGCTGCCTTTAACGATGCGATAAAAGGGAAACTCCACATTAACGAATATCTCGCCGGTCTACAACTGTTACTTTTGTCATCTCTGATGAACTTGCTTATGTTATATTGATAACAAGCAGCACTAAACTTTGTGATCTTTTTTTAAGATTTCATTTAATAAGTGTGTCATAATTTATTAAACTATTTTCAAATTTCTTTATATTAGAAGTTTTACTTAACTTTTAAGCATTGAATTAAAACTTTGATTAAATGGTAAATATACATTTAAAGTTAACATTTTTAAAAGTACACCAGGATCCTCCAAAATTTAGAAATTAAGAAGAAATGTTTTTGTTGTTGTTTTTTTTTTCATATACATACTACCTAACTTTAATTGATACAAGACTGTCTTCAAAAAAAATATTGAAAAGGAAATTCCTAACTTGACCTACGCACCAATCTTTCTCGACTGGGATTACATGTGTTGTGACATAACACTAAGTCACGTGAATTTAAGTTTGATGATACATTTTAATTTGTTTGTCTCTGAATAACGAGATGAAGGTCGTTAATCAGTGTACAATGTATATATGATAATTTTACATAAAAATAGGTATTTCATTTCAGTATTTAGTCTGATTAAACTATCGTGTTATGGCAGATTTCAATTCCAAATCATATGCATTCTAGTTAAAATGATATGTACATGTTTTAAAGTTCTTTTAAATATTATTTTAATTTTTTTACATTTATACCGATAAATCTGTCATTTCTCTCTTTAAATTATAATGATATATTTTTCATTTCAATCACTTTGTTGAAAACAAATATTATAAAACAATTTTGATGAATGTACGTGCATGACGTGTAACACCATATTGCGCGCTCATTAAACATGGAACACACAAAACTCACACACTCTTTTAACGTCCTTTCAACAGTAGTATCAGTTTAAGAAGTATTCGATGCTGATTAACAAGGCAGTATTCTACTCCAGAACAACAATAAATGAGCTCTATGGTGCTAAGAACTCAGAACTAATAACACATAAGTCAAAGTACAAAGTGACTTCACGGCTTCCACACAGCACGTCAACTTGCTTATGTAATATCCAATAAGGTTAAAAAGTTATGGCAAATTTGACCACATTCACTCTAACCTCTAATCTAAATAATGCTGGGCAACACAACACAGTATCTCTTTTCGCGGCAGAAAGACGTTTTGTAACGTTTAAACATATAGCATATATCTATATACCTACAGGGTGTAAGTCAAAATGTTTTCTGAACGAAAGGACAATGCAAATATAAACAGCAAAAGACGAGAATAAGAAAACAAAGTGACTGAATCAGTACGCATTTCAGATTATTGTTTAATTCATTGCGGAAGGTTACTAGTAGGTTAACTAAGACTAATAGACCATATAATATAGTACAAAAATACAATATAGACATTTTGAGGGGCGAAATGAGCAAAGGCAAAAGTCTATCGATGCTGTAACATCTTAAAATATACATAAAAAAAAACTGAAGTAGTCTATATGAAAATATTTAACATAAAACTTATTGCATCGTACCTTGATAAAGGTTTCTAACCATAGCTTAAATATGGCAGTAACATAACACTTTTGTATGGTTCAACATTGAATGAAAGTTTCACATGAATGGATATACAGCTAGCTTTGTTCAGAAAATAATTTAATAACGCTCGATGTCTGCAATTTGATTCCTGCAGTTAATCGCTTTCTCCGAGAGAGACGTCGCTATAATGCTAAATTAAAAAAGGAATATTGAGCAACAGGATGGTTTCAAGGGAATGAAAAGACACACTGCTGACAGACAATACATGGCACATGGAGAATGCATGTAAAGTATTTCCAGAAATTATAGCTAGTTTAGTTCGGTTATTTATGAACTGTCTGAGATATACCTTGGAAGTCTCGGTACAAAGTTTTCCTCGGTAACATAATTCTTCCACTCGTATCAAAGGCCTACGTAATTTGGTAATACATATGTTCAAAATGATTTCTAGGGGCTGTGATTTCTTGCTGCAGATGACTAGAGCAAAACAGCATAGCATATATTACATCACTGGTGTTAGAAAATTGACTGTTATAGAATTTTAACAGATTGATATTTGTTTGAGCATTTGAGGACTTCTCATTTAAAAGAAGTGTTTTTAAAAGAACAAACGGGTCAGCCTACCATTTGTTGTGCATTTTTTAGCGGATACATTCCTGCTTTGAAAAACATACTTGAAAAAAACATTCTATGTGAAATTTCGTTTTAAACGTGGAAATCCTAGACCTGATCTTAATTTAAAATAATACTTTTAGTGACAGGCCAGGTGGGGATGAGGAGTTCAGATTCCTGAAGTGTTTTAAATGTATTTTAAATAACATCATTTCAGCCAAAATTATGAAAATAACCACTTTTTATTAGTAGGCCCTGTAACTAAAATCTTGGTTTTGCTGAGCATGTTTCCTGAAAGTAAAACTCTAACAATGCCGGACAGACGATAAACATATCCGTCTTCAGAGATGGTCAACAAGGCCCTATTGTTGAAATTATATTGAAAATATATAAATGAAAATCTTATAAAACTTATTGCTTTATTAATGTAGTATATTACCAAAATATATAATTCTAAAATAACGTATCTAAATGTTGTCACGTTATCTCTGCTGTTGCCGGTATATGCACGCAATTTGAAAATTACTATTTAAATCCGACCCGTTTTAAAAATGTTCTTTGAAAAACGACTGTCTGACGAAAGGGACACTCTAATAGGTGCATTCGTTTGGTAAAGTGGCGTAGATAGAAGCATTTATAAGTCATTACCAGACGTATTTTGTACAGACAGTATTTCGATATTCTATGATATCCTGATAACGATTCCCATTTTAGAACCACCAATGAAACTCTACAAATATCAATGACAGTTTTAAACTATAAGTTTTCTCTTATGATCTCATTTTTACACTTAATATAGTCTTAGAGGTCTTCATTTTAAGTTAATGAATTCTGCATATCCAGCATCCAAGTGCATCAAGTGTGCCACTGACATCCAATAGGAAGACCGTCTATATCAACTTCAAAATGAAGTTATATGACATGTCCGTGATTGCAGTGTATAAATGATATCAAAAGGGTTTCGCACGACGATATGACAAGACAGAGTTTGAGCAATCTGAAACAGCAGTAACTTGATTGAGGAAACCCTACATGAGAAGAAGCTTTATAACGTTTTTGTTTTATTTCAGTCAGCACTTCGTCGTTAAAGTTATGTCCTCAAACTAGAGCAATAATATAGCAATAATAACATAAGTGTTTAAGTACATTAGCACTTTCATATTTTTGGGGGTATGTAGTATAATCACATAAGACACGTATATTTTGATATATTCATTTTGTGGTTATCTATAGTAGTATAGTCATGAAGTGTAATATAGTTGTATCTGTTTACTAATGTTACCAATTCAAATCAAAGTGCAATACAAACTCAACATTGCATTGTATAGTCATATAGTGTTTGTGTATGTTGGTAGTTTTATAAAGCGTTAAAATAATATCCGTATATTCCTATAGTGTTTAAATAGTTATAATATAGTGTTGGCTTCTAGTATATACATATATTGTTTAAGCATTTAATTAGAGTCATGTAGTCTTAATTTATAGTTTGATACTATAGAAGTGCTGTGTGATATAAACGTATTTTCTACATCGAATGCAAAACAAGTTATTAAAAATTTGACAGGGCACGCTCAAAGTCTTTCTGGGTAAAAATGAAAAAGTGTTTTACTCAAGGACACTACTTATATCCGTGGCGGATAATTGGACTCTCGATAATCCGATCTTGGGTCCAATGTTCTATCACTGGACCAATTGAGTGTATCATCACTTACAATACTATCTTTAAACATAAAATGATTGCTTTAATCTCTAACTGTCACGTTTAACATACCGAGTACCGGTTAGCTTCTTCCAAGCGTTTGTGTTTAGTACACTTAACATACATTTTGGTGCATACCCTTCGCGCTATTTCAGCCAAGCTGCGTGTTCAATGCACACCAAAATTCTCTCACCAATACATTTTACTCCAAAGTTTTATTTTCTGTACAGCCTGCTTTCCTATAACTCGGATGACACACGCGTCAGTGTCATTATTTAGTTTTATTTCACACAATACAAGCTTGTGATCACTCAACTGGATTTATTATATGATTACAAAGACAACGCGTAATGCTCTTTTGTTTTATGAAGCTCTATAAGAGGATACCGTGAATCTCACAGGTGACGTCAGACACCCAGATTTAGATTTAATGACATAATGTGTACAAAGAAAAACAGAAGCATAAGGATGAAATATTTATTTATATTATAACTATGTCCTCGGTTACTGCAACGTTCTGGGAGCAGAAGAGTATTTCTATAAACATAAAAAACACAGTTTGTTTTGCGGCAGAATGAATAAAAGGCACGACGCATATTAGTGCCACTGCTTATCTAGTTTTATTAACAGTGCAATGTCCTCTTTATTAACGCATAGTAGTTGTATATGTCCTGTATATGTCGTGTATATGTCATGTAACTTGTTTCAGTGTCGTATCACAAATGCAGCGACTCTTTTACAGCTGCAATACCGATTGCATGAGTAAATGATACGACTTCTTTATTCCACGTTGTGCGTTTCTTTATTTTTTTTAATCTTTTCTTTAAAAAGGAAATATGCTATGATGTTTCTAAAACTGTATATCACATTTTTACAGTTATATTGCTAAAACAAATCGAGTCAAAATAGGACCAAAGTAATCCGATTCATTCAACGCCTATACACTATCAACCTATTGTAAACATTTTTTCAATGTTTAATTTTTACAAGGATATTTCGTCTTGATATAACAGTAACCTCAAATATTTTGTGAACCACTCTCGGTAGAATCATTACTGGGTGTGTTAGTGAAGCCATCGGATCGAACCTTGGAACTAACCCATGGCACATGCCGTAAACGGTTTACACTCAATTTCACTATCGTCCCATAATCAGGATTGACTGAAAGTCATGAAACGGAGTCCATAACCCATATATTCATATTAAAATCTATACTGATTATATATGTATGACACATATGATCAAATGTATCAATAGTTGTCATCTCACTTGCATGAATGTTATTCTGTAACGTTCGGTCTTAAGAAATAAAACAAAACATGTCGTGTAAAACATTGACTTATATTGATCTTGCAATTGCTTCAACACAATTACAACAAGTCGGAAGCGAATTATCGCACGTGTAAACCTTTGCGAAGCTCTTCAGTGTCTCATTAATTACGAATATTGAGAAAGCAACATTTGAGCACATTGATTGGTCAGTTGATCTTATGACGTCACAATTTAGTAAGCGTTCAACTGCTATTAATTGTCGGACAGGCATAAAATTTCCTGCTTTTTCATTGGTGGTTATTAGACCTGATTCGGGAGATTAAAGGTTTTGGATGAAATAACGAAACTTATTTAACATATTTACCACAGTAACACAACATTTTTTAAAGACAAAACCAAAACAGTGCATGCGCCAGTCTGAGAACGCCTTATATAACTGCACGAAATAAAACACACAGCCACAATCAATCTATTTAACAATTTACTGAGCAACTTTTATTAAATTAAATAAACAATAATCACCAACAAAATATTTCACTATGAAAAAAAAAACGTACCAGTCTCACGAAGGTACCGTACTCTTCGTTGTTCATTTTCATATTTATTACATTTGCGATTAGATTCACATCCTACTGTGCAAATAGGGATTTATACTTGTGCTGATTAATATATCATACCAGGCTGTCATAATATTGTCCCGACATCTCTAGAGGATACTCGTCATATTCCTCGTTTAATGTTTCGTCTAAGACATCGGTAATATTAATGACTGCTTTGGCAGTGAGTGCATGTGTATATATACTGCAGAAACAGTTCCAGCTCTCCCCGTTTATCAAATCTTTATATTGATGTGGCATACAAGCATCCTTATTGGTCAGTTGGTTCAGCGGAAGTTGAAATACGTCACTGTTTGTTAAAGTCATTAGCGTGTTATGAATTGTGGGAAAAGCAGGAGTTCCATGATTTACATCACGGTACATTTTAACGCATCGAGAGATGCCAAGGGTTTTGTAGACGAAGTACATTATTAATCTTAATCCGGGTGTTAGTTTCAGTTTATACTAATTTATTTTAACTCGAATGCGATGAAAGTTCAGAGCTTTTATTAACCGCTTTCGAATCCGAATCTTTGGTAGAGCCAGTACTGAAGGTTGTTTTATGAGAGGCATCGGTTCTAGCCAGAGATCAAACCTGCAACCTCTGGCGTGAGCGGCCAACACTCTATCAAATACACTACCGCCCCGGGTGTTAAATTCTCCATGGTCGTTAATTTCGATATTTCGTTCGTTTTTACTTTAAAAGAATAGAAAAAGGTCTCAAATTAGCACATGCTGTATCGTACTGTGTTAACATGTGTTTTTAAGTAATTTTAAAATGTACATGTATAAACAGCTGTGTTCAATAAGGTTGATCAACATTGAACACATACATTGTTTTATTAATCGTTTCATATTAAATTCCATGATTTTAACTCTTTCCGTCTCTATGTCATTGCATCGTTATATTCATTTCCTTAAAGCAACTATAAGTCATATCATATACTGTAAATAAATGTTCAATATTTTTGAAAAAAGATACATAAATTTTATATATTAAGGCAAATAAGTAAATAGATAGACTACTTTGACAATACACGCATCCCTGATTTTGGATGAAGTATATATGATTGGCTTATGACCAGATGGTTGCATAATCATGCATTCATGTATAGTTTAATGAGACCAGGGGTCGTATTCACCAACAATCCTTGAGAATATTCTTAAACATAGAATATTCTTTACCATGGCATACAATATCTGTTATCCAATGTTCTATTCATTAAAGTATATCAAAAGAAATTATATGGGCTAAAAACCATTGCACAGCGTGTTTCTGATTTGAACTTAAAAAATGGTAAGGTAGGAAAAAATTCAATTTAACTATTTAGCAGACGGAATATCTTTCATTAACCTTGAATTTGTCTTCTTTCTGGTTTTATTACGGAAACGCTGGCAAAGGGATGATATACTTTTTATTCTCTTTTCAAAGACAAATTGATAGAGTAAAAAATGTATTTGTTAATTGGTTCTTTTAATCGTTAATATCAACACGTTCAGAGGTCAGAGAAGGAAGGGAACAAAACTACAAGACATGTACAACATAGATGCACTGTTACAAAATATTTATCATCAACACTGATTTGGGAATACCTAAAATCACTGAAACATATAGCGAACACGTAGCCTGCAAGAAAAAACATCGCAATTAATCAAGCTAACTTTACCCATTATTTTCAAACAATTGACACATCCGTAAATTAAAGTTTTAACATTGGTGAAGGTATTGTCCTCATGGCCCTTTGCATTATTTCAAACAATTGACACATCCCTCAACTAAAGTTTTAACACTGGTGAAGGTATTGTCCTCATGGCCCTTTGCATTATTTTAAAAGAATTGACACATCCCTCAACTAAAATTTTAACACTGGTGAAGGTATTGTTCTTATGGTCCTTCGCATTATTTCAAACAATTGACACATCCCTCAAACTAAAGTTTTAACACTGGTGAAGGTATTGTTCGCATAACAGCCTGTGTCTGTGTTAATAAACTTTTTGACAAAACCTACGCTATTTACACTGGTATTGTTTACTTCACGAACACCGCTATACTTAAATTACGTAACACTTTAATAAATCAAATAAGTATTTATTAGAAAGGTAAACCGTATTTTAAATCAAACTCTACACTAAAGTTCTCTTTCATTAAATCTAAACCACACAAGTTTTAAATTTCAAACATCCGCTAAGTGTATCCGATATATAATCCGAAATCACATTTTGCACGTTTGCATTACAAAAAAACTACTTTTCGTGAATGAATGTGATAGGGATTATACTATAAATGTGTCAAAACTGTAAATAAAACCATATCATTATTTTCAAATTTAATGTAACATTTCAAATTCCTCGTGTCTCGGAAAATATCAATTTAAATACTATTTGCTATATTGCCTGGTATGTGGTCATCAAACTGACGGTGGATATTCTTAATATTGACCATTTATAAAATTTAAATGAGACAGCGATATGCTTTGAAAGAATGAAATAGATAATTTTTTTATTGTCAGATTTAAATTAAATTTTCATGGCATTTGACGAATGAATTGGTTCATTTAAAAGAGTTTTGGTATCAAACAAGTATTGTCATAATACGGTCCTGAAATCTCTAAAAGGTGCTCGTGTTTCTAATTGGTTATAATTTCTATTACGATATCAGAATCAAATTTGCCTGCTCTAGTTGTGTTTTTGTATTAATCTTACAGGAGGTCCGCATGTTAGGCATAAAAATGTAAGATGTTAAAACAACGAACGCATACATATACCTGATAAAGCTATGCTTCAACGGAAAGAAGGGACCTGTACATTTTCTCAATGTCATTTGCCGGTGATAATTTTATTCGTTCCATAACTACTCTCAACATTGGTTCAATGAACTTATTCGAGTTAAAAAATCAAAATCTGAACAGTTTTCGGAAACTGAGAGAGAGAAAAAACTCAAAACGATTAAACTTTAATTATCGGCTCTCAAATAAAAATATGGGTATCAATTAAGAAGAACTCTCAAGACGCTCGCTGCAGGAGAATAATATCAAATTAGTGAGGAATACTATCAAATTATTAGGGAATAATATCAAATTAGTATCTGACTCAGCCTGTAGAGGGATTTTTTTTCCGGTTGATAAAACTGCTCGTACAGATGTACTCTAGACTTTACACATATACTACAGAATCGCGTCTCTTTCTTCTAAGCGACGTTATAGGAATCCATACACTATGAAACATTTTTAATTTGAATATAAAACGTTATTGCTACAGATGAGACGTATTGTTGTACAGACTACGTTTTCAAAAACTGCATGATTCAGTCATTGTGCAATATTTAGTCCATATTCATTCCTGTTCTGGAAATAGATCAATCTTTAGCAATTAACACAAAAGAGCAGGATATTTGGAAACTCGCAGACATAAGTGACTAATTGAAAATAATTAGTCGAGTGCCCTTTTGAAGAAATTGGCATATACTTTGTTAAATGTTATGAAACACCGCTAAAAATGTTACATTCGCCTATGAATATGGTTACAATTACAAAAGACGTTGTTGCATAAATCAATTTCAGATAATGTCGACAATTAATATTAAGGCTACGGAGTGTGCCATAAAATTGCTTCATGTTCATTTTAAACTCAAAATGTAACATACTTGTGCAGTAATGACTGAATTATGATCCTTTAAAATATTTTCTTTGACTAACATAGAACTGTCGTTTGAGATGCGTGTTTTCAAGGAGTGTGATAAGCACTAAACATCAATTAAGACAACAATGGTATCTTAATATTGTATCAAGATTTCAATTTAAACATAATACTTTATAAGGAATAATTACAATAAGTACATTCATATATAAATAGTGACAAATGGTATCACCACCTTCGAATATCCAGTAGCAAAATACACCGTATATCATAAGTTACAACATTGTGAAGAAAAATATTCCCTTGAAAATATCTTACAAATACGACAGTATGCATTCGTTTATCTTGTAAAACACAAGATATACTCCGGTAATAAACGTAAACAAATAAGTGATGCTATATGTTAATGTCCTCGATGATTTTACAAAAAAAACAACAGAGCAGCAATAGAATAACCTTTTTCGTGTATCATCATAACCAGTGGTATCATAATAAATTATATAATGAAATATATGTAATGAAACATGTTTTGATGACGGATAGAACAAACGTATGTAACAGCTATAGAATAGTCAAAAGAAATGTGCCGATATGTACTTCTTGTACCTCTTTATTTATTTCTTACGTTGTTGAAAAATAGAACACTGATAAAATAGAGGCCTTCCTAAAGTGGTCCCTCTTCCTTGGATCTCTTGTTCCCCAGATCCTCAAAAGTATGTGCCATGATAGTTCCTTAAAAGTATTTCCCCTAGATCTCTAAAATCAGGCGTTTGATCCCTTGATTCCTGAATGTGATGGACAATGTTCCCAAGATCCCTAAAAAAATTGGCCATGTTCCCCAGATCTCCAAAACCCTGTGAAGGCCTTAAAATAAGAATGAAGCTTAAATTATTACCTGCATCTATCTGACATTGGCCATTACAACTTTAATGTATTCAAAGCTGAACTAAGTAAAGAGATATGCTACTACTTATTAATACAACATTTCAAGTCTTGTTTACAGACAGTATATAAACGTGTACACTATTAAAACAATTCGACATTACATATCATATAAACAATACGATTACTGAAAATGTCTCTATATAACATACAATCCATATCCTGCATTTGTCAATACTGTGAATTCTTCTACTCAAATTACATAAGCGACAATATCTTCTTTCCAAGATTCTTCTTTTCTGCATTATGTTTTACTGAATGAAACTATACGTGAAGAATGTTCAGAAAAATGTACGAACCACGTGCTTCTGACGTTCATGGGAAGGGAGTTATTTTAATTATACGCCCATTGGCAGCCGGAAATTTTCACTATCTTGTACTTTTGTCTAATTGCTGATTTTATAACGGATATTTTGTTTGATTCTCTTTCCAAAGGCAAAGTATAAACTCTAGAACAGTATCCACTAATTGGCGTTGCTGCGCAGTTAAATAAGTTTAGCAGAACCAGAAATGGAAGGAAATGAAAGACATAGACACGGCTTGTATTTACACAAAAGCCTCATTACCTTAAGAACAATGGGTATATCATTACGATACTCCCCATCGTCGGATACCACCGGGTATTAATTTCGATACTCTATAGCCATCACCCATGGGTGGAAATTTTCGGAATTGAAACCCAGGTTAACCGACGATGGTAACAAAAATGCGAACTTTCAAGCCGAGAGTCATTCTGAAATAAGTGTAGTCTACTTTTATAGGCCAGGCTTCAAATAAATTTTAAAACCAGTTTCCTTTTTAGCATTCATTCGATAAACCATTATAAGTATTACCAACTCAATTTTTTGTTTGTGCTGCTAAAATCCATCAGTCGCAGCTTAGTGATCAACATTGGAATGTTACATATTATAGCCGTAACTAGTAAAAATATATAGAAAAATCCTACGGTGATTCTAATGTAAAATAATTGTGGTTTGTTAACATATTTCTGCTTTTATTGTGATGTTATTTTGTTTTGATGATCAATTCAAACTCATTTTTAAAAATTTCTATAAGAAGGGTACTCCTCCAGAACCTCTAGAATTTCAGATATGCGCCGTCATCATGTTTATAATCTTTTGACCGTGACCTATAAGCAGACGACCATGGAATTAAACTGGAAAATGGACATAGTGAGAAATACATTTTCAGGCCTGTATCTTTATTTAATAATGACTTTCCTAGCTGTATTTGGAAGCATTAGTTTTGATAATTTCCATCGCATTTAATGAAAGTGTAAATAACAAATACTCTTTACAAGCCTCCAATATTGAAATACAAAGATTCAATATAATTTATACAGTTATGAATAAATGAGGTAACACACGCAGGCACGAACGAAAGCATAAACACACGTTCGCACGCACATGCATACACATACGTACACATGCACACACATATATGGCCATACGGTCAAAAATCGTCATTTTTTTTTACATTTTTAGTTAATGATCTGAAACATAATCATGGGAATCTGTAGTGCATAAACAGTTACACTGCCGTAAATATCATCACCAATATACATGATATTATATTTAGGAAATGTTATCAAATTATCTCCTAAATAAGAAGCGTAGATGAACGGAAATGTAGGAAAACAATTAGATAACACATTTTGTGTACGTGTCGCAATCAATTAAACACAAATCCACTAATAAGATACAATGCAAATATTACCAGGAAAAACCCTCCAGCAAAAAATAAAACACCGAAAAAGATAGAAGAACAAAAAGTAGGAAGAAAAAATGGTTATAGATACGATCTTTAGAAAAATCACGGACTCGTCATTCGATACATTTGTAAGAAAGCATTATCAAATGGAAAATACAATCTTGAAACGTGTTATGTTTTAATCACATCTTCGAAACTGAGGTGGGCCAGCACAATGATTTTCATGGTGTAAACATGTTACAAACAGCCGACCCAAATTGTATGTAAATTCCTTCCACAGTTCCTGGCGTAAATCTTTATTGTTTATACATTTAATTAATATATAGTTGTATTTATGTACATAAATGTTATAGTTGCTGTAGAACTGGGAACCAGTCTGAATAAAAACACTGAAATTTAACACAGCTCTCTTAATCTTAGTTTAGGCTCACGAAGGCTCTGCAAGTTTGTACATTGAATACCATATAATTTACTCAACAAACCCCCTTGCCATACCATATCAAATACTTTCTGTGCATCAAGATAATGAGCCTAGTTTCTTACTTAGGCAAATGCATTTCTTTATAGTGTAATTTGACATAACTCAGCCCAATTGTTTTATGAAAATCGCACTGAAGATTGTTGAACTTTAACGAGTTACCATCAGTTTCAATTTTATTGAGAAGTATATTTTGTGATAATTACACTCCTTTTCATGTTTCAATGTTGATCAGTGTAACATAGCAGTACAAATGTATATAGTTTAGAATGTTATTTCCTGACAACTAGACCTCTCAATATTATATGTTCATAAACTTGTATGTCTATGTCTAAGGCCTTAGTCCTTTCCATCGGTTTATGCAATGCTAGATTAACACGTCTCAAGATATTTCAACATCTGATACTGTCGAACAGTTAATTGCAACTCAGAATTCGATTTTGTCATTTTATTTTGCAATGTCTGCTTTAAAACTTGGCTTATAGTTTGATTGATAATTTACCGTGTATAAATGCTTAAAGGAATTATCCCAGTATGCTGTAGTTTATTCTGCATTTCTTCAAGAAAACATCATTAACTCTAGATTTGCGCGAGCTTTGCCGCCGACTGTTAACAACATTGCAAACTGTATCACTGTTAAATTCAAACGATTCTTCAGCTCGCTGTTTAGAATTTATTTATTTAACTAAAGATTCTTCATAAGTGCGTCTATGCTCCGTGCAAATTTTTTTTTTTTTTTTTTATTTTATATTAGATATGTGTACTTGAATAAGAACCATGCGGTATCCCATTCGCAACCCAATGTATACAGCAATCATCGACTGTACAACGGCAACTGGTAAATTTTCAGTCCACTCTGGCTTTAAATAACGGCTAAATTTAACTTTTTGATATATCTATCAGTTGAACTAATTCAATTATGACACTAGTGTCTCATACAGAACATCGATTTTATTTGTATCGACACAATCCACTTGTAATAAATAAAGCAAATCAACATTTTTATCCAAGGACAAAGTGTTCTAGTGTTAAGTCTCAAAAGAAGCTTTTGACCATTTTAGTAGTTCAGTTCTATATCAGAACTTTTTGTATTAATCTCAAGTTGTGAAACACTCATACTACAGAGAAAGGGGCTATGTGTAGAGACAGAGCTGACATCAATAGTTTCACAAGCATTGATAAGGTCAGTTTACTCCTATGAAATAAAAATATGATCTGTTAAAAAGCTTTTTGTTCCATCATATGAATCGAACTAGCTCTGGTACTCATGTCAAGTGAGTTTACCGATAGAAGTGTGTGATTCTTAATGCATGAGATTAATAATCGACGTCTGTCACCAATATTCTTGGATTGTTTAGAAAAGTTGTTAATTAAGGACACCAGTAGCAGACGTCTGTCACCAATATTCTTGGATTGTTTAGAAAAGTTGTTAATTAAGGACACCAGTAGCAGACGTCTGTCACCAATATTCTTGGATTGTTTACAAAAGTTGTTGATTAAGGACACCAGTAGCAGACGTCTGTCACCAATATTCTTGGATTGTTTACAAAAGTTGTTGATTAAGGACACCAGTAGCAGACGTCTGTCACCAATATTCTGGATTGTTTACAAAAGTTGTTGATTAAGGCACCAGTAACAGACGTCTGTCTCCAATATTCTTGGACTGTTTAGAAAAGTTGTAAATTAAGGACAACAGTAACAGACGTCTGTCACCAATATTCTTGGACTATTTAGAAACGTTGTAAATTAAGGCTCCAGTAACAGACGTCTGTCTCCAATATTCTTGGACTGTTTAGAAAAGTTGTAAATAAAGGACAATAGTAACAGACGTCTGTCACCAATATTCTTGGATTGTTTAGAAATGTTGTTTATTAAGGACACCAGTAACGAACGTCCGTCACCAATGTTCTTGGATTATTTAGAAACGTTGTTAAATAAGGACACGCGTAACAGACGTCTGTCACTAATATTCTTGGATTGTTTAGAAAAGTTGTTAATTAAGGACACCAGAAACAGACGTCTGTCACCAATATTCTTGGATTGTTTAGAAAAGTTGTTAAATAAGGACTCAAGTAGCAGACGTCTGTCACCATTTTTCTTGGATTATTGAGAAAAATGGTTAATTAAGGACACCAATAACAGATGTCCGTCACCAATATTCTAAGATTGCTTACAAAAATTGTAAATTAAGGACACCAGTAACATACGTCTGTCACCAATATTCTTGGTTTGTTTACAAAAGTTGTTAATTAAGGACACCAGTAACAGGCGTCTGTCACCAATATTCATGGATTATTTAGAAAAAATGTTGATAAAGGCACCAGTAACAGACGTTTGTCACAAATATTCTTCGACTGTTTAGAAAAGTTGTAAATTAAGGACACCAGTAAAGGACGTCTGTCACCAATGTTCTTGAATTATTTAGAAACGTTGTTAAATAAGGACACGCGTAACACACGTCTGTCACCAATATTCTTGGATTGTTTAGAAAAGTTGTTAATTAAGGACACCAGTAACAGACGTCCGTCACCAATAATCTTGGATTGTTTAGAAAAGTTGTTAATTAAGGACACCAGTAGCAGACGTCTGTCACCAATATTCTTGGATTGTTTAGAAAAGTTGTTAATTAAGGACACCAGTAACATACGTCTGTCATCAATATTTCTGGATTATTTAGAAAAGTTGTTGATTAAGGACACCAGTAACAGACGTCTATCACCAATATTATTGTATTGTTTAGAAAAGTTATTAATTAAGGACACCAGTAAACATACGTCTGTCACCAATATTCTTGGATTGTTTAGCAAACTTGTTAATTAAGGACACCAGTAACAGGCGTCTCTCACCAATATTCTTGGATTGTTTAGAAAAGTTGTTAATTAAGGACACCAGAAATAGGCGTCTGTCACCACTATTCCTGGATCGTTTAGAAACGTTGCTAATTAAGGACACCAGTAACATACGTCTGTCACCTTTATTCTTGGATTATTTAGAAACGTTGCTAATTAAGGACACCAGTAACAGACGTCTGTCACCACTATTTCTGGATTGTTTAGAAAAGTTGTTAATTAAGGACACCAGAAACAGGCGTATGTCACCACTATTCCTTGATTGTTTAGAAACGTCGCTAATAAAGGACACCTGTAACAGGTGTCTGTCATCAATATGCTTGGATTGTTTAGAAAAGTGTTTAAATAAGGACACCAGTAGCAGACGTCTATGACCAATATTCTTGGATTGTTTAGAAAAGTTGTTAATTAAGGACACCAGAAACAGACGTCTGTCACCAATATTCATGGGTTGTTTAGAAAAGTTGTTAATTAAGGACACCAGTAACAGGTGTCTGTCGCTAATATTCTTGGATTGTTTAGGAAAGTTGCTTATTAAGGACACCAGTAACAGGCGTCTCTCACCAATATTCTTGGATTGTTTAGAAAAGTTGTTAATTAAGGACACCAGAAACAGGCGTCTGTCACCTTTATTCTTGGATTATTTAGAAACGTTGCTAATTAAGGACACCAGTTACAGACGTCTGTCACCACTATTTCTGGATTGTTTAGAAAAGTTGTTAATAAAGGACACCAGAAACAGGCGTATGTCACCACTATTCCTTGATTGTTTAGAAACGTCGCTAATTAAGGACACCAGTTACAGGCGTCTGTCACCAATATGCTTGGATTGTTAAGAACAGTTGTTAATTAAGGACACCAGTAACAGACGTCTGTCACCAATATTCTTGGATTGTTAGTAACATACGTCTGTCACAAATATTCTTTGATTGTTTAGAAAAATGGTTAATTAAAGACACCAGTAACATACGTCTGTCACCAGTATTCTTGGATTGTTTACAAAAGTGTTTAATTAAGGACACAAGTAACAGACGTCTGTCACCAATATTCATGGATTGTTTAGAAACGTTGTTTATTAAGGACACCAGTAACAGGCGTCTGTCGCTGATATTTTTGGATTGTTTAGAAAAGTTGTTAATTAAGGACACCAGTAACAGACTTCTGTCGCAGATGTTCTTGGATTCTTTCGAAATGTTGAGATGTGCATTGACATCTCCAGTTAGCATGACACTACCCATGGAGTAGTAATATAGACGTTCTGATAAACGAATCCTAATGTTTTTAAATGAATGGTTACATTTTGGTAATTATACTTGTATAATATTTTTGGATATTCAAACTGAATATCAGTTATTCTATCGTCCTTTATTTGAACGACTTAAACATGGCTGGAGTGTTTTACATTCCTTTAGAAAGCGACCCAACGTTACGTACGCTGCACACACCGGTGAGGTTTGACATGCAGAATGACATTTAACATTCAAACGAGTGTAAACTGACAAAAAGCAATGCTTTCGGTATTAAATGAATCATAAAAATATGTGAAGATAGACATAAATCCAGTGGCATTCCAAGTCAAAAAGTGAAAATCGATCTTTCTGAGCCAGTGCTCAGAGATACTACAAAAAGCAATGCTCTTGGCATTTAATGAATCATATAAATGTGTGTAGATGGGCATGATTCTAGTGGCATTCCAAGTTAAAAAGTGTAAAATTTTCAATCTTTAAAAATGTGCTTGTGGATCCATGTACATATAATGGTTATAGTCCGTTATATCTGACCGTGTGAACTGATCGTTGACTAGTAGCAAAGTTTCTTTCTGATTGATAATTGTCGCGAGTTTTCGATTGATTCCGCTACATCCTATTCCTAGCAGCCAACAGTTTGCCTTATCAAGCAGAGTGAAATATTTATCATCTTCAACATTTAGTTTGATTAGAGCAGAACCGTTTCTAATTATAAAATCCTTGGTCACCTTATGGCCTCTTTTTCTGACAACTTCTGCTGTTATTTTTGTCTGAGTAAAGGAAGGATTTAAGCCCGGAAAAGAGAAGCTTTTTGAACTCGAACGAAGTCTTGTTTTCCAGTACGTCTCTATAGGCCCGTCAGATCATTCCAATGAAAATTGACGTTGAGAAACCCTATTATAAGGTATTTGTAACTGATTGAGTTGTTCATCAGAAAGTGTTGACTCATGATAACCAAATTACTATCATTAAGCTTAATTTGCATGACCGACTGTAATAGCACAAAGCAGTTCGTTGGTCAATAGTAATACTGACATCAAAGTATTTAGCTTTTTGCTAAATACGAATTTTGACTTCGGCCCCAGCATTATCTTGTGTGAGTCCAATCCACACGGTTGAAATGTTTAACTGTTAACACAATTATCTGTCTCCGACGAAACAGTAATAAATGTTTCTGATCTATGTTCAAGATTGATGAGGAATTTCAACATACTTAATGTGAAACAAACATGTTCACCCAATAGTTGCACTTTCTCGGGAGAAATTCTATTTCTCAGTGCTAAGAATATTTTTTTTAATATGTGACATTTTTATTTAACGTGAACACCCATTGTCACTTTAATATTTATAACAACTACTTCCACATTTGTGGAATGTTTGTACATATGAGGTAAAATTATTTCAACACGTGTGACCATTTTCAAACTTACGACCAGTTTCACATTTTGCTGTCCTGGTAGAAGACGAAAATTGACCATAGTTTTTCTTAATTTGCTGTTCTATGAAGCCCTAGTAACCAATATGTTGATCATACGATGTAGCATTTCCCAAGTAGGAGGACCATCATATTTTTTTAGATTATTTCTTATGCAAAAACGTAAATGTTTTTGCTGTCAACTGTCTGAAAAGACCGCACACAAGCATAAATTCGAGATCAATAGCCAGATATGTAAATATTTGCAAAGTGAAGGGTGTCAAAGTTAAACAAATTAAAAAAAAGTGAGGTAAAGCGACTTACTCAGACATCACTCTGTTATGCTCTTTGGTGCTGGTACAAAAACCCTCTACCCATTTGACACATGTAACAATCAGATATGGATAAAATGGTACCGTAATATGTATGGGTGTTTCAATGTCGTCATAAAGGTGAAAGCGGGTTTATGGAAAAGTCCTGAACATGACAATATGCAATTGCACATGTGTCAGTTGTTTTAATTATGCGAAAGTGGTAACTCAAATCTAAACAATAGACTAATCCTGAACAATTGTATAATGAACAATATCCAGACATTATAACACGAATGCTCGTATACGTCTGCTGTGCAAGTATTACATAAATGCAACAGGACATTAGATACGGATTGCCACGTAGGCAACGGTTGTGTATATTTAAACTATATATCTAGAATCAATATCATAAGAATATCATGCTGATTTTCATTATGCTAAAAGTGTGTTTACTATAATTAAAAAAACGCAGATACTAGTATATTGTATAACATGACATTCCACTGCAGGAGTATATTAGCGACCATAGCTTGTGCCGGTTTATGGCGCAAACAAAACGTACAGGGCGAATAGAAATCAACTTACTAACATAGTGAATTATCTTGGTTCCGAAAACGGTTTAATAGGGAGCCAAACTTTTATTTTGTTATATATACACTGCCCTGTATTAAAACTATCACTATGAAAATAAAATGTTTTATAAACAAAAAAATAAACAACATACCATGTGGATCCGGTCTGTTCCAAAGTAGCCTTAATTTTTGCAGTGATTGCAGGTAATTAATTTGGTCATAGTACCAAACTAGTTCAGAAATAGTCTTATTCATCTTTGACACTTGATATTCTACAATATAAAACGTGTTGACACTAAAGACTATATATTTGACTTATTACATATCAAATTCATGACATATTATGCTTGAGAGTCATCAAGCGTTTTCATTGTTATCTATTCATTTAAACCTAGCGTATTCATTGTTATCTATTCATTTTAACCTAGCGTATTAATTGTTAGTTATTCATTTTAACCTAGCGTATTCATTGTTAGCTATTCATTTTAACCTAGCTTATTCATTGTTATCTATTCATTTTAACCTAGCGTAATTATTGTTATCTATTCATTTTGACCTAGCTTATTCATTGTTATCTATTCATTTTAACCTAGCGTGTTCATTGTTTTAAATTCATATTATCTATTCATTGTTATCTTTTCAGTTTGTAAGTGTTTGCTGTGAAAATCGGATTTCGTATTCATAATGTCGAGCTATTTTCCTCATAGCCGGAACATATAAATTACGTCGATTTGTTATGGTCAAATAATTGTATTTTGATACGTTACGTCATACGATGGCTGACGGTAATTAATCATGTTATTTATAATATATAGGTAGACTGGTTTGTCTTATTTCCTGCAAAATATCCAGCTAAAAATAAATGGTATACGTATTTAACTTTAAGTTTACGTTTTTCTAAGTATTGTGATAAAAAGAATCTTGTATTTGTGCTCATTTTATTATGAAAATGTATTAAAACTCTTTGATAAATCTTATTTAATACTCGGCAAGAACCTCGCAGACTATAAATCTAACAATTCCTTCAATTAATTCAATATTATATTGGTATTCATCTAAGATCCTTAATATTTAAAGAAAACAAAGACGATTAGGTACAGAACAAATTTTCAAACAAATGATCAACTAAACAAAACCTCCAGCTAGTGTTTGTATTTCATACGTTCTGTGCATTCGTGAGATTTTATTTATCAGACTTCATAAAATTAACAGTTTATCAAGTCACGAAAACGGTCGGATACTCAAAAGCACATTATTTATAAAAATACAAATGAATTTTACCACGAACTTTACATGTGTAATGAATTACTTCTTAAATTAAACTTTAAATTCAAATACTAAAGACAGAGTTATAAAACACTTAATTTTACAAATTGGAAACTTCAAAATGTCAAAATAAAACCCATCCCAAAGAAGGCTGAAATGCTATGCTTAATTGCAAGAACTCATTACATTTTATTACACACTGCCGCTGTTATGTCTAATTTACGACGTGCAGATTTATAGTACTGCGTCAATCCGCTAAAAATAACTTGAGTTAAAGACTTATGACCTTATATGAAATGACGGTGTTCAAAATGATAACAGAATGTTCGTTTATATCGTATACGTACGTAATTAAAACGAACCGAACGTGAATCAAAGAGAGACATTATAGTAGCAAGGGCGGATCCAGCGTGTGTGTGTGTGTGTGTGGGGGGGGGGGGGGGGGGTCAGTTGGGTCAAGATATAGACCTATAGTAAACTGTACTGTGAAAATATAATCAAACTAGATCTACATTAACTTACAAGCTGGGTGACAAGATATAGAATCCAAATATTATTTAATAGGAATATGAATTATGTGTACAACAATTCTCATTAACAAAGCATGTTACAAACGACACATAATTGTATTAATGTCCTCCATCCAATATAAATACAGCGATGGTGAAGTGTGACGTAATTATTTTATGACGTCACGTGTTGCTCATTATACGTAAGCATTCAGACGGAAAAGGTTTTTCGACTTCCGCACTCGTTGAGCCTTCTTGAACGCTAATTTATTATTGGATACCATAATAATATGTTGGTTTCCCATACATTAAACAAGTATCTCAGACTTTCTATTCTACTAGGAACAGACATATTTTAACAGTTCATGTTATTCTGTCATTTCTAACCGTGAATTATACTAATGATTACATATTTGTGAAGATGAGCGAAGATTTGGGCAAACTGCAATCTGCCTTGCAAAAAGTAGCACTGCATGGGTGGCAGGCAATTAAATTTCAAGTTTCATTGAGGTGCAATAGCTTGAAGAGTAATTTGACTAAATGTGGTGCTACAACAGCAGATTTGGTACGTCGCATGACGAGACGCAAAGTATCTTTACCCGAGTGATGCTCCTTAAGAGTACACCCCTGTCAAAATTTATGGAGATGGCAATAGCTTTTATAGATCAATCTCCTAAGCGCAAACAGACTTACAATATGTCATAGAATCATCTGTATCGGACGACGCTCTTTTTATCAAAATTTTGAAAGGTCTCTTCAGAATATGGTGCTGAAATCAATCAGAAGTGGAGAATATTCTTCTATTGTACATTTCTTTGCAGATGTAAATGTAATCAATTGTCCAATATATAACATTTATCCACTGGTTCAAAACATTGCTGTTAATAGAAGTGTACACAATCAAAATCAAAGGACTGATCCAATTTCCCGACAGGATGATCCTCCAGGTCCCCCCTATATCATGTGGACACATACAGAATCTTCTGATCTTGAAAACAGGAATCCAAACCACTTTGTAAAGTGTTTTTCAAATTCACTCCTTAGTTCGAACGATGATGAGCCTCCTGCCAAAAAAAAATGAAAACTAAAACTGACAACGATGACATCAAGAAACTGAAACTACAGTAAATGGTAGTAGGAGGACGGCGGCTTATACTGAAGAAACAAACCAGTCAGAGAGGACAGAAACGGGACAAAAACAGGAAAGAAGTTACAAGAATACTGCAGCAGACGATAAATAAACGGGTCACTTGGGAGAAAAAGACACGATCCAAATCGTGAAAATAGAAATGATTTGGGTAAAATTGTCAATGGAACAATTGCTTTATCAAAATTGACATCTGCAGAAAATACGTTTTGGAGAAAACCAGAAAAATCCAAATTTAATATGAAGCCCCGATCTATTTCCAAAGGAAAGGGAGATACAGAAGAATCAAATTTTGTCTTTTCAAATTTCATGGATGAGACAGTATAAATGGCTTACATATAGTCATATTTTGGATAGCGGTCTGTGTACTTGCTGCGTATTATTCCCTCAGAAGAGCTTGAAAAGTAATAACACAATTGTAACAAGGCCATTCACCGCATAGAAAAATAAGCCCTTGGAAAAAAAAACTCCTTGTCAAAACATGAAAATTTCGAGTACCATAATATGGCAAAACTCGACTACCAAACGACCAAATATACCCTTGAAAAAGCCAACATCCTCCTTACCATACAAAATAACCAAACAGAACCAGGCAATCTATGACCGTACTAATAGTACTCTGTGGCAAACAGAACATTTCACTCCGAGGACACCGAGAAGATAACACAAGCAATGCGTCAAAAAAAGGAAATTTCCTTACAATTTTACAGCTGTTATCAGAGTACGATGAAGAGCTTTAGCTTCACTTGGAAATTGCAAAGAAGAATGCAACATACACTAGTAAGACAATACAGAATGAGGTCATACAGGTTGTTGCCAAATATATCAGAGACAAAATAATAGATATCCTTAAGAAAGGCATTTTACTGTTATTGCAGACGAATTACGGACAAATATACAAATAAGGAAAGTTTGGTTATTTGTTTGAGATTTCTGGATACGGGCAAAAAATCTGCAGTCATTAAAGAAGAGTTCTTTGACTTTATTCAGTTAAAAAGAACCACAGGTGAAGCTATAGCAGAGTAGATAGTTGAAACACTTCAAAGCAATGATATTCCAGTAGATGCAATGCGTGGACAGGCTTATGATGAGGCTGCGGCTATGTGATAGGAAAAACAGTTGTCAAGGACGAATTAAAAGATGAAACAAGTTGGCCTTCTACACTCACTGTCGAAGTCACGTTTTCAATCTTAGTATAGCTTCAGCATGCAAAGTACCTCTAGTGAGAAATATGTGTGATGTTATTAACTCAGTTTTCTTTTCTTTGATCAATCTCCGAAAAAAACAATCGTTTCTTGAGCATATCTTAGAGGTTGAAGGCTCTGAATATGCGAAGAAAAAATTAGTTGGACTTTGTAAAACTAGGTGGGTAGAGAGGTATATGTGTTTTGACACATTTTATCATCTCTACGGTTACATTGCCGAGTGCCTACAGCGTATGTTGAGTGAAAGCAACAATGAAGATTGTTCATGTGATAGACAGTCAAAAATAACAGCAAAATGATTGCTCACATTACTGTCAAACTTTATGGTTTTGATTGCATTTGTATGTGTAAGATATGTTCTTGACACAATAAAACCTCTGACATTGAAACTTCAAAAAAGAGATGTTGACATCTGTAATGCTTGTGAAATGCTTGATCATCTTGTTGAGAAAATATCTGAAATACGTAGAGAGGTGGATATCGAATTTGCATCATATTGTTTGATGCAACACAAATTGCAAATGACCTAGAAATAGATATCAAATTCCTAGAACGTGTGTAAAACAACAGCATAGAGCAAATGTTAACACAACAGAACCAAAGTAATATTTCAAGTCTACATTGACCATTCCATTCCTTGATTATTTACTCCAAGAGTTAAGATCTCGCTTCCAAACCGAAGATACATCAGCATATTCTATATGCTCTTTATTACCATCCAACATAACTGAACTTGGCGAAGAAGAGCTGACGAGACTCTTTAGCTTATGTTCTGGGAAACTGATCCTGGGAAACTCGTGCATATTGTGGTGAAAACCATATTGGACTCGGCGCCTACGCCTCGTCCAATATTGTTTTCAACACAATACGTACTCGCACAAAATGTTCCGATATTGTACAAAACTAACCTTATAGTATCAATTAAATTTTTATACTGGTCAATACCTATCAGAGAAAAATCTAATTCTGTATTAAATCAGTGCACAAGGTGTTATGTACCTCTCTTCAAAATAAAAAAAATCATGTCTTTATGAAAAAATTGTCATTGTAATTCAAACATTGAACGAACTGTGTTGCAGCATTGTTTTTACCTTATTTCTTTTAAAATTGGTATAGGAATTGTTTAAAATAGTTGTATCATCGCGATCATTTTGCCCTAAAAATAGTTAAATATGAACATGTATTATCATACAAAAATTGAAAGTAAATTAATACAAAGTTCTTATAACGTTGAACGCAAAATAAGCTATACGCTAGATAGTTTATATATAATGTTAAAAGGCATTCTCGATAATGGCAGTTGACTCTAAAAATTGTTATATAAAAACTTGTATTATCTGATAAAATAAAAAAAAACGTCATTAGAACAGTTCCTTTAATGTGTCTGAACTTTACATTAGATGGTTAACTATAATGTTGAAAGGCAATCCCGATAATATCAGACATTATGTTACAATCATCACTAATGAATATTTGTTTAACGCTTCATGTTTCGCTTTAAGTGGAGTTTTTGTATGTTTAAAAACTAGATTGACGTTTGCAGCACTGATTACACCCGGAATATGTTCACACTATCATTGATAACAGTTGGATGATTTCGACATAATGCCTCACACTACATTCCTGTGATAAATAAGCGGATTAGCATAAGGACGTCCCTAATATTTCTACAACATGTAAATCAGTATGACGGATCAGATCAGAATCAAAATGAAATCACGACTCATTTATTTCATCATAGAATACTAGTACATTACAATTTTAAGCGGAAAATATATTAAATTCTAACCTTGGAGATGTGTGTGCTGTAATTAAGACCAAATTATGCAGTACAATGCCAGCAATAACTCAACAAGAAGTGATATATAATATATGTATGACTTTTACTAAAACAATTTCTGAAAACCAATGTGTTGTTATTAGTTTCTATTTTGATTCTGTTTTTTTATTTGATATCTGACATTCTTTGCCAACATTTTGTGCAATTTTGAAAATGAAAATGTTTTTTTTTGTAATTAATAACAAGAAGTCCCTAACATCATTAGGAAAATATATTCCAGGAAAAAGATCATTTATTCATATTTGAAATTAATTTTGAAAATATTTTCTTGGATTTATCTCTTTTATAGTTATAATAGTTTTAGTTCATTTTAACCAAATAGAAATTTTGCATTCGTGTCTTAAGTGGAAATGTTTAAGGTTAGAACACATAAAAATGAGTATGATTTACCCTCAGTATCAAATGACATGTAAACATTGATGATTCATTTTATTTATTTAATAAAAACTGCTGGTATCTCTGCATGGTTCAATAATATTAAGATAGAAGGATTACTGTTCGATCTGATATTACTCAATTTGCGTGTGATTTGAGGTTAAAGCACTTGAATAAACGCAAGAATGTTTTATTTATCCCGTAGTAAAATGCATATTAACTTATATGCATTTTACAACAATATTTACTGTAACGTTGTCCAACGTTCGGTAGTAACCGCATTCCAGAAATGCGTTTCACAAAAGAATTTACGGCAAAAATCGTCGTAAACGTAAACCAACAATTATTCATAATATTTTTAATGTTCACCCAAATGAAGCCAAATTGGTTCAAATCATACAGAAAAATTACATCTTTTTTGAAATTACAATCATTTAAAATACCGATTAGAATTTGGACACACAACAGAGAAATTATCAAATTGACTTACGTCGATTTTTATCGTAAGTTATTTTGTGAAACGCAGCCCACAGATGTAAGAATCGTTATGAATACTGGCCCTTGCCTATCTATTAGAATCATCAAAAAGTTTTATGTATTAGGCTTTATATGATCGTGTTTCGTAAGCGATGCTCAATATGTAAAGCCTGCTTACTGTAATGTGGGCGAACATTGTTCTAACCACATTCGATTGATACTAGTTCATCACATATATACTCCCACTAGGATGATCACGTTTAAATATTCATAAGTTTTATGACATTTTGATCGGATGTTCTAGTGATATTAAATGTTTAGATAAATCATAACGTTCCATTACGACCATAAATACTATTAGTAAATGATAAAGGGTTTATTTGTTAATATGTCAGATTTCACTGCCGTCGTTATATCTCTTTATTTATTTATAGAATTCAATATTTTAATTTTTTCAATGCGACACTAAAATGCAGTGTATTCCAGAACAGGGGATAAATTATCGAGCAGGTTTCTCAGTTACATATCTCAATATTTAACCTTCATTACCGCAGCGGTTGTCTAGAGGTTAAGCGTCTGCATTGCATGCGGAAGGTCTTTGGTTCGATCCCAGACAGGATGATACCAAATATATGAAAAATGGTACTAGAAGCTTCCTCGCTTGGAGCTCAGCATTTAGAGCTTGGCCCTTGAGGTACATATGTCGGTCGTATGCACGACACGTCGTCATGTCATGCTGATGAATTGAGCCAAGTGTTTTTTAAATGTATCCATAGGTGACAAATTTACAGACCGGACACGAAATCTCACACAGACTCAAAGTGTTTTCAAACAATCTCAAAGTTTGACCTTGACTTTTGAAGTATGGGTGTGTGTCTTACGCGCGACATGTCGTTGTGTCATGCTGATGAAGTGAGTCAAGTGTTTTTTTAAATTTATCCAAAGATGACAAAGTTACAGACCGGACTCGAAATCTCAAACAGACTAAAAGTGTTATCAAACAAAGTTAAAGTGTGACCTTGCCCTTTGAAGTGGGAGTCTGGGTTTTACGCGTGACACATCGCCATATTATGTTGATCATTTGAGGCAAGTATTTATAAAATCCATCTAAGCATGATAAAGTTAAAGGCCGTACATGAAATCTCACACAGACTCAAAGCGTTGTCAAACAAACTCAAGGTCTGACCTTGACCCTTGAGGTAAGTGTGTCTAACGCGCGACACGTCGTCATGTCATGCTGATGAATTGGGCCGAGTGTTTGTGAAATTTATCAATAGGTGACAAATATACAGACCGGACACGAACTCTCAAACAGACTCACACTGTTGTCTAACAAATTCAAGGTGTGACCCTGACCCTTGAGGTACGTGTATCGGTCTTACGTGCGACACGTTGTCATGTCATGCTGATAAATTGGGCCAAATGTTTGTGAAATTTATCTAGAGGTGACAAAGATAAAGACTGGACATGAAATCTCAAACAGACTGAAAGTGTCGTCAAACAAACACCCTTGAGGTACGTGTGTCGGTCTTAAGCGCGACACTTCGTCATGTCATGTTGATGAATTGGACCAAGTGTTTGTGAAATTTATCAATAGGTGACAAAAAAAAACAGACCGGACACGAAAACTCAAACAGACTGAAAGTGTCGTCAAAGAAAGTTATTGTGTGACCTCTGACATTTGATTAGGAAATCTTGGTGTTACGCGAGACACGTCGCATGCTATGTTGATAATTTGCAGTAAGTATAAATAAATCCATGATCAATGCTTAAAAAAGTTACAGGTCGTACACAAAATATCGGACGGAAAAACGGATGGACACTGCGATTAGTATATGTCATCCCATTTTTTGGCAGTGGGTGGAGGGGGGGGGGGGGGGGGGGGGGAAGGGGGCATAGATACACTTTCAACAATGACACCTTTCATGCATATATGTAAATGCGATGGTTGGTTACTTGAACTACCTAGCCTTTTATACTTCGAGAGAAGTATTTAAATACCACGCGACGAAAACCAGACGAAGACCAGGGCTACGTTTCACAAAATAGTAATACGATAAAAATCGACGTTAGTCAATTTGACAATTTCTCCTTCTTGTGTTTGAATTTTGATCGAATTTAAAATGATTGTATTTTCAGAAAATATATGCCTTTCGACATGATTTGAGCCAACTTGACTTCATCTGGATGAGAATTAAGCATATTATGAATAACTGTTGGTTTACGTTTACGAAGATTTTTGTCGTATTTTTTTTTTGTGAAATGCACCCCAGAAAATGAGAAGTTTGCTCTTAGTAAATTAAAACAGCAGCAAACGTGATTAGAAAATGTATTATGAGAAAAAGGGATTATGTTATTTACGAGTAAATTAATCTTTCAAAACAACATATCGACGTTAAAGCGTTTATCTCAAAGTCAATCGTCGTTTTCATATTTGAAATAAGAAGACTTGTTTTAATGTCGTTTAATACTATTTTCAACACATTTCATGCATCATGTTTTATTGGTGAATGAATACTTATTCTGAGTTGAACCGCCGTAGACTTTGGCAATCGTGCAACAAAACCATAACTCGATCTCAAAGGCAATCTTTACGAATTTATTCTAGTACATGCATACAGTGTTCATATATTACAGTATATTTGTATAATAGTGTTGATGAACTCAAGCAAAGTCATTAAGTGTTTATGTATTACAGGATAATTATAAAGTGGGTATATTTTCAGATATAGTTTTTTATTCATTCTAGAAAAGTCATAACGTGTGTATGTTTACAGGCTAATCGGATAGTTGGTATTTGTTAAGGTATATTTTTATGTATTCTAGTAAAGTCATATAGTGTTTATGTTTTACAGGATATTTATAATGTTGGTATATTTTCAAGTATATTTTTTTATTCATTCTAGAAAAGTCGTACAGTGTTTATGTTTTACAGGCTAATTGGATATTGGATATTTGTGAAGGTATATTTTTTATGTATATTAGTCATACGGTGTTTATATATTCGAGGATAATTAGATCATGGGTATTTGTTCAGGTATAGCCAGACAGTGTTGGTGTATTCTGATAGAGTTATAAATTGTTTATGTTGTCAGATGTTGTTCTGTAATGCTTATGTACTTTGGTTATGGTATAATTATATAATGTTATATGTTAGTTATAACATGTTTATTCAGTCTAGTATAGTTATATAATGTTATATGTTAGTTATATCATGTTTATTCAGTCTTGTATAGTAATATAATGTTATATGTTAGTTATAACATGCTTATTCAGTCTTGTATAGTTTTATAATGTTATATGTTAGTTATAACATGCTTATTCAGTCTAGTATAGTTATATAATGTTATTTGTTAGTTATAACATGTTTATTCAGTATTGTATAGTTATATAATGTTATTTGTTAGTTATATCATGTTTATTCAGTATTGTATAGTTTTATAATGTTATATGTTAGTTATAACATGCTTATTCAGTCTAGTATAGTTATATAATGTTATTTGTTAGTTATAACATGCTTATTCAGTCTTGTATAGTTTTATAATGTTATATGTTAGTTATAACATGCTTATTCAGTCTTGTATAGTTTTATAATGTTATATGTTAGTTATAACATGCTTATTCAGTCTAGTATAGTTTTATAATGTTATATGTTAGTTATAACATGTTTATTCAGTATTGTATAGTTATATAATGTTATTTGTTAGTTATATCATGTTTATTCAGTATTGTATAGTTTTATAATGTTATATGTTAGTTATAACATGTTTATTCAGTCTTGTATAGTTGTATAATGTTATATGTTAGTTATAACATGTTTATTCAGTCTTGTATAGTTTTATAATGTTATATGTTAGTTATAACATGTTTATTCAGTCTTGTATAATTTTATAATGTTATATGTTAGTTATAACATGTTTATTTAGTCTAGTATAGTTATATGTCATCTATCTGTCTGGGGGATTCATGTAGTGAATTTTATTCTGATATATTCATATAAAGTTTTATGTATTCTAGTACAACCATACATGTACAATGTGCATGTACTTCAGTATATTTTTACAGTCGGTATAATACGAAGGATGTGTATGTATTCTGGTATCAACATACAGTGTTTATGTATTCATGTAAAGTAGTATTTTATTCATATATTCTACTCTGCTAATAGTATTTATGTAATCTGGCAAAGTCATATAGAGTGTTTGTATTATTGTACAGTTACACAGTGTTTAGGTCCAGGATAGTTATATATTGATTGTGTATTCTAGTATCGTCATATGGTGTTTATGTATTCTGGCATAGCGATTACATGTTTAAATATTCTGTATACTTATACAGACTAGGTGTTAATGTATTCAAGTTTAGTTATAATATATGTTTGCATACTCTTTTTATTATAAAGTGTTTGTGTATAATAATTATAGTTATATGCGATTTATAAGTACAGTGGTTGTGTATGCTTGACAAGTTATGTAGTAGTTATATAAGCGTTTATAGTTATTTATGTTGTGTGTATTGTAATATAGTTATAAAGTGTTTTCGTATGTTAAAGCAAACTATTATAAATGGACATATTGTGTTCATGTCTTCTAGTAAAGTCACATAAAGTGTAAAAGTGTCTATTATACACATATTGTGTTTATGCTTTCTTATATAGTCACATAAAGTGTTTTAGTGTCTATTATAGACAAATTGTGTTAATGTCTTCTAGTAAAGTCACATAAAGTGTTGAAGTGTCTATTATAGACATATTGTGTTTATGTCTTCTAGTAAAGTCACATAAAGTGTTGAAGTGTATTATAGACATATTGTGTTCATGCTTTCTAGTATAGTCACAAAAAGTGTTGTAGTGTCTATTATACACATATTGTGTTTATGCTTTCTAATATAGTCACATAAAGTGTTGAAGTGTCTTTTATACACATGTTGTGCTTATGTCTTCTGGTATAGTCGCATAAAGTGTTGAAGTGTCTATTATAGACATATTGTGTTTATGTCTTTAAGTATAGTCACATATTAAAGTGTTGAAATATCTATTATAGACATATTGTGTTTATGTCTTCCAGTATAGTCACATAAAGTGTTGGAGCGTCTATTATAGACATATTGTGTTTATGTCTTCAAGTATAGTCACATAAAGTGTTGAAGTGTCTATTATAGACATATTATTTTTATGTCTTCTAGTATAGTCACATAAAGTGCTGTAGTATCTATTATACACATATTGTGTTTATGCTTTCTAATATAGTCACATATAGTGTTGAAGAATTCTATTATGCACATATTGTGTTTATGTCTTCTAGTATAGTCACATAAAGTGTTGAAGTGTATTATAGACATATTGTGTTCATTCTTTCTAGTATAGTCACATAAAGTTTTGTAGTGTCTATTATACACATGTTGTGTTTATGTCTTCTGGTATAGTCACATAAAGTGTTGAAGTGTCTATTATAGACATATTGTGTTTATGTGTTTTAGTTTAGTCACATAAAGTGTTGAAGTGTCTATTATAGACATATTGTGTTTATGTCTTCAAGTATAGTCACATAAAGCGTTGAAGTGTCTATTATAGACATATTGTGTTTATGTCTTCAAGTATGGTCACACAAAGTGTTGAAGTGTCTATTATAGACATATTGTGTTTATGTCTTCAAGTATAGTCACATAAAGTGTTGAAGTGTCTATTATAGACATATTATTTTTATGTCTTCTAGTATAGTCACATAAAGTGTTGTAGTATCTATAATACACATATTGTGTTTATGCTTTCTTATATAGTCACATAAAGTGTTGAAGAATTCTATTATACACATATTGTTTATAGACATATTGTGTTTATGTTTTCTAGTATAGTCACATAAAGTGTTGAAGTGTCTATCATACTCATATTGTTTATAGACATATTGTGTTTAGTTTTCTAGTATAGTCACATAAAGTGTTGAAGTGTCTAATATAGACATATTGTGTTTATGCTTTCTAGTATAGTCACATAAAGTGTTGAAGTGTTGAACTGGAATTACACAACAATATTCTCCAGTATTTTTCTTTATTTCACATTATACGACCTTTTGACCTATCTCTATTTATTATATGATTACAATTACAAATGAAACAGTGTTATATGTATTGGCTCTCATTAACCACACATATGAAGTCAGACAGCTAAATATAGATGTAATGACACGTCTGAAAGGAGACATCATGACTTGTTATTAGGATGAAATGAGTTTGTTTGCGCTTATTTACTGGTAAGATATGTGAGCCAAATATTATGTATGAACTATTACAAGAGCTGCACACGCGGATGTAGACGCTCGTTATTTTCCAAATCTATTAGGTAGGTCAAATTCAGTGATGCTAACTTTTTAAACAGGATTGTGATCAGTTTTATATTCCAGTATCGCAAACAGCGTAGCCGTATATCTATTATGACAGTACTTGGTCTGTATATAATTAATTGACTGACGTAAATTACCACTGCTTGTAGTGATTTTATTGACAGATGAAGGTTTTATCAAAAAGGGTAAGAGATACTGTCTATGCAGAATTCAAATAGACTCGGGCGGAAGATATAACTCGTATTGAGACTTGCTAAACACTTCGCTTGCTAAGCTTCATATTCCCAATAACTCATATTTATTATATTAAATATACCTTTTATTCCAAATACATTATTTTCATAATAATGAATAAACCTTATATTCCCAAATACTTTGTGATACCAATACTTCATATTCATAAAAATGAATATACCTGATATTCCAAAATATTTTGTGTTACCAATACTTCATATTCATAAAAATGAATATACCTTATATTCCCAAATACATTTCGTTACCAATACTTCATATTCATAAAAATTAATATACCTGTATTTCATATTCATAAAAATGAATATACCTTATATTCCCAAATACTTTGTGTTACCAATACCTCATATTCATAAAAATGAACATACCTGATATTCCCAAATACTTTATTTCACCAATACTTCATATTCATAAAAATGAATATATACCTGATATTCCAAATACTTTATTTCACCAATACTTCATATTCATAAAAATGAATATACCTGATATTCCCAAATACTTTGTGTCACCAATACTTTATATTTATGAAAATGAATATACCTTCATATTCATAAAAATGAATATACCTGATATTCAAAAAAACTTTGTTACCAATACTTCATATGCATTAAAATAGATATACCAAATATTCAGTGTCCCAAATACTTTATGTCACCAATAGTTCATGTTTATAAAAATTAATATACCTTATATTCCCAAATACTTTGTGTTACCAATACTTCATATTCATAAAAATAAATATACCTGATATTCCTAAATATTTTATGTTACCAATACTTAATATTCATAAAAATAAATATACCTGATATTCCCAAATACTTTATGTCACAAATACTTCATGTTCATTAAAATGAATATACCTGATATTCCCAAATACATTATGTCACAAATACTTCATATTCATAAAAATGAATATACCTGAAATTCCCAAATACTTTATGTTACCAATACTTCATATTCATCAAAAAAATTAATATACCTGATATTCCCAAATCCTATCAATTTATAAAAATGCATATACCTGATATTTCCAATACTTCATATTCATAAAAAAAATGAATAAACCTGATATTCCAAAATACTTCATATTAAAAAAAAAATACATATACCTGATATTCCCAAATATTTTGTGTTACCAATACTTCATATTCATACAAATGCATTTACCTGATATCCCCAAATACTTTATGTCACCAATACTTCATATTAATTAAAATGAATATACATGATATTCCCAAATACTTTATGTCACCAATATTTCATATTCATAAAAATGAATAGACCTGATATTCCCAAATACTTTATGTCCTAATACTTCATGTTCGTTAAAATGAATATACCTGATATTCCCAAATACATTATGTCACAAATACTTCATATTCATAAAAATGAATATACCTGATATTCCCAAATACTTTATGTCACAAATACTTCATATTCATAAAAGTGAATATACATGATATTCCCAAATACTTTATGTCACCAATACTTCATATTCATTAAAATTAATATATCTGATTATCTCAAATACTTTATGTTACCAATAGTTCATATTCATAAAAATGAATATACCTGATATTCCCAAATACTTTATGTCATCAATACTTCATATTCATTCAAATAAATATACCTTATATTCCCAAATACATGTGTTACAAATATTTCAAATTCATGAAAATGAATATACCTGATATTCAGTGTCCCAAATACTTTATGTCACCTATACTTCATATTATTAAAAATGAATATACCTTGTGTTCCCAAATACTTAATGTTACCAATACGTCATATTCATGAAAATATATATACCTGATATTCCTTAATACTTTGTGATACCAATACTTCATATTCGTAAAAATGAATTCACCTTATATTCCCAAATACTTTAAGTTACCAATACTTCATATTCATCAAAATGAATATACTTTATATTCCAAAAATACTTTGTGTTACCAATATTCATAAAAATAAATATACCTGATATTTCCAAACACTTTGTGTCAACAATACTTAATATTTATAAAAATCAATATACCTGATATTCCCAAATATTTTGTGTTACCAATACTTCATATTCATGAAAATAAATATACCTGATATTCCCAAATACATTATACTACCAATACTTCATATTTATAAAAATTAATATACCTGACATTCCCAAATATTTTGTGTGTCCGATACTTCATATTCATAAAAATAAATATACCTGATATTCTCAAATACTATATATTACCATTATTTCTTATTTATACAAATGAATATACCTGACATTCCCAAATATTTTGTGTTACCAATACTTCATATTCATAAAAGTAAATATACCTTATATTCCCAAATACTTTATGTTACCAATACTTCATATTCATAAAAAATTAATATACCTTATATTTCCAAATCATTCATATTCATAAAAATGTATATACCTGATATTCCCAAATACTGTGTGTTACCAAAACTTCATATTCATAAAAAAGAATATACCTGATATTCCCAAATACTTTATGTTACCACTATTTCATATTTATAAAAATAAAAATACTTAATATTCCCAAATACTTTATGTTACCACTACTTCATATTCATAAAAAACACATAAACCTGATATTCCCAAATACTTTATGTTACCAATACTTCATATTCATCAAAAAGAATATACCTGATATTCCCAAATACTTAATGTTACCAATACTTCATATTCATAAAAATGCATATACTTGATATTTTCAAATTATTTTTGTTACCAATACATCATATTCAAAAAAATGAATATACCTGATATTCCCAAAGACTTCGTGTTACCAATACTTTATATTAAAAAAAATGAATATACCTGCAAGTCCCAAATACTTTAAGGTACTAATAATTAAAATTCATAAAAATAAATATACCTTATATTCCCAAATTCTTAATGTTACCAATACTTCAAATTCATAAAAATACATATACATTATATTCCAAAATACTTTATATTACCAATAGTTCATATTCAAAAAATAAATATACATTATATTCCAAAATACTTCATCAAAATGAAATAATTTATATTCCCAAATACATTATATTCATAATAATGAATAAACCTTATATGTCTTTTTGTTCCCAACAACTTCATGTTCATAAAAATGAATATACCTTATATTTCTAAATACTGTATATTCCCAATACGTCATGTTCGTAAAAATGAATATACCTTCTTTTCCTAAATACTGTATATTCCCAATTCGTCATGTTTGTAAAAATGAACATACCTTATATTCCTAAATACTCTATTTTCCCAATACGTCATGTTCGTAAAAATGAATATAGCTTATATTCCCAAATACTCAATATTCCCAATAGGTTATGTTCGTAAAAATGAATACACCTTCTATTCCAAAATACTCTATATTCCCAATACGTCATGTTCGTAAAAATGAATACACCTTCTATTCCTAAATACTCTATATTCCCAATACGCCATGTTCGTAAAAATGAATATATCTTCTATTCCCAAGTACACTATATTCCCAATACGTTATGTTCGTAAAAATGAATATATCTTCTATTCCTAAATACTCTACATTCCAAATACGTCATGTTCGTAAAAAATGAATATACCTTCTACTCCTAAATACTCTATATTCCCAAAACGTCATGTTCGAAAAAATGAATATACCTTCTATTCATCAATACTCTATATTCCCAATACGCCATGTTCGTAAAAATGAATATACCTTCTATTCCTAAATACTCTATATTCCCAATACGTCATGTTCGTAAAAATGAATATACCTTCTATTCCTAAATACTCTATATTCCCAATATGCCATGTTCGTAAAAATGAATATAACTTCTATTCCTAAATACTTTATATTCCCAATACGTCATGTTCGTAAAATTGAATATACCTTATATTCGTAAATACTCTATATTCCCAATACGCCATGTTCGCAAAAATGAATATACCTTCGTTTCCTAATTACTCTATATTCCCAATATGTCATGTTCGTAAAAATGATTATACCTTATATTCCTAAATACTCTATATTCCTAATACGTCATGTTTGTAAAAATGAATAGACCTTCTATTCCTAAATACTATATATTCACAATACGCCATGTTCGTAAAAATGAATATACCTTATATTCCTAAATATTCTATATTCCCAATTCGTCATGTTCGTAAAAATGAATATACCTCTATTCCTAAAAACTTTATATTCCCAATACGTCATGTTCGTAAAAATGATTATACCTTATATTCCTAAATACTCTATATTCCTAATACGTCATGTTTGTAAAAATGAATATACCTTCTATTCCTAAATACTATATATTCACAATACGCCATGTTCGTAAAAATGAATATACCTTCTATTCCTAAATATTCTATATTCCCAATTCGTCATGTTCGTAAAAAGGAATATATCTCTATTCCTAAAAACTCTATATTCCCAATACGTCATGTTCGTAAAAATGATTATACCTTCTATTCCCAAATACTATATATTCACAATACGCCATGTCCGTAAAAATGAATATACCTTCTTTTCCTAAATATTCTATATTCCCAATACGTCATGTTCGTAAAAATGAATATACCTCTATTTCTAAATATTCTATATTCCCAATACGTCATGTTCCTAAAAATGAATATACCTTCTATTCCTAAATACTATATATTCACAATACGCCATGTTCGTAAAAATGAATATACCTTCTATTCCTAAATATTCTATATTCCCAATTCGTCATGTTCGTAAAAAGGAATATACCTCTATTCCTGAAAACTCTATATTCCCAATACGTCATGTTCGTAAAAATGAATATACCTTCTATTCCTAAATACTATATATTCACAATACGCCATGTTCGTAAAAATGAATATACCTTCTATTCCTAAATATTCTATATTCCCAATACGTCATGTTCGTAAAAATGAATATACCTCTATTCCTAAATATTCTATATTCCCAATACGTCATGTTCGTAAAAATGAATATACCTTCTATTCCTAAATATTCTATATTTCCAATACGCCATGTTCGTAAAAATGAATATACATTCTATTCCTAAATACTCTATATTCCCAATACGTCATGTTCATAAAAATGAATATACCTTCTATTCCTAAATACTCTATGTTCCCAATACGTCATGTTCGTAAAAATGAATATAGCATCTATTCCTAAATACTCTATATTCCCAATACGCCATGTTCGTAAAAATGAATATAACTTCTATTCCTAAATACTCTATTTTCCCAATACGTCATGTTCGTAAAATTGAATATACCTTATATTCCTAAATACTCTATAGTCCCAATACGCCATGTTCGTAAAAATGAATATATCTTCTATTCCCAAGTACACTATATTCCCAATACGTTATGTTCGTAAAAATGAATATATCTTCTATTCCTAAATACTCTATATTACAAATACGTCATGTTCGTAAAAAATGAATATACCTTCTACTCCTAAATACTCTATATTCCCAAAACGTCATGTTCAAAAAAAAGAATATACCTTCTATTCATCAATACTCTATATTCCCAATACGCCATGTTCGTAAAAATGAATATACCTTCTATTCCTAAATACTCTATATTCCCAATACGTCATGTTCGTAAAAATGAATATACCTTCTATTCCTAAATACTTTATATTCCCAATACGTCATGTTCGTAAAAATGATTATACCTTCTATTCCTAAATACTATATATTCACAATACGCCATGTTCGTAAAAATGAATATACCTTCTATTCCTAAATATTCTATATTCCCAATACGTCATGTTCGTAAAAATGAATATACCTCTATTCCTAAATATTCTATATTCCCAATACGTCATGTTCGTAAAAATGAATATACCTTCTATTTCTAAATATTCTATATTTCCAATACGCCATGTTCGTAAAAATGAATATACCTTCTATTCCTAAATACTCTATATTCCCAATACGTCATGTTCATAAAAATGAATATACCTTCTATTCTTAAATACTCTATATTCCCAATACGTCATGTTCGTAAAAATGAATATACCTTCTATTTCTAAATACTCTATATTCCAAATACGCCATGTTCGTAAAAATGAATATACCTTCTATTCCTAAATACTCTATATTCCAAATACGCCATGTTCGTAAAATTGAATATACCTTATATTCCTAAATACTCTATATTCCCAATACGCCATGTTCGCAAAAATGAATATACCTTCTATTCCTAAATACTCTATATTCCCAATATGTCATGTTCGTAAAAATGATTATACATTCTATTCCTAAATACTCTATATTCCCAATTCGTCATGTTCGTAAAAATGAATATACCTCTATTCCTAAATACTATATATTCATAATACGCCATGTTCGTAAAAATGAATATACCTTCTATTCCTAAATATTCTATATTCACAATTCGTCATGTTCGTAAAAATGAATATACCTCTATTCGTAAACTCTATATTCCAAATACGTCATGTTCGTCAAAATGATTATACCTTATATTCCTAAATACTCTATATTCCTAATACGTCATGTTTGTAAAAATGAATATACCTTCTATTCCTAAATACTATATATTCACAATACGCCATGTTCGTAAAAATGAATATACCTTCTATTCCTAAATATTCTATATTCCCAATTCGTCATGTTCGTAAAAATGAATATACCTCTATTCCTAAAAACTCAATATTCCCAATACGTCATGTTCGTAAAAATGATTAAACCTTCTATTCCTAAATACTATATATTCACAATACGCCATGTTCGTAAAAATGAATATACCTTCTATTCCTAAATATTCTATATTCCCAATTCGTCATGTTCGTAAAAATGAATATACCTCTATTCCTAAAAACTCTATATTCCCAATACGTCATGTTCGTAAAAATGAATATATCTTATATTCCTAAATACTCTATATTCCAAATACGTCATGTTCGTAAAAATGAATATATCTCTATTCCTAGATATACTATATTCTCAATACGTCTTGTTCGTAAAAAAGAATATACATATACCTATAAAATACTCTATATTCCCAATACGTCATGTTCTTAAAAATGAATATACCTTATATTCCTAAATACTCTATATTCCTAATTCGTCATGTTCGTCAAAATGAATATACCTCAATTCCTAAATACTCTATATTCCCAATAGGTCATGTTCGTAAAATTGAAAATACCTTATATTCCTAAATACTCTATATTTCCAATTCGTCATGTTCGTAAAAATGAATATACATCTATTCCTAAATACTCTATATTCCCAATACGTCATGTTCGTAAAAATGAATATTCCTTATGTTCCTAAATACTCTATATTCACAATACGACATGTTCGTAAAATTGTATATACCTCTATTCCTATATATTCCATATTCCCAAAACGTCATGTTAGTAAAAATGAATTTACCTTATATTCCTAAATACTCTATATTCCCAATACGTCATGTTCGTAAAAATGAATATACCTTACATTCCTAAATACTCTATATTTCCAATACGTCATGTTCGTAAAAATGAATATACCTTCTATTCCTAAATACTCTATATTCCCAATACGTCATGTTCGTAAAAAATTATATACCTTCTATTCCTAAATACTCTTTATTCCCAATATGTCATGTTCGTAAAAATGAATATACCTTATATTCCTAAATACTCTATATTCCCAATACGTCATGTTCGTAAAATTGGATATACCTTCTATTCCTAAATACTCTATATTCCCAATACACCATGTTCATAAAAATGAATATACCTTATATTCCTAAATACTCTATATTCCCAATACGTCATGTTCGTAAAAATGAATATACCTCTATTCCTAAATATTCTATATTCCCAATACGTCATATTCGTAAAAAAGAATATACCTTTCATTCCTAAATACTCTATGTTCCCAATACATCATGTTCGTAAAAATGAATAGACCTCTATTCGTAAATACTATATATATCCAATATGTCATTTTCGTAAAAATGAATGTACCTTATAGTCCTAAATACTCTATATTCCTAATTCGTCATTTTCGTAAAAATGAATATACTTCTATTCCTAAATACTCTATATTCCCAATATGTCATGTTCGTAAAAATGAATATACCTTCTATTCCTAAATATTCTATATTTCCAATACGTCATGTTCGTAAAAATGAATATAGCTTATATTCCTCAATACTCTATCTTCCCAATTCGTCATGTTCGTAAAAATGAATATACCTCTATTCATCAATACTCTATATTACCAATATGTCATGTTCGTAAAAATGAATATACCTTATATTCCTAAATACTCAATATTCCCAATTCGTCATGTTCGTAAAAATGAATATACCTCTATTCCTAAATACTCTATATTCCCAATACGTTATGTTCGTAAAAATGAATATACCTGATATACCTAAATACTCTATATTCCCAATACGTCATGTTTGTAAAATTGAATATACCTTATATTCCTAAATACTCTATATATCCAATACGTCATGTTCGTAAAAATGAATATACCTCTATTCCTAAATACTCTTAATTCCCAATACGTCATGTTCGTAAAAATGAATATACCTTATATTCCTAAATACTCTATATTCCTAATTCGTCATGTTCGTAAAAATGAATACACCTCTATTCCTCAATACTCTATATTACCAATACGTCATGTTCGTAAAATTGAATATACCTTATATTCTTAAATACTTTATATTCTCAATACGTCATGCTCGTAAAAATGAATATAACTCTATTCCTAAATATTCTATATTCCCAATATGTCATGTCGTAAAATTGAATATACCTTATTTTCCTATATACTCTATATTCCCAATACGTCATGTTCGTAAAAATGGATATACCTTATATTCCTAAATACTCTATATTTCCAATACGTCATGTTCGTAAAAATGAATATACCTTATATTCCTAAATGCTCTATATTCCCAATACGTCATGTTCATAAAAATGAATATACCTTCTATTCCTAAATACTCTTTTTTCCCAATACGTCATGTTCGTAAAAATGAATATACTTTCTATTCCTAAATACTCTATATTCCCAATACGCCATGTTCGTAAAAATGAATATACCTCTTATTCCTAAATACTCTACATTCCCAATACGTCATGTTCGTAAAAATGAATATACCTTATATTCCTAAATATTCTATATTCCCAATACGTCATGTTCGTAAAAATAAATAAACCTCTATTCCTAAATATTCTATATTCCCAGTAAGTCATATTCGTAAAAATGAATATACCTTATATTCCTTAATACTCTATATTCCCAATACGTAATGTTCGTAAAAATGAATATACCTTATATTTCTAAATATTCTATATTCCCAATTCGTCATGTTCGTAAAAATGAATATACCTCTATTCCTAAATACTCTGTATTCCCAATATGTCATGTTCATAAAAATGAATATACCTTATATTCCTAAATACTCTATATACCCAATTCGTCATGTTCGTAAAAATGAATACACTTCTATTCCTAAATACTCTATATTCCCAATATATCATGTTCGTAAAAATGAATATACCTTCTACTCCCAAATACTCTATATTCCCAATTCGTCATGTTCGTAAAAATGAATATACCTCTATTCCTAAATACTCTATATTTCCAATACGTCATGTTCGTAAAAATGAATATACCTTATATTCCTAAATACTCTATATTCCCAATACGTCATGTTCGTAAAAATGAATACACCTTATATTCCTAAATACTTTATCTTCCAAATTCGTCATGTTCGTAAAAATGAATATACCTCTATTCCTAAATATTCTATATTCCCAGTACGTCATGTTCGTAAAAATGAATATACCTTCTATTTCTAAGTATTCTATATTTCCAATACGCCATGTTCGTAAAAATGAATATACCTTCTATTCCTAAATACTCTATATTCCCAATACGTCATGTTCGTAAAAATGAATATACTTTCTATTCCTAAATACTCTATATTCCCTATACGTCATGTTCGTAAATAATGAATATACCTTCTATTCCTAAATACTCTATATTCTCAATACGTCATGCTCGTAAAAATGAATATACCTCTATTCCTAAATACTCTATATTCCCAATACGTCATGTTCGTAAAAATGAATATACCTTATATACCTAAATACTCTATATTCCCAATACGTCATTTTTGTAAAAACGAATATACCTCTATTCCTAAATATTCAATATTCCTAATACGTCATGTTCGTAAAAATGAATATACCTTCTATTCCTAAATACTCTATATTCCCAATACGCCATGTTCGTAAAAATGAATATACCTTCTATTCCTAAATACTCTATATTCCCAATACGTCATGTTCGTATAAATGAATATATACCTTCTATTCCTAAATACTCTATATTCCCAATACGTCATGTTCGTATAAAAAGAATATACATTCTATTCCTAAATACTCTATATTCTCAATACGTCATGTTCGTAAAAAATGAATAAACCTTCTATTACTAAATACTGTATAATCCCAATACGTCATGTTCGTAAAAATGAATATACCTGATATTCAAAGATACTTTAGATTCATGGCAAGAGCTGTCGGATGGAAAACGCGCTTGACTATTTCCATGCTGTTCTAAAACAACAGTTTTTTTTCTGGAAATAAGCACCAAATGGAAAACAATTAAAACTCAGGTGTGGTAAAATTTAGCTATAATCATTGCTTGTCTGTTAAAAATAAATTAACAAAATAATTCACCAACTCTATTTATTTTCATCAAAATGAATATATCTTATATTCCTAAAAGCTTTATATTTCCAAAATTTCGATAAAGCTTGAATTACAAAGCTAAGTGTCCGATGCAGACGAACTTTTATTTAGGTGAATGTTCATTTAATTTCAAAGATGAAATGTGTGCGCAATCGTTTGAAAATTTGTTTAATTGAAAGTCATTCTGCAACCATAGTAACCAAATAAGTTAATTGTACCATGTATCACTAATACAGTAGGAGGGCAGCTGTAGATTTGTAGATTTTCCCAAGACCATACGAACAATTTAAATCTTATTATTTTGAGTTCAATATTGAAATATGTAAATAAATGCAAAATGAACGCAGAGCAAGAAACTTCAAGTGACATGATGTAACATTGTACTGTAACGTAATCAAGTAAGTGACAATACCAAACATGTTCGTGGTGTTTATGCAATCTTATTTACATGTTATGACGGATGCTGTGCTAAACGTAAAACCAGGTTGTACCAAAGCTTTTAATTGAAACATTGCAAAGCGCAATTAAATACGTGTTGGCTGCTGGGACAACAAACGGTAATCTTAATTATGCGAAAGTGGTAATTCCTATCTAAATATTAGACTAATCCAAAACAAGGTTACAGTGGATTACAGCCTTAAATTACTATATGAGATCTCGTTTATGTCTGTAAGGCAGGAATAACATTGCAGCAACGGGAAATTAATTTCGTGAGGCGGATTTCCGTGTAGGCGACTGCTGTATTTATCAAAAGATTACACAACTGGAATCAACATTCATTAGAGTACCTCGCTTAGAAACATCATAAAAGTTTGTTTTATTTGATACAAAATGATAAGTTAAGATATATTTAAAGGGGGCATGTTAGTTATATTGCAAAAAGGCACTGAACAAATTTCAAATAAACACACGTGATATATATATAGAGAGAGATAATTAATTGTGAATAACCAAGACATAAATGTACAGACCAGACTACGGCGAGTGCGCCTAGCTACAATGCAAACCGTAGATACAGTATCAAAGCCTTTGCCAAACCAATAAATTTGGTGTCGACCATGACTTATATACTATGGAATTACATGCAACACATCTGGACAGGGTGGACAAATTTACATACATGAACTGATAGCTTTATATAAGTAGGATCCAGTAAAGAATTCATGACTACTCATATGATATTTAAAGGACAGATTTATAAACAGATTTATAAACCCGTTGGGTCATATAGATACAGTGAATATTATATATATTTAATTTCATTAAAGGAGATAATTAAATTCACAACAACGGAATTTACGATTTGTGGGATCTTTTCAGATGCTCATTCACAATGCATGATATATATATATATGGAGATAATTATTTGTGAATAACCAAGACATAAATGTACAGACCAGACTACGGCGAGTGCACCTAGCTACAATGCAAACCATAGATACAATATCAAGGCCTCTGCCAAACCAATAAATTTGGTGTCGACCATGACTTATATACTATGGAATTACATGCAACACATCTGGAAAGGGTGGGCAAATTTACATACATTAACTGATAGCTTTATATGAAAAGGATCCAGCTAAGGATTCATGACTACTCACATACTATATAAAGGACAGATTTATAAAACCCGTTGGATCATATAGATACAGGAAATTCATATATAATTAATTTCATAAAGGGAGATAATTAAATTCACAGCAATGGAAATTACGATATATATATAAAATGCAAATAGTGTAGCTTACAAGGAATAAAAAAAAGGTATTGTGTTTTCATGTCGTTACATTTATTCAAATGAATATATCAATCTGCAAACCCAGATATATGCCATTTGATTATTAATATCTCACCCCGAGAAATATTAGCAGACATGTATCAAGTTTCATAAGTTGACACCTTTTCTGTATATAAAACGCATACAATCAATTAAGATGATAATCAATTAACCAATAAAGTTTAAAAAAATGTTATTTTTCAGAGATTAAAGATAACCGGAAATTCCTTTTTTTCCTTCAAAATAGCATTGGACAACCAAACATAATATAATCATATTTATTAAGAGTAAAGAGGGGTGTTCGTAAATTTTCTAGAGAAGTGCCATACCTCTTTGAGTGATTGCGTTTTAAACATACTATAGACTGTAAAGACATCAAATTAAATTTCAATAAATACATCATTTTATTTGTAAATGTGTATGTATGACAATATCGTTCATTCTGTAGATACAATAGCAACTTCATGTCGAGGTCAGCGACCAGTAGCAACTGTATCCGAGGTAATGGATACAATATCAACTTCATGTCGACGTCAGCGACAGTAGCAACTGTTTCTGAGGTAATTGATACAATAGCAACTTTTTGTCCACGTCAGTGACCAATAGCAACTTTCTCCAAGGTAATCGATACAATAGCAACTTCATGTCGAGGTCAGCGACCAGTAACAACTGTATCCGAGGTAATGGATACAATAGCAACTTCATGTCGACGTCAGCGACCAGTAGCAACTTTCTCCAAGGTAATGGATATAATATCAACTTCATGTCCACATCAGCGACCAGTAGCAACTTTCTCCGAGGTAATGGATACAATATCAACTTCATGTCCACGTCAGCGACCAGTAGCAACTTTCTCCGAGGTAATGGATACAAGATCAACTTCATGTCGACGTCAGCGACAAGCAGCAACTTTTTCCTAGGTAATGGATACAATATCAACTTCATGTCGACGTCAGCGACCAGTAGCAACTTTCTCCGAGGTAATGGATACAATATCAACTTCATGTCCACGTTAGCGACCAGAAGTAGCTTTCTCCGAGGTAATTGGTACAATAGCAACTTTCTCTGAGGTAATAGATACAATATCAACTTCATGTCGACGTGAGCGACAAACAGCAACTTTCTCCGAGGTAATGGATACAATCGCAACTTTGTGTCGACGTCAGCGACAAACAGCAACTTTCTCCGAGGTAATGGATACAATCGCAACTTTATGTCGACGTCAGCGACAAACAGCAACTTTCTCCGAGGTAATGGATACAATAGCAACTTCTTGTCGACGTCAGCAACCAGTAGCAACTTTCTCCGATGTAATGGATACAAACGAAATCACAAGCCTGCATTGCCATTGTAATTACATGGCCTTGTACATTGTACCTCAACGTTTCTTGCAATTGTTGCATGAAGTTAGTGACGTCATTTCCGTACTATGTGACCAACAAGAAGTACTCCTCACTCGAGATGTGAGCATGCGGCCAGAACCAAGATCAGCAATGAGGTACGAGTGTGTTCTTTCACATCTTCAGGTGCCACAATTTATCAAACGCTCAACTTCAATGATTTGCCAGTTTGTTGTTCACATTACATATTAAATGATCAAATCAAATCAACGTCCATCAACCAAAATGTCAATGCGTTGATTTACAAATAAATAATACAATAACCAAACAAAACAAATATCCATCAACGAAAATGTGTCAATGCGTTGATTTACATATAGATTACACAATAATCCCACCAAACAAACGTCCATCACCGAAAACGTGATTTACAAATAAATAACGCAATAACCAAACCAATCAAATGTATATCAACTAAATGTGCCAATACATTGATTAACAAATGAATAATGCAATAACCAAACCAAGCAAACGTCCATCAACGAAAATGTGCCAATGCGTTGATTTAAATATAGATTACACAACAATACCACATCAACGAACATGTGCCAATGCGTTGATTTACATAAATTACACAATAATCCCACCAAACAAACGTCCATCAACAAAATTGTGCCAATGCGTTGTTCCACATAAGAAACACAATAATTAAATAAAAGTCAACAAATGAATATTCGCTGGAGCATAACGTTATTTTGAAAAAAAATATTTTCTCTTGATTTTCACCTAGATATTCCTGATCTAAATATAACTGAAATCTTCTTTAGAGTCCTCTCACTTAATAAGATAAGATAGTTTGTGGTCAATGAAAAAACGTCTTCATGATGCATTTAAGAACAATATTGGAACTTTAGGGAAACCATGCTATAAACTTATTTAAACTAAGTATATTTTAAACGCCATAGGAGTGCTACGGTGAAATTTAAAAGTAGCATAGCTCCAATAGCCACAGGAAATGGAAGATATAAAGTGCTAAATGTCAGTGATCAAGTGCGTTTTTATTGTAAAGATGACATTGAAAATGATGTATATCCTGTTATAGGATACCATTTGATCAGAGTTATTGGCAAATATTTAAAGGGTACCGCATGTCAGAGTATAAATGGCTATTTACCATTAAATAGACATGTAAATAACACAAAAATTAACAAATTTTAAATGAACGAAATTTATCAAATGAGAAAAACGAAATGAATTATCTTGATTTCAAGTGTTTCCTAAACATTAAGGGCGCCGCCATTTTATAGATGTTTTATGATGGAGGTTTTCGGTGACGTCATAGCAGCACTTCCGTTCTAGTTCTCGAGAAAATTTTATTTGCTCTCTAGGTGTAAACCCACCATTGATTTTTGGTTCTTTGTTCTATAGTAAATAAAAGTTTGAGAAGGCTTGTCATTCATAGAGAATCCAAAATGAAAGAAGTGAAACCTACATTTTACTGTTTGTCAACCTCTGCACTATCAAAATATGATGAGAAAAGTAGGGGTCATGTGTCATATAAGAGATTTTTTCTGCTCAGTGTCTACACTGGTGACAAAGTGAAAGTAGACTTCCGAAATCATGTAATCATACCCCAATTTCCAAGCACCAATTTGTTTTTCTAAATTACAATTTAAACATGACAATGCTAGCAAAATGTTCAAAATACATCAATAATGCCATTCCAATAAAAAAATGAGCATTAAAATAAGGAAAATGCATTGTTAAAGAAGAAGAAATGAGGATTATTTATAACCGCCATTATGCGACTACCCCACGGAAGCACTTTCTTTTTGCAATGGTGGCACTATGCCTATAAGAAAACTTTTTTTCTAAATTCATACTTACCTCTTTTTTTACTGAGTATTATCAATTTGAAGTAATAGTGCCAAGTTGCAGGCATTAAATACTGAAACTTTTGTCAAAATACCACTTTTTACATGATCATTGTATACAGGCGCGAGATGTTGACCGACTTACATTTTTGATGTGTTTGACTGATTTTACCAAAAAATTATTTTTTTTTACCTAATTCCATTAAAATTTTTACACCAAAATAGTTTCATGATACACTGAAGACATTATCTTACCAAAATACATTATTCAATACAATGATGCACATGCTAAAAATTGCACATTTCAATCATCCAAAACAAAAAATCTTCAAAATTTTGTGATTTTTCATGAAATTTCAATGTAGATATGCACATATATGCTTTATTTGAGGCATAAACTTTCCAAAATGTTCTTTTTTATGAAGCAAATGTCTCCAATTTGTCACTTAAGACTATGAGAGTGTAAAAAAGAGGTTATTTTACCTACAATAAGAGAATTTTTTTCTACTCAGTGTCTACACTGGTGACAAAGTGAAAGTAGACTTCCGAAATCATGTATTCATACCCCAATTTCCAAGCATCAATTCTTTTTTCTAAATTCACAATTCAAACATGACAATGCTATCAAAATGTTCAAAATACATCAATAATGTCATTCAAATAAAAATATGAGATTTAAAATAAGGAAAATGCATGATTATTTATAACCGCCATTATGCGACTACCCCACAGAAGCACTTCCTTTTTGCAATGGTGGTACTATGCCTTATGTATATACACTAATGCATATATTATTGAATGTATCGAACTCGTTGGGATAAATGACATAATGCTCGGTATAGCCCCGCATAATATATGTTTTCCAACTCGTTTAATAAATTCAATAATAAATAAGAACTCATGTAAGGTCCTCTATTTGTTTATCTTGCTTCAAGCATATGTTCGACATTGTGTTATGTATTATACTTTTCACTACATAGTTGCGTCATAACTTGACACGGTAACATAATTATGCTTCAAACAGAATAAAGAGCAAAAAATATTTTTGAATGTTGAATGTTCTTATAAACTGAAACAATATGGTATATATAGTCATTGTATAGCCTATTTGATATCAATAACATTTTTAAAAAAATGAAAAAACAAACGCGGGAGTTAACACATTCACTAAAGGACCTTGAAAGTTTACCCTTATTTATATGAAAATGTTATATCAGAAATTTTGTATATACTATATCTTTATTTGCATATTTACATCTGATATTGTTGAACTGTTACAATGAAATAAAAGAAGAACTGTCGGAGGGACAGCGCGCAAGACTATTCGAATATATGTCAGAGATGTACAAATTTGATTGAGACTGATGCCAAATCAAAGCTAATAAGAGTTATCTAACTTACAATTGACCAAATTGAGTAGGTCTTATAACTGCAATATCTTGTATGAATTTTCAATCAAATACATACAGTGACTGCTGAGTTATTAAATTTCTAAGTAACACAAAGGCCCTAATTTGCAAAATAAATCTGGCAAGAGTTATCCGACTTAATTAATTTAGTTGATTTTATAACTAAAAAGCCATATGTAAAGTTTCAATCAAATACATTGAACGGTTGGTGTAATATGAACTTGACAGTACTTGCTTGCAAAAATTTAACTTAAAATTCTAAGTCAAAGAAGGGCAATAATTTGCATTATATTCGTGCAAGAGTTAGCTTACTTAATTGTGTTTTTTTTGTAGTAGAGTTAGTGACTGGGAAGGCTTGTGTAAATATCGAGCCAATATATGCAATGGTTACTGAGATATGGACTTGATGGTACTTGCACGCAAAACTTTAACCAGATTTTCTAAGTAAAACAAGGGCAATCATTTGTATTTTATTCACACAAGAGTTACTGTAGTAGGGTTGATAACTAGGATGGTTTGTGTAAAGTTTCAATGCAATACATGCAATGGTTACTGAGGGACTTGCATGTAAAACTTTAATCAAGGTGTGACGCCGACGCCAGGGTGAGTAGAATAGCTCTCTTTATTTTCGGAATAGTTGTGCTAAAAGAAAAAATATTGTACTTAAAAATGTCCTACGTAATTGGTTTTGTATTTGCTTAATGTTTTTAAATGTGTGATATCTAGCTGCATCACTGGTATTAAAATTGATTTTTTATGTATTTATGAGCATTTTGAGGAATTCTTTTAGGGAGTCACTGCACTATCTTTAAAATAACAGTATAGTCAACTTACCAACTATTGTACATAGTTATGTGCGTACACATTTCTTCCATGAAAAATAAAAACAGTTCTACACGGTAGACTTATTTTACTGTGGAAATTCCAGAACTTATTTCACATCGAACATAGAGCAAAATTCAAATGTGTAGTGAGACCTGAATGTTTGTAACACTGATGTTACCGCAGCTACGTCACATAATACTGAACACAATCACGTTAAATCTACATCAGGCGCATAGCTGTGTATACCCATTATGTCACGTGGATGCAGTGTATAATTCCCACTTTAAATTTCCGATATAATATCACTTATGAAGTGTATCCCCAGACAGAATTGGCATGCATGATAGATAATGGTTTGTAAAATTAAGAAAATTAATGCTGCAGGATCAGTTACGCAGTATATCTTGTACCAGAACCCAAAAGTTATGAAAATGTCCTGTAGTTAGAGGTCATTTGTGTGGGTAGTTTGTTGTTTTGTTCATGTAAAGAAAAGAAGGCATCAATTTGAATATCAGTTTGAAGGTCAGCAATACAACATCGGTCAAGGGGTACCCTTTAATAGTGTAACACAAGAAAAATCTTAAATGTTGTCTGAAACAGGGACAGGGCTGCAGGACTTCTTTACACCAAAGATTGCCACATTTAGTTGCCGTTTGTAAAATATATATGATGACTAAAATAATATGATTAAAATATCGCAAGATTCTGTTTACCACTGACACGTTTAAAAATCAAAGCACTATAGTGCTGATGGGGGCGGAGCATATAAAATGTTAAATGTCGCTATTGTTTTAGACAAACCAGGCAGTTTGCATACGCTGAAAAAGGATAATCCCGATTACCTTTGATTCTTATACAAGGTACAAAATCTACATGTTCTATGCTTAACGCTGACCCTGTCCATGAATAAGTCAGAGAATGTAACTGAATGGTTTGCCTTTGAAAGTGTATTTTCTGCTATAGTAGGAATATCAACTGTTAAATTTGGCAAATGTCCAACTTCAAGATATAAGTTCAACTCAATGACATGAGATTTGTATCTTCAATTCAACTCGTGATATTTTCAGAAATGATAAACTTTCTATCATATATAAAATATCAAAGTGCTCTGAATCTAGCAAGATGAATTCCACTTTGAGTAAATTCATTTACTATTTTCTTTATTGATTTCTCTAGCGCAACAGTGAAACAATTCGTTTTAAAGGTGAAAAGTAGAAATGTGTATGTTGACATTGATAATTAATTCTAACATTTATATTTTCCAATATTTCTATTAGTCATAGATTAGAACTTTTTGATAAACTTATATTACCTATTCTGAATTATTTATGCGAAGTCTGGTGATTTCATAATTCAAATAACATTGAACGAATACATACAATGTATTGTAAATGTATTTTTAAGATAAAACGTACAACACAAAATGGTATATTAGGAAGAATAAATCTTATTAATACAAGATATTACAGAATTGTAAAATATTGGTGGAAAATTTTGCATAGCTGTGAAAATAAATATTGTAAAATTATATATAACATGTTGAAACATGATGCTGAAACTTACCCAAATAAAGTTTTCTAGGTAACATTAGTACGTGACCTCTTGTCATCTTTGGGATTTTATAATGTCTGGCTTGCACAAGGTGTTGGTAATATAAACATTGTCTTAAGTATATTTAGTCAAAGAATTAAGATACTAGTCTACAGTCTTGGTACGAACGCTTTGACAATTCCACAAGGGCAAGATTTTTTAGAGAAATTATTATTTTTAACTTTGAGTTCTTTCTGAAGTGTATAAATATACCCACATTAAGGGTAACAATTAGTAGATTAATCGTTTTATCGCACCACTTTAAAAATAGAATCTGGTAGATGGTATAGACCGAGAAGTATCCCTTTTAAAGATAGAAAATGCAACTCTTGTCAAACAATTGAAGATGAATATCATTTCATTATGGAGAGTTCATTATATGTAGAATTACGTAGAACATTTATAAATAAATTCTTTTGGTATAGACCAAATATGTATGAACTAGAACAACTTTTCGGTAGTAAAGATGAAAATGAAGTTAGAAATTTAAGCATGTATATTTTGAAATCTTTTGAAAGAGGAACATCATTGAAAATATATAACAATATTGTATTTACAGTGTTTCTGGTTAAAATTGTATTTGATATATATGTAATATATATATATACGTATGAATATGTACATGTATATGCATATGGTGTGTTTAAGTAAGTACTTGTGTTATGACATGTGTTACTAAATTATATGCATAAATAAAAGGTTAAGCATGTTCATTTTAAATCACATGAAATAAATTTATATTTTTCAATAATCTGACTAAAGAAAAATGTCTGTTTGTAAACATGTTGATGGTGGCTTAAAAAATAATTTGTATATTATAATAATTATGAAGTATACTTACTTGCGAATTAACATCAAACCTGTACTTTCTCCGTAACAAGAATACATGACAGTATTTCTCTATTTTCTGTGTTTGATTTCCACAAAATTTTGATGTATGGATTTGATTAAATGTCACCTCATTAAATAAAACCAATTGATTAACATGTATCTGGTATATATGTTTTATGTATGTATATATGTGTATGCGCATTGCGTTATGCATACGTGATATTTTCTCTTTTTTCTTACCGTTCTAATATTAAGCAATACCCATAATTCAACAATACAATACCATTGTAAATTCAGAATAAATCTCCTTATCTACCAATGTGTCCAACAATTGCGAGGGCACTGGTCATGGCAGAAGTTAGGATAGACTCGATTTCGATTTCTTCAAGCGTTCCGTTCTATATTTAATATTAGAACGGTTCCTGGTATTTAATTTGATCCAACAAAAGGACCAAAGTAAATAAACAACTCGCATGGATTTCACCAAGATAAAAGATACTAAATTTATTTATAGTCTGTTTCATATAAATACATTAGTTATGTAGAGCTATTTATCGACATGACCAGATTTCACCAAACAATGTTAAAGCTATGTCAGTATTTTCAAAATTTTAAAATTGATTAAAAGCATGTTTTTCACTATACCATGCCTATATATACTCACTGACCTCGTTTTGCCATAACGATATATATTTAAACATGCCAAAATATAATATTAAAAAAGGTTTTCCTAACTTGGTCTACGCGCCAAGGTTAGACTGAAATAGGTTTCCCGTTTAAAAACATATGAATCTGTTAATGAGTCACGTGATTTCATTTTGATTTTAATTTTATCAGTAATGCAGGTTTACACGTAGAAAAAAGTGTTTCATCTTAGAAAAAGTCTGAATGACGATGCGAAGGTCGTCTAACTGTATTTAGGTGTTGTCTTTTATTAGAAAGGGGATTTCTTTTCAAGTTTACCAATCCAATTTACACAATCATTGATTTTTTCACGTTTTGGTGGATTTCATAAACTAAACTGGTTGATTTATATTTATTAATGATAATAACTATTTCATTTTCAATATATTTATAGCATTTTATCCTGGTACATTATATTTAAGGGAGTAAACTACTGTAACCAAATAGAATATAATCAAATGTAACAAGTGTTTTAAAGAATTAAGTAAAGATATAGCAAGATCTGGTTAATATTTTACTATTTCGTTTCGTAGTGTGTTCTTTTACATGTTAACGTGCGGGGGGTTTCATACCGCATTACATACGTTTTATTTTATATTAACTTAAATGTGAACACACACACAAAAAATTAAATGAATTCAATGAAACAAATCCCATTACCCATGAAAACAGGATAACGCTTGAACGATTTAGATATAATTGGTTGTATACAATTTTCCTAAAAAGCCATTACGGTTTCCTTGAACTTTTAATCAATATAAGTTCATTTCTCTGTTCCAGTAACATTATTTGATATGCTTAGGAACGGTAAATGTCATTATTTCAACAAAATACGTATAGACTGTGTTCATTGTCCTATAATAAAACATGCCTATCGCGATAATTGAGTGAGATGTGCATAATTCTACTGTGAATTTCCAATATAATAACACTTGTGATGCTTGGCACCAGACAGAAATGGCATGCATGATAGATTAAGTTTTGTAAATTACACTAAGTGATTGTTATTATGTTTGTTGGTCTGTAGTTCTTGACAAATCACTAGGATAATAATGCTGCTGATAAATATGGATATAACAGATAAAGGACAGCAGTGATGGAATTTTATTACGTTCAATCAAACAATGGGTTTATATGAATATCAGCATGAAAATAAGAGGATATATACTAAACGAATCAAATATTCAGACAACTGACTTAACAAAGTGTTCTTATTTCCTTCCAATTTGGATAAAATCCGATTTGAATTAGTTGAGATATGAGCAATGTCCTAAATGTCTGGGTAGCTGTTGTGTATTGTATATATGCCACTAAAAGTATTATATTGATAAAAGTCGACCATCCTTTGACTGAAAACTAGGATAATTATGCTTATTGTTTTTATTCTGCCAAAATTCCGATTGTCCAACGACATTAACCATGTTCTAGACTAATGCTATGTTCTACACACAGTTTCAAATAAAGCTTCGTCTATCAGAAGAATCGTTTTCATCATTCAGAAATAATGGGAAATAAGTGAGTTGTAGCTATGAAATCATAGAAGTCGAAACAAACAGTAATTCTTTGTGATTTGAGAATTCATAGAGGGTATGTTAATGTGACTCACCTAGAAAACATTATCATGAACTAGACAATAACAAATGCACCAGTTGAAATGACCAATGGTGTCATTGTCCAACAACTAGCACACTTTGGAAACGTAATATATGGCTGTGCAGTGAAAAGGAAAGACAAAGGGACGAAAATAGAAACAAGTTGACTGCTTTTAAAAAGCATCCAATGGTTGCCATATAAAGGAGGTGACAATAAGAGTGAATGAAGTGTAAGTAAGTACTTGTACGAAATATGCTTGTTAAATGGTGTAAGATGCAATATTTGAGTGAATGTGGGAAAGATAAAAACAAATTACCTTCCACCGGGTACTAAGTACATGGATGATACCAAAACCCGATGAGGTCAAATTCCGGCTTCAGGGAAAAGGCAATGTTGGTGTGTTTAATAGTTATTATGGTGATCACAAGAAAATATATTGAAAAGATTATTTACTGTTATGTACTATAATATTTGTGGATATATATTAAAAACAAGAGCTGTCAGAAGACAACAGAGCTCGCCTCTGGGTGTCTTAGTCCAAAAAGGGCCAAACATTGTGGCAAAATGCAACCCATAGTTATGGTTCTTGTCTCTGTGTGTTTCACTGATGATGGTGAACACACATGCGAAGTTTCATTTATATCCAATGAGTGGTTGAATAGATATTTTTCGTAATAAAAAACTTTAACCTGATAAATTAAGTCGAAAAAGGGACATAACTGTGCCAAAATGCAACCCAGAGTTATGTTTTTTGTCTCTGTGTATTTCAGTGATGATGGTGAACACACATGTAAAGTTTCATTCATATCCAATCAGTGGTTGCATAGATATCATACGTGATAAAAAACTTTAACCTGAAAAATTAAGTAAAAAAGGGCCATAACTGTGCCAAAATGCAACCCAGAGTTATGGTTCTTGTCTGTGTGTGTTTCATTGATGATGGTGTACACACATGGGAAATTTCATTCACATCCAATGAGTGGTTGCATAGATATCTTAAACTTAAACGCAAGTAAATACAAAGTTTAACCTTGGTGTCTAAGTCCAAAAAGGGCCATAACTGTGTCAAAATGTAACCCAGAGTTACAGTTATTGTCTGTGTGTGTTCCATTAATGATGGTGAACACACATGTGAAGGTTCATTGACATCCCGTGGGTGGTTGCATAGATATATGAAACTTGTACGCAACTAAACGCAAAGTTTAACCTTGGTGTCTAAGTCTAAAAAGGGCCATAACTGTGCCAAAATGCAATCCGGAGTTATGGTTCTTGTCTCTGTGTGTTCCATTGATGATGGTGAACACACATGTGTTTAATTCACATCCAATGAGTGGTTACATAGATATGTGAAACTTGTACGCACCTAAATGCAAAGTTTAACCTGGGTGTCTAAGTCCAAAAAGGGCCATAACTGTGCAAAAATGCAATCCAGAGTTATGGTTCTTGTCTCTGTGCATTCCACTGATGATGGTAAACACACATGCAAAGTTTCATTGACATCCAATGAGTGGTTGCATAGATATCTGAAACTTGTACGCAAAAGTTTAACCTGGGTGTCTACAGACGACTCGACGCCGGGGTCATGACAATAGCTCTCCTTGGACTTCGTCCCGGCGAGCTAAAAAAACTTAAATAAATGTATTTTTCAAAACTCGCGCAAATTGGGTAATATGTCTGACTCTTATAACGTACTGAACGCCATACCGGTAAAACCACACCGAGTAAACTGCTTTGTTTTAAAAGAAAATATATGTCCTTTGTATCGAGCAAAATACACAAGTGTAGCTTCTTGATTTTGTCATTATTTTCATCGTTATGGGCCCAGCATAATATAAGGGTAACAGTTGATTAAACTTTGGTTATTTGAAAATAATTAACATTTACGCAGCAGTAAGATGTCAAAATAAAACTATTGAAAATCGATTCAAGATGTAAAAATTTCTCATTTCATTTTTCAATATTTCCATTTTTATATACAAAAAGAAATACTAAGCGTACTAATCATGGGGATTATTTATGACATGATTGAGATTATTATGGTATAATTGAGCTTATTATGGTATAATTGAGCTTATTATGATATGATTGAGGTAATTATGGTATGATTGAGGTAATTATGGTATGATTGAGATAATTATGATATGATTGAGATAATTATGGTATGATTGAGGTAATTATGGTATGATTGAGGTAATTATGGTATGATTGAGGTAATTATGGTATGATTGAGGTAATTATGGTATGATTGAGATAATTATGGTATGATTGAGGTAATTATGGTATGATTGAGGTAATTATGGTATGATTGAGGTAATTATGGTATGATTGAGGTAATTATGATATGATTGAGATAATTATGGTATGATTGAGGTAATTATGGTATGATTGAGGTAATTATGGTATGATTGAGGTAATTATGGTAGGATAGAGATTATTATGGTATGATTGAGATCAATATGGTATGATTGAGATCATTATGGTAGGATTGGGATTTTTATGGTATGAGGAAACCAACTGTATACTGTAAAATTCGCTGCTCTTCACTGATTTGTAATGCATTTATCACACCCGATTGAAAACACACAAGACTGTTCACAAAATCAAATAATGACGTGGGACGATTTCGATATTATCTATAACTATCATACTTTTCTTTACTCACGAGACCGTAGCGATGGTCAAGTGGTAGAGAGTTTGCCTTGCATGCGGTAGGTAATGGGTTTGATCCCCGGTGGAGTCTTATTAAAAACGTCCTCGCTTGGCGCTCAGTATTGAGAGGGAAGTCCTAGGTCTTTTCAGCCCGGTGTCAGTATTATGTGGGTGGGGTATCATACCATGTGTCTACGGAATGATACTCCATTCTATCCTGACAGCACTCAGAATACTGTCTCAAGAGACACCGTAGTGATATTACTGAAACATTGCTGAAAGCAACGCTAGACCCGATACAACAACCACTTAATTCATGCGATAAATAAAATAACTACACAGTTAGTTACATGACTTGATTCATGTAAGTTAAGGACGTTTTTACAAAAACAAAATATGTTTACTGCAATGTATTTAATATGGCAGCAATAGGTTTATTTATGGATGGCTTAACACGTTAAAGACAAAAGACCACCTAAATACAATAGTGTATCCAGTAATCAATGTTCGCTTTTCTCGTGCAGAGTGATAAACCCATTTGTAACTGTAATAATTTACTGTAATTTTGGAAGTATATATTTGAGGCCCTGACAGATTAATTTTACAACATATTTTGTTCTGTTTATATATAATCACTAAAAGACTTAGCAGGGCAATTAAAATAATTTTGCCAGAAAATGTGTTTCTGATTTCATGATCAAAAAGTTTTTAAGATCCATATTTATTATAAGGTACAATATTATCTCATATACGATAAACAGTAGTGTAGATAAACAAACAGTCCACTAATTTACATAACAATGTCTCCATAGTGTGCCTGTCAACAATGTATTGACCAATCAGAACCAGATTTTATCACTCTACTCATACTCTTTTACCCAATATTGTCATTCAAGTGGCACACAGATAAATCTGTTCTTATAGTACAGTGCTTTTCACTACAGGAACAATTCTTTTATCGTGAAATATATTACATTAGTCTGTTGTTGAAATATTCGGCTAGATATGTGTTCATAATGTGAACTGAAGTCTCGGGTTGTTTGTACAAAGCATTGTTCTTGATTGTGTTCATGAGTAACTGTTTTGCAAATGAGTCAGTAAGTTGATCCATATTTGGGATATGATTGGAATGAGTCTTACATCTTGGTTTTTGTTCACACAATGCGTAGTCAACATTTGTCAAATATGGTAACCAAACCCAGATAGAATACTTTACATTATACACAAATGGGAATGAAATTCAATGAATTTGCTAAAGTGGTATGATTTAAATAAAAGCCTGCTGAATCTTCACGAAGGATCTATTTGTAAACTGACAATCCCCAAATAATTTATGTTTATGTTAATGGGAGTATATCAGGAAAAAAATTTAAATCATTATTAAAATAATTGGCGTCTTACTCAAGGACACCACACATAACCGTAGGGAAAGATCGAACCCATGACCCTCCGATCATGAGTTCGGTGCTCTACCACTGTACCACGCGTTCCACCAGGACAGTAATTGACAGTATCAGAAATAAATGTGGCTCAATGTCTTTTTACATAGCTACTTGCAGAAGGATGGTGGTTTTGCACAGTCTGACTCAGTCTGAGGTCTTCCTCCACCAGTAAAACTGGATATGCCATATATGATATGAGGTGTATTGAAAATGGCAATAAAGATTTATTTTAACATCAATTTCTCGATTTGTTTGAGTGCAGGTACTATGTTGATTTATGAATATTAAGACGTATTGCTATAATGACGTGGTCAATTACATGCATGTTAAGTATATAATGTTTCGTTGATAATAACATGTAAACTTATCAACAAGTACCGCGTGAGAATTAGCGCATTATGTTTATAGATATACTGAACGGAACAGCGAACTTTTTCATATTAACTATATTCGTCGAAATTGGGATGCGATATAATTATGTGAACACAACATTAACCTACATTATGCAATGATTGTATATAGCCAAAATAGTTTCCTTTTGCAAGTTCAAATTTCAAGGAAATTGCTTGCATTTTTCTAAAGAAAAAAAACATAAAATGTCAGGTACATAAAATAGCATGTTGCGGGTTAGCTGTTCCGTTCAGTATATAATTATTGTGTTTAAGCGTAATGCATTGGATTATACTGATGTAATTTGGTAATTTAAGAATAGATAGAGTTTGAATGGCGGTCATATATGAATTATACATATATGTAGTTGCATTATGCATGTTTATGTATATGTAGGTGGAATTATGGTAATGCTGTTTAATTATACACTGTACTGTGGAGCTGGATTGACGGTTACATCTGGAATCATTGTTATGTAGAGTTTTAGCAGAAGTGACCTATTGAACCACTACTTCTCTTGCTGCTACTATTACTATTATTTCTGCGGATACTACTACTACTGCTACTACTTTAAATACTTTTGCTGCTGATACTTCTTCTTTATCTGTTGTTGCTGCTGATACAACTACTTATTTTGCTGCTGCTACTGCTACTCCATTTGCTGATGCTACTACTTCTTCTACTACTAGTACTAGAACTCTTAACAACAGCAATGAAGAAAAAGAACATTAACAACAATAACAACGACTGCTGGTGCTACTACAGCTACTCTTGCTGCTACTACTACTACTTCTGCTGCTGCTACTACTACTATTACAACTAGCACTAAAACTCTTACAACATCAATAAAGAACAATAACAACAACAATATCTGCTGCTGCTGCTGCTTATACTTCTGCCTCTACTACTTTTATTTGCGCTGCTGTTATACTACTACTTCTGCTGCTGGTATTACTTCTACTTCTGCTGCTGCTACTAATATTAATGTTGCTTCTTCTAGTACTACTACTTCTGCTGCTATTAATACAACTGTTACTACTGCTTCAGAATCTACTGTTTCTGCTGCTACTACTACTACTTTTGCTGCTGCTACTTCTACTGCTGTTGCTACTGCTACTACAATAACTTTTGCTGCTGCTACCACTTATATTTTACTGCTGATACTGCTGCTACTATTATTACTTATGCTGCTGATAAGTACTCAGATTGTAACATTAAAGTTCATAATGAAAAAAAAGTTTTTTCTTTCCAGAAATTCACTGTATTTTGTTCATAGATGAAGTGACAGATGGCAATACATGTTGATTTATACAGTATACACAGTTTATGCAAGAAAAATATTGATTCAGAGCATTAAATCGACCTGGCTAAATAGTGCATGCCATTGTATAGCTGAAAGGTGTAAACTGGCTAGATAATGCATGCCTTGTAAAACCAGCGTTGCAAACGCAGCAGTTGTACTCGTATGGCAATCAAAACAAAAAGGTGTCCTCGTGACGTTAACAACATTTATTTGCTTAACAAATAATAAGCGCGAGCGAAACGAGCGCTCAAATTAATCTATCGCATCACAGCATTATTCTCATTCTTCTTATTATTTTTTTAGAATGGGGTTTAACGCCATTTTTAACACATTTCAGGTTATATATGGCATATCCAGTGTAAATGGTGGAGGAAAACCTCAGACTGAGAAGAACCACCATCCTTCCGCTTAATGATGTTGCTGTTGTTATTGCTGTTGTTTTTTGTATTATTTTTTCTTTCATGCATTGTATCAATTTTTAATTTCCATACAGTTATTTATACAGCACGAATTATTTGAACTATATCCTATTTGTACAATAATCCGCTACAGTATTTTGCCAATTCCGCGTGATAGATTGCAATGATCCCGGTGGAGGTACTTGACATAATAACGGGAACATATGTTCCCTATGAATTTCAAAACAAAGGCACACACTCTACATTTGCAGCCTAAAATTCGGTGGTCAAAACTCTACATTCAAACCAATTATAGAGGTCGAAACTTTTCCTGCAAACAATCTATATTTGGGTCAAAATTCTACATTAAATCTAGATTAAACTTTGTCTAAACAATGGGATACTCGCTTGGATTTCATAAAGAATATATATAAAATACATGTGTTTTATGAACAAAATATTTTTTACGTATTTGAAAAAAATCTATTGTAGTGAAAAACTCATTTCAACATTACTATTAATGACTGAACAAGGGGTCAAAAGTCTACATCATGTGTCCAGTATGGAGCGTCAAAGCTCTACCTCGCATTATTCTGTCCTCCCTCCCCACCCCATCCCTACCCACGGGAGAATAATAAAATATACAGGTGCATCTCATTGATAAGAATTGTGTTTAAAATCGATTAAATATATTATAAACTTATGTATAAAGTGACTTACCATCTCTGCGATATAATATCCATTCATGCCACCCAATAAAGCAAATTATATCCACATAGACTATTTGTAATTCTGGTGAAATAGTTAATATGTCAATGTCATAATTACGGAGCACCAGTATTTTAATCCAATTGGCTTTGTGAATACAAAATAATACGTGCCTACACTGACCTACTTTTGTTAAAACAAAACACTGGCGTAATTTTTAATATTGCCCACGTAATTCGCCATGTAGAGAGCCAGTCATTCATTACATTATCGGCACATGTATATTTTACCTACCAAATAAGGTGCGTACTTCACAAACATAGACACGCCTCCATTCATGCTGTGATCAGTCAAGCGAGTTCCATGTTTTGCACGAGATTATATCACCTGTTGCCTAAATGTTTAATTCAGTTTACCGTGTGATGAGTACGCTTATCTATTCTTACACATGTCTACTATTTTGTTTACTATGTGATGTGTACGCTTATCTATTCTTACACATGTGTACTCTTTTGTTTACCGTGTGATGAGTACGCTTATCTATCCTCACACATGTCTACTCTTTTGTTTAAAAGGGGTCTATATATTTTGGAATACCTGTCCAGATACCTGCGCACGTGTATAAGAAAGCTCCCTGAAACGAATTGGTCTTAATGGAACGAACATATAAATCTTTAAATTAGAAACAACCTGCGAAAAACAATCATTCCAGTAGCAATTTATTTAAATTACCACTGATTGAGGTCAAATAAGGTTAACAGCAAACGTATTTGAAGAAACCTTTGGTTTGACATCGGTTTCATCTGCTCTTGGGTGGTAAACTTGAATATGTACCATCTGAAAATAATTGCATTTCATCCGTTCGTTGCTTCATTAAAGTTTATTAAATCATTAATTCATTTATTTACATATCTATTGCCGTTTTCTACTAAAAATGGAATCGTTATACACCCCCCCCCCCCCACACACACACACACACCTACCCCCCCCCCCCCCCACACACACACACACACCTCCCCAACGACCATATCCCTCTCTCACCAACTTCCTTTCTAGCTTCCCACTTCCTTCCTTCCTCTCTTCATTCATTTATTCTCATTCATTCATTTATACAGTTATTTATTAATTCCCTCATAAATTAATCAAGCAATCCATCAATCAATCAATACTGATATAGAGTTAATACCAGCAGTTTGTTTTAAACATTTCTGTTACTTTAACAATTCAATATGAAATGGAACGTATACAAAGTTTAATATTTTTTCAAGTTTTTGAGCACGAACACTTATCCTGTGTTATATTTCTTGGGTTTGACAACAGTTTACACATTTACTACAAATGATTGATTGATTGAATATTTAACGTCATTTTTATGCCATCGAAGGTTAACAGACGATCAGTTAACCTGACCACTGTTTCCTGGGATTAACCAGTACTCGAGCACACCCCATTTCGAAACGAAACAAATTTTTCTATTAAGCAATAATATGTATTCCGCTTAAAGTCAACCCGACCCCTTAATTGCATGGTAAGATAATAAAGCCAAAAGTTAAAATAAAAAAAGCAAAAAGGCAAAACAAAACATATTTAAAAAAAATATATTTTGTCAAAAAAATGGTTATGTGTGTCACAATAATTGTTCTATATATCCATAAGGTTGCAACAAAGATAATAGTCTCTTAAAATAAATACTACTGTTATTTAAGATATTTTTGATATAATTCATGAAAAACCTTAGCCAACATTCTTAACATCGCGTGCTTCAATCATAACGGTGATGTTCTCCGTTGAAATAAAAGTATTATTATTATTACTTTTATACTTCTATTTTGTTACAGTTTAAAGCCTTGTACTCCATATCACACAGTCTCCTTATTCTAGTCAGATGCTATGGATTTGACATTTTTCAACAGAAAACTCCATATTTTTTTATGATATCATGCATTCAACTTGAAAATATTATTAATCTTCGATGTACAAACATATCCCAATTCAAACACACGACTTCCTCAATTTCAATTTGAAGTTTTGTTTTAACTGGCTGATATAAAATAGATTTATATTATGTTTATATTATACCTTATAAATAAGATATATATTATAAACAATACAAAATGGTACGGTATTCAAATTGTAAGTATAGAACTTTTATTTTTTATTATCGTTTTAAATACATTATTCGATTTTATAAAGCTTACACACTTACTACTAAATCTATAATAAGGTCAATATTCAGAAAGTGACAGGACTTAAATTTTCTTACTCAGTTAAAACCATTCTTATGGATAATTGAGCTCATATTTGCATTGTATTGTAGGATGCATTTTAAATCTGTTAAATATCCACGTAGTTTTATACAAAAATGTTGTCATGACAGTGTAGAATGTATGAGAAAAATAAGGTGTTTTGTAAGAATGCCAATGAATACAATCACATACATATGTAGAGAAATGCATACTGCCACAGTAAAAAAAGTTTATATGGTCCCATTAAAGCAATAAGGCACCTTGTGTGTATGAAATAAGAAGGCACTTGGTACATTTTTGCGCCAGTAAGGCGATAAAGTACATTCAATCAAATTATGAATAACTCATAGTTCTTGGTTGTTAAACATAGTGAATTCAATCCGTAAATTAAAAGATGCTATTGATTTCTTCTACTGTCTTCAAGTTATATACGGCAGATGAACTGCACTGCACTTTCAGAAATAGCAGTTAAAAATTGCAGAAACCCGTTTTGAACCGGAATGTCCACAAAGTAAAAATGCACACTTCATTTCCCCCAACACTACAACAGAAACGCTCAAGCGAACATGCACACGCACACACTAGAAAACTTCTGATTTATCTACCAGCTTTCTATCTTGATATTGATATTTAGACATTTACTGTGATACTAGTACATTGTAAATATCAGCGAGTTTGTTAAGCTCCTTAAATGTGACGGTATCTCAGTCATTATGTCTTAAAAATCTATTAATTATAAGGCACACACTGGACATAAGCCATAAATGGAAATAATGACGTCACTCTGACGCAATGTCTGGAAAAACTGTGAACCTGGTAAAGCATATGTGTAAATCTTATCTTATCAGTGTAAGATTAAGAATTCTACACTACACCACAGAAATAACATTCTTGAGTAAATAACTAGATTGGTTAAGTGGTAATCATTTGTACATACATGATACAATACATTTAAAAATAATGTATATTGAATGATATGAAATATTATCTGTTTAGCTAAAAATCAAAATTTAACTTGACATTTTGACATAAATCTTCTACAAAAAGTTCTACTTATATAACAGTAGTATCCGTTTGACAATTACATGTATGATGAACGAAATGAAACCTAAGCAAGAAAATGTTATAAATAATAAATAACAATATTAATGCAATATATATAATTATGTATTTCCATGTAGTGAATAAAAACTCATCAAGTATACCATTAAACTATGGTATCATAACTACAAATAGTCAAAACATAAATTTATGGATTGACTAACGTAGCATTAAGTTACAACAGCAATTTACGGCTAGTAACATGTCATTGAAGGCTAACAGAAGATCAGTTAACCTAACCACTCTTTCCTGGGATCCTGGAAAGTTAACCAAAACTCAAGCATACCTATTTCCACAAGTAAAAAATAAATGTCCAACTTTAATTTACGATGAGAGATGACAGGGCGTATTTAGCACTCGCTTTACCGTTTAGAGAGCATGTATTAGACAACCAGAATCGTCTATGACTTTTGGGGAATACGAAGGGGAGTCGATTTTTTAGACAAAGACCATGCATTTAGTCCCAGTTATTCAGCTTAATTTGTATTAGTGTAACCCTTCAAAGTACGGATATTCTCTGCCAACACTGAAAAATGGCGGATCCAAGAACACTATTTACGGTAAAACATCGACCAGACAACATTTCAGTCAGATGAAATAGAGAGAAAACACAGGCGACTAATTTTTGGACAGTATGGTGGGTGTGGCAGCTGCACGACCGTTTCTTTTTCCAGAAATTGCTGGACAACTTGGCTCTTGCTTGCAGCTACATTATCATGAAGGAGGCCTATGCCTCGCATACCAGTTGCTGGTTTTTGTTTTCATATTCATGTATGTTTGACCTTTTTTTAAACAATTCGTTTGTAAAATTACCAGTCTTTAACAGACTTTTATATAGGAAGTGGAATTACAGGACTGCTGTAATTGAAAAATTTTGAGGATAGTTACTGTATTACTTATTTGTCAATTCTTAAACGTTTGGCAAGTATTGGTCTTCGTTGGGCTATTTTAGTCCACTGTCTATCACCAAATTGACTCGACATAAACTAATCGTGTTTCGTCACCGGTTAGCAGTCATCCACATACTCGTTTTCAACACAGTTTGTATACTTCTGAAGCAATTTGTTGGAGTTTTGTAATCTCATGGCATTTTGGGAATCAGTTAAAGAGTAGGTACCCATCTTTACCTATGCATGTTTAGTCAGGATTTTGCCGATAATATGCCAAATACATGGCAGATGTTATCTTTCATCATCTTTGATTCAGTTATGTATTGCGGATTTGGTTGCAATAGTAACAACTGACTTAAACCTACCATTGTGAGGATCATATTTGCCAAATTTGCTATTTTTAATTTTCTTGTACCACCTGTTAAACGTTGCTCTTAAGACATTAGGCAACTCATGTATACCAAACAATTAAAAAAACATAGTTTTAGAAGGTTCAGTTAAATCGCTACTAATATAAGACAAATTAGAAAATGTTGTTCATTATGAATAACAACAGTTTCATAATTTTGTATGCTGTCGAAATCCTTCTACTTTTAAATTGACATTCAAATAAACCAATTGTTTGATTGAACGTAATAAAATTCCAGCACTGCTGTCCTTTATCTGTTATATCAATATTTAACAGCAGCATTATTATCCTAGTGATGTGTCAAGAACTACAGGCCAACACACATTATAACAATAATTCAGTGTTATTTACAAAACTGTATCTATCATGCATGCCAATTATGTCTGTTGGCAAGCATCAAAATTGTTATTATACTGGAAATCAAAGTAGAATTATGCACATCACAGTAAATTATCATGATGGGAATGTTTTATTATAGGGCAAGGAACACAGTCTATACGTATTTTGTTGCAATAATGACATTTACTGTTCTCAAGTACATCAAATAAAGGTTACTGGAACAGAGAAATGATTAAAAAGAAATAATACCGAAAGAGAGTTCATGGAAACCGTAATGGCCTTTTGGGAAAATTGTACATAACTCTCAATTAACGTGACAAACATGCTGCACTATAGGACGACGAACACAGTCTATAGGTATGTAAGAGTAATAACGACTTTCCAATAAATGTTCCTACGCATAGCAAATACTGGTTAGTGAGACAGAGTAATGATAAACAAGTTCAAGGGAACCGTCAAGATGATTTCTTGGGTTTATGCTCTTTTTATAATTAGTTTTACTAAATAAAGAAGGCAAATTGTAACACTAACTTTAGTTGCGTGGGGACAGTCAGATTGTTATATTATTTTCACATCTACGGTGTAAGGAAAAAAATAGTCAGCACTACAGTGAATACATATAGAGCAGCCAATAGTTTTTTTATAATTTTTACTGAGTTCACTTAAACAATAGTTGTATTTGATTTTGTGGCGTTGTGGTTCATAACTTTGCTTATAGTTTTGTCCTAAGATGATGCTATTTAGCGGAATCAAATATAATATAGTGTAGAGATCCAGTAACTGTAGTCTTTGTTGCATAGCTTTAACTTTAAATGACATTTTCTTACTGAATTGTGATTGTTACATGCAATGTATTTTATAGTTTTAACCTTGAATCGTCCGGCGATAAGTGCATCTTTATTACAATAATGGGTCTTAAGCTACACACAACTGCTTTATGAGCCATTCCATCATGTCTGATGAAAAAACATGGCCATATCATTATAATAGCATACTTTCTCTCTGTATATTTAATTGACCTGACGTGGGCAGTCAATCAAACATATCGATACTCCAATCAGCGATCGATATTGGTCGCTAAACTGACATTTTTCTTAGATGCATTTTCCTTAGACAAACATGAATATGGACAAACAACGCCACGTGGTTAGTTGGCGAGCGGTAGTTGTTCTCGCGTCAGGTCAGTGAATTGAATGTGTGTGTTGTATGATTTTATATACAGTATATTGGGTTTGACAATCTTTAATTCAGAGAGTTTCTACAGTCCTGTCTCTGTTTCAAGCATACAGGAGGGAAATATTGTTTATCAAGTTGATGTAAATAAGTTTAGTTTGAAAAACACTTCACCCAAAATAATTAATAATTTTAATTTAAAAACCAACATTTTCCATGCATGCCGATAGCATCGAAGGGCAAGTGTTTTATCGGAAAGAAAATACACTAAATTATTGTAATGGGCATTTTGTATCATAAGATAAGTATAGTCTACATTAGAATCTGACTCCGCCTAATTCTGGGACTCGTTTCACTAACGTTCGTAAGTTTACGAACTTCTTTGCGTGATATTTAATGTAATGAAAATAAGTCGGGACATTTATTTAGTGTGTCGCTTACTAATTTTACAATAATGACTAGGACAGGTTCTGCAGTCTAACAACGAGTATGGGACTGTAATAATGACTTTGACCGTTTCTGCAACCTAAGCACAAGTATGCGACTGTTATAATGATTAGGACATTGTCTACTGTCTAAGCACGAGTATGCGACTGTTATAACGATTAGGACATTGTCTTCTGTAACAGCACGAGTATGCGACTGTTATACTGATAAGGACACTGTAATGATGACTGGGACCGTGTCGGCAGTCTATTCACAAGTATGCGACTGTAATGATAACTAGGACAGTTCCTGCTGTCTAAGCACAAGTATGCGACTGTACTAATAACTTGGACAGTGTTTCCGGTCTAAGCACAATTATGCGACTGTATTAATGGCTTGGACCGTTTCTGCAGTCTAAGCACGAGTATGCGACTGTAAAAATGACTTGGACATTTTCTGTATTCTAAGCATGAGTATGAGACTGTAATAATGACTAGGACCGTGTCTGCAGTCTAAGAACGAGTATGCGACTGTATTAATGGCTTGGACCGTGTATGCAGTCTAAGCACGAGTATGCGACTGTTACATGACTAGGACTGTTGTAATTACTAGGACCATTTTTGAAGTCTAAGCACGAGTATGCGACTGTTATAATGACTAGGACCGTCTCTGCAACCTTACCACGAGTATGCGATTGTAATAATGACTAGGACCGTTTCTGAAGTCTAAGCACGAGTATGCGACTGTATTAATGGCTTGGACCGTGTCTGCAGTCTAAGCACGAGTATGCAACTGTTACATGACTAGGACCGTTTCTGCAGTCTTAAAACGAGTATGCTACTGTAATAATAACTTGGACCGTTTCTGCAGTCTAAGCACGATTATGCGACTGTAAAATGACTTGGACATTTTCTGCATTCTAAGCACGAGTATGCAACTGTCATAATGACTACAACCGTGTCTGCAGTCGAAGCACGAGTATGCGACTGTAAAAATGACTTGGACATTTTCTGTATTCTAAGCATGAGTATGAGACTGTAATAATGACTAGGACCGTGTCTGCAGTCTAAGAACGAGTATGCGACTGTATTAATGGCTTGGACCGTGTATGCAGTCTAAGCACGAGTATGCGACTGTTACATGACTAGGACTGTTGTAATTACTAGGACCATTTTTGAAGTCTAAGCACGAGTATGCGACTGTTATAATGACTAGGACCGTCTCTGCAACCTTACCACGAGTATGCGATTGTAATAATGACTAGGACCGTTTCTGAAGTCTAAGCACGAGTATGCGACTGTATTAATGGCTTGGACCGTGTCTGCAGTCTAAGCACGAGTATGCAACTGTTACATGACTAGGACCGTTTCTGCAGTCTTAACACGAGTATGCTACTGTAATAATAACTTGGACCGTTTCTGCAGTCTAAGCACGATTATGCGACTGTAAAATGACTTGGACATTTTCTGCATTCTAAGCACGAGTATGCAACTGTCATAATGACTACAACCGTGTCTGCAGTCGAAGCACGAGTATGCGACTGTATTAATGGCTTGGACCGTTTATGCATTCAAAGCACGAGTATGCGACTGTTATATTGACTAGGACTGTTCCTGCAGTCTAAGCACGAGTATGCGACCGTTATAATGTCTAAGCACGAATATGCAACTGTAATAATAAATAGGACAGTTCCTGCAGCCTAAGCACGAGTATGCGACTGTAATGATGACTAGGACAGTTCCTGCAGTCTAAGCACGAGTATGCGACCGTTATAATTGTCTGGGACAGTGTTTGCAGTCTAAGCACGAGTATGCAACTGTATTAATGGCTTGGATCGTTTCTGCAGTCTAAGCACGAGTACGTGATTGAAATAATAACCAGGACCGTTTCAGCAGTCTAAGCACGAGTATGCGATGGTAATAATGACTTCGACAGTTTCTGCAGTCTAAGCAAAAGTATGCGACTGTAATTATAACATGGACCGTTTCTGCAGTCTAAGCACGAGCATGCGACTGTAGTAATGACTAAGATCGTTTCTGCAGTCTAAGCACGGGTATGCAACTTTAATAATGACTAGTACCGTTTCTGCAGTCTAAGCAAGGGTATGCAACTGAAATAATCCTTTTGACCGTTTCTGCAGTATACGCACGAGTATGCGACTGTAATAGTGACTAGGACCATTTCTGCAGTCTAAGCACGAGTATGCGACTGTAATAATGACAAGGACCGTCTCTGCAGTTTTACCACGAGTATGCGACTGTAATAATGACTAAGACCATTTCTGAAGTCTAAGCACCAGTATGCGACTGTAAAAATGACTATGACAGTTTCTGCAGTATAAGTAAGAGTATGCGACTATATTAATGACTTAGACATTTTCTACAGTATAAGCACAATTATGCGACTGTAAGAGCGACTAGGATCATTTCTGAAGTCTAAGCACGAATATGCAACTGTTATAATGACTACGACCGTCTCTGCAATCTTACGACGAGTATGCAATTGTAATAACGACTAGGACCGTTTCGGCAATCTGAGCACGAGTATGCACTGTAAAAATGACTAGGACCGTGTCTGCAGTCTTACCACGAGTATGCAACTGTAATAATGACTTGGACAGTTTCTGCAGTCTAACCACGAGTATGCGACTGTAGCAATGACTAGGACCATTTCTGCAGACTAAGCACGAGTTTGCGACTGTAATAATGACTAGGACCATTTCTGCAGTCTAACCACGAGTATGCGACTGTAATAATGACTAGGACCGTTTCTGCAGTCTAAGCAAGGGTATGCGACTTTAATAATGACTAGTACCGTTTCTGCAGTCTAACCACGAGTATGCGATTGTAATAATGACTTGGACCGTTTCTGCAGTCTAAGCACGAGCATGCGACTGTAGTAATGACTAAGATCGTTTCTGCAGTCTAAGCACGGGTATGCAACTTTAATAATGACTAGGACCGTTTCTGCAGTCTAAGCAAGGGTATGCAACTGAAATAATCCTTTTGACCGTTTCTGCAGTATACGCACGACTATGCGACTGTAATAATGACTAGGACCATTTCTGCAGTCTAAGCACGAGTATGCGACTGTAATAATGACAAGGACCGTCTCTGCATTCTTACCACGAGTATGCGACTGTAATAATGACTAAGACAATTTCTGAAGTCTAAGCACCAGTATGCGACTGTAAAAATGACTATGACAGTTTCTGCAGTATAAGTAAGAGTATGCGACTATATTAATGACTTAGACATTTTCTACAGTATAAGCACAATTATGCATCTGTAATAATGACTAGGATCATTTCTGAAGTCTAAGCACGAATATGCAACTGTTATAATGACTACGACCGTCTCTGCAATCTTACGACGAGTATGCGATTGTAATAACGACTAGGACCGTTTCGGCAATCTGAGCACGAGTATGCACTGTAAAAATGACTAGGACCGTGTCTGCAGTCTTACCACGAGTATGCAACTGTAATAATGACTTGGACAGTTTCTGCAGTCTAACCACGAGTATGCGACTGTAGTAATGACTAGGACCATTTCTGAAGTCTAAGCACGAGTTTGCGACTGTAATAATGACTAGAACCATTTCTGCAGTCGAACCACGAGTATGCGACTGTAATAATGACTATGACCGTTTCTGCAGTCTAAGCAAGGGTATGCGACTTTAATAATGACTAGTACCGTTTCTGCAGTCTAACCACGAGTATGCGACTGTAATAATGACTAGGACCATTTCTGCAGTCTAAGTACGAGTATGTGACTGTTATAATGACAAGGACCATTTCTGCAGTCTAAGCACGAGTATGCGACTGTAATAATGACTTGGACCGTTTCTGCAATCTAAGCACGAGTACGCGGCTGTAATAATGACTAGGACCGTTTCTGCACTCTAAGCACGGGTATGCGACCTTAATAATGACTAGTACCGTTTCTGCAGTCCAAGTACGCTTATGCGACTGTAATAATGACTAGGACCATTTCTGCAGTCTAAGCACGAGTATGCGACTGTTATAATGGCTAGGACAGTTACTGCAGTCTAAGTAAGAGTATGCGACTGTAATAATGACTAGGACAATTTCTGTAGTCTTAGCACGAGTATGCGACTGTAATGATGACTTCGACAGTTTCTGCAGTCTAAGCACGAGTATGCGACTATAATAATAACAATGACCGTTTCTGCAGTCTAAGCACGAGTATGCGACTGTAATTATGACTAGGACCATTACTGTAATAATGACTTAGACAGTTTCTGCAATCCAACCACGAGTATGCGACTGTAGTAATGACTAGGACCATTTCTGAAGTCTAACCACGAGTATGCGACTGTTATAATGACTAGGACAATTTCTGCAGTCTAAGTACAGGTATATGACTGTAATAATGACAAGGACCATTTCTGCAGTCTTCGCACGAGTATGCGACTGTAATAACGACTAAGACCGTTTCTGCAATCTAAGCACGAGTATGCGGCTGTAATAATGACTAGGACCGTTTCTGCAGTCTAAGCACGGGTATGCGACTTTAATAATGACTAGTACCGTTTCTGCAGTCCAAGTACGCTGATGCGACTGTAACAATGACTAGGACCATTTCTGCAGTCTAAGCACGAGTATGCGACTGTAATATTGACTAGGACAGTTTCTGCAATCAAAGCACGGGTATGCGACTGTTATAATGACTATGACAATTTCTGCAGTCTTAGCACGAGTATGCGACTGTAACAATGACTAGGACAATTTCTGCAGTCTAAGCCCGAGTATGCGACTGTAATAATGACTAGGACAATTTTTGCAGTCTAAGCCCGAGTATGCGACTGAAATAATGACTAGTACCGTTTCTGCAGTATACGCACGAGTATGCGACTGTAATAATGACAAGGAACATTTATGCAGTCTAAGCACGAGTATGCGACTGTTTTAAAGGCTAGGACCGTCTCTGCAGTCTAACCACGAGTATGCGACTGTAATAATGACTAAGACAATTTCTGCAGTCTAAGTACGATTATGCGACTGTAATATTGACTAGGACAGTTTCTGCAGTCTAAGTACGATTATGCGACTGTAATATTGACTAGGACAGTTTCTGCAGTCTAAGCACGAGTATGCGACTGTAATAATGACTAGGACCGTTTCTGCAGTCTAAGCACAAGTATGCGACTGTTATAATGACTAGGACGGTGTCTGCAGTCTTACCACGAGTATGCGACTGTAATAATGACTAGGACAGTTTCTGCAGTCTAAGTACGCTGATGCGACTGTAATAATGACTAGGACCATTTCTGCAGTCTTACCACGAGTATGCGACTGTAATAATGACTATGACAGTTTCTGCAGTCTAAGTACGCTTATGCGACTGTAAAAATGACTAGGACCATTTCTGCAGTCTAACCACGATTATGCAACTGTAATATTGACTATGCCAGTTTCTGCAGTCTAAGCACGAGTATGCGACTGTAATAATTACTTTGACAGTTTCTGCAAACTAAGCACGGGTATGCGCCTTCAATAATAACAAGGACCGTTTCTGCAGTCTAACCACGAGTATGCGACTGTAATAATGACTAGGACCATTTCTGCAGTTTAAGTACGCTTATGCGACTGTAATAATGACTAGGACCATGTCTGCAGTCTTGCCACGAGTATGCGACTGTAATGATGACTAGGACAGTTTCTGTAGTCTAAGCCCGAGTATGCGACTGTTATAATGGCTATGATAGTTACTGCAGTGTAAGTAAGAGTATGCGACTGTAATAATGACTAGGACCATTTCTGCAGTCTAAGCCCGAGTATGCGACTGTCAAATGGCTAGGATAGTTACTGCAGTCTAAGCACGAGTATGCGACTGTAATACCGACTAGTACCGTTTCTGCATTCCTAGTACGCTTATGCGACTGTAATAATGACTAAGACCATTTCTGCAGTCTAAGCCCGAGTATGCGACTGTAATAATGGCCAGGATAGTTACTGCAGCCTAAGTAAGAGTATGCGACTGTAATAATGACTAGGACAATTTCTGCAGTCTTAGCACGAGTATGCGACTGCAATGATGACTTTGACAGTTTCTGCAATATAAGCACGAATATGCGGCTGTAATAATGACTAGGACCGTTTCTGCAGTCTAAGCACGAGTATACGACTGTAATAATGACTAGGACCGTTTCCGCAGTCTAAGCACGAGTATGCGACTGTAATGATGACTTTGACAGTTTCTGCAGTCTAAGCACGGGTATGCGCCTTTAATAATAACAAGGACCGCTTCTGCAGTCTAAGCACGAGTATGCGACTGTAATAAGGACTAGGACCGTTTCTGCAGTCTAAGCTTGAGTATGCGACTGTAATGATGACTTTGACAGTTTCTACAGTCTAAGCACGGGTATGCACCTTTACTAATAACAAGGACCGTTTCTGCAGTCTAACCACGAGTATGCGACTGTAATAATGACTAGGACCGTTTCTGCAGTCTAACCACGAGTATGCGACTGTAATAATGACTAGGACCATTTCTGCAGTCTAAGCCCGAGTATGCGACTGTAATGATGACTTCAACAGTTTCTGCAGTCTAACCACGAGTATGCGACTGTAATAATGACTATGACAGTTTCTGCAGTCTAAGTACGCTTATGCGACTGTAAAAATGACTAGGACCATTTCTGCAGTCTAACCACGAGTATGCAACTGTAATATTGACTATGCCAGTTTCTGCAGTCTAAGCACGAGTATGCGACTGTAATAATTACTTTGACAGTTTCTGCAAACTAAGCACGGGTATGCGCCTTCAATAATAACAAGGACCGTTTCTGCAGTCTAACCACGAGTATGCGACTGTAATAATGACTAGGACCATTTCTGCAGTTTAAGTACGCTTATGCGACTGTAATAATGACTAGGACCATGTCTGCAGTCTTGCCACGAGTATGCGACTGTAATGATGACTAGGACAGTTTCTGTAGTCTAAGCCCGAGTATGCGATTGTTATAATGGCTATGATAGTTACTGCAGTGTAAGTAAGAGTATGCGACTGTAATAATGACTAGGACCATTTCTGCAGTCTAAGCCCGAGTATGCGACTGTCAAATGGCTAGGATAGTTACTGCAGTCTAAGCACGAGTATGCGACTGTAATACCGACTAGTACCGTTTCTGCATTCCTAGTACGCTTATGCGACTGTAATAATGACTAAGACCATTTCTGCAGTCTAAGCCCGAGTATGCGACTGTAATAATGGCCAGGATAGTTACTGCAGCCTAAGTAAGAGTATGCGACTGTAATAATGACTAGGACAATTTCTGCAGTCTTAGCACGAGTATGCGACTGCAATGATGACTTTGACAGTTTCTGCAATATAAGCACGAATATGCGGCTGTAATAATGACTAGGACCGTTTCTGCAGTCTAAGCACGAGTATACGACTGTAATAATGACTAGGACCGTTTCCGCAGTCTAAGCACGAGTATGCGACTGTAATGATGACTTTGACAGTTTCTGCAGTCTAAGCACGGGTATGCGCCTTTAATAATAACAAGGACCGCTTCTGCAGTCTAAGCACAAGTATGCGACTGTAATAAGGACTAGGACCGTTTCTGCAGTCTAAGCTTGAGTATGCGACTGTAATGATGACTTTGACAGTTTCTACAGTCTAAGCACGGGTATGCACCTTTACTAATAACAAGGACCGTTTCTGCAGTCTAACCACGAGTATGCGACTGTAATAATGACTAGGACCGTTTCTGCAGTCTAACCACGAGTATGCGACTGTAATAATGACTAGGACCATTTCTGCAGTCTAAGCCCGAGTATGCGACTGTAATGATGACTTCAACAGTTTCTGCAGTCTAACCACGAGTATGCGACTGTAATAATGACTAAGACCATTTTTTCTGCATTCTAAGCACCAGTATGCGACTGTAATAATGACTAGGACAGTTTCTGCAGTCTAAGCACGAGTATGCGACTGTAATAATGACTAGTACCGTTTCTGGAGTCCAAGTACGCTCATGCGACTGTAATAATGACTAAGACCATTTCTGCAGTCTAAGCACGAGTATGCGACTGTAATAATGACTAGGACAGTTTCTGCAGTCTAAGCCCGAGTATGCGACTGTAATAATGACTAGTACCGTTTCTGCAGTCTAAGCACGAGTATGCGACTGTAATAAAGATTAGGACAATTTCTGCAGTCTAAGCACGAGTATGCGACTGTAATAATGACTAGGACAATTTCTGCAGTCTAAGCCCGAGTATGCGACTGTAATAATGACTAGGACCATTTCTGCAGTCTAACCGTGAGTATGCGACTTTAATAATGACTATGACCATTTCTGCAGTCTAAGCACGAGTATGCGACTGTAATAATGACTAGGACAATTTCTGCAGTCTAAGCCCGAGTATGCGACTGTAATAAGACTAGTACCGTTTCTGCAGCCTAACCACGAGTATTCGACTGTAATAATGACTAGTACCGTTTCTGCAGTCCTAGTACGCTTATGAGACTGTAATAATGACTAAGACCATTTCTGCAGTCTTACCACAAGTATACGGCTGTAATAATGACTTGGACCGTTTCTGCAATCTTAGCACGAGTATGCGGCTGTAATAATGACTAGGACCGTTTCTGCAGTCTAAGCCCGAGTATGCGACTGTAATAATGACTAGTACCGTTTCTGCAGTCCAAGTACGCTTATGCGACTGTAATAATGACTAGGACAGTTTCTCCAGTCTTAGCACGAGTATGCTACTGTAATGATAACTTGGACAGTTTCTCAAGTCTTAGCACGAGTATGCGACTGTAATAATGACTAGGACAGTTTCTGCAGTCTAAGCACAGTATGCGACGGTAATAATGACTTGGACAGTTTCTCCAGTCTTAGCACGAGTATGCGTCTGTAATAATGACTTGGACCGTTTCTGCAGTCTTAGCACGAGTATGCGACTGTAATGATAACTTTGACAGTTTCTCCAGTCTTAGCACGAGTATGCGACTGTAATAATGACTAGGACAGTTTCTGCAGTCTAAGCACGAGTATGCGACTGAAATAATGACTTGGACCGTTTCTGCAGTCTAAGCACAAGTATGCGACTGTAATGATAACTTGGACAGTTTCTCTAGTCTTAGCACGAGTATGCGACTGTAATAATGTCTAGGACAGTTTCTGCAGTCTAAGCACGAGTATGCGACTGTAATAATAACAAGAACCGTTTCTGCAGTCTAAGCACGAGTATGCGACTGTATTAATGACTTGGCAATAGCTATTCCAATGCGTGCCAACTACAGATCAGCGGAACCGAATAGTGATTAAAGCAACAGATTGCGCTTAAATGTTCCAGGGAACCGTAACCTTGGTCTAATGTATATTTAAGGACGTTTTGGTTGTAGTCTTTGCATACTATACGATAATTGTTTAATTTAAGCTTAATTTGATGTGTTGAGCATATTCAAATTGTATTATAGTTTCATCTTTGAGTATTATTATGTCTTGGAATTCGATGGTGTAAAGTGCAGTGTCTCAGTAATAATATAATGTGATGACTGTTTCACCGAATTTAGTGTCGTAAAATGTAAATTAAAGATATTATTTCCTTTATAGATGCCACATTGAATCATCCATCGAAAGTTTCAAATTGTTTAGTAGATAGAAAATGCTAAATCTAAAACATACTTAACGAGAAAACACATTTGAAATATTCAATCTAACATGAAGCATTCAATGGCCTTTTATCACATGTTATATTATTGGATTCTATAAACCGTTCAGATCCGTTTAATTTAAACATTTTTATAAAATTCAGTTTTACATATACAGATATCAATATAATATTTAACATGGATTAGAACGGAAAAAAATTATCTGATATAAAGCTGTTGCCGTGCTTAAACTGGGGCATAGTTTGCAGCTTATTGGTACTATTCCAGTTCTAGTTGTTATTTGCTGCAATTGACTACGTTTAAATAGATGTCTACTTTATTTCCTTTTGTTACAGAATGACGAATATCGTATTGTCTTGTTTAATATAATATTAACCTGACACGGGAACGATTATTGTTCCGCCCACTAGCCATATGGCGTTGTTTGTCCAAGTAAATACAACATTGTTTTTAGACATAGTCAGCTTGTCTAAGGAAAAAGGCGGATCAAGAACCAATATTGATTGCTGATTGGATTATCAGAATATTTGATCGACAGCCTGATTCATGTAAATTGCGCTGATGTGTTGTAGTGCTCACGAGACATGAACGTGTTTTATGATATTTGCGACCGTTTTACACAAAACATTACAACTTTTTATCATTGTGTTATAGTCACTGACAAACTAGATAAGCGTATTTATCACACACGTTTGACAATATAGGGGCGATAGGGAAATACAAAGCATTAATTGTTTGATACATTACACAACATGGTGGGCGATAAGAGGATCGTATACATTCATTTAATTTAAATAGTTAATTTGTTTATTTATATTAATTATAAAAAAATAGCTTAGTATATAAATGTTTCGAAATGTTCAAAAATCTACCGAACCTGTCTGTCTCTGAATATAGAGAATGTGAGATGCTATTAGTGAAGTAGAAATTAAAAGGAAGAAATGATTATTTATTAAATCGTCAAATCCCTGCATTGACTGCACAATCTATTTCATTGGCAACCAATTAATGAATGCTGTGACTTCTTGTAAACAACTTGCCTGGCGAATGGATAAAATGATCACCTGAACCAACTAATATTTAATAATCATTGCTTAATCCGTTACCTGTGTTATTGTGATGTTACTTAGTCCAGTTACAGGAATATCTGCTGTTCCTCAATGACGTCAACTGTATCATCAATCAATGTCCGCTTAACCAAACTTGAATGCAATGATGTCATAATGACGTATTTTCGCTGACAACCTTGTCTGTATATAGAAATTGTCCATTTGTAACTTCGTGTTTAAAACTCACAGTTGCTACGTGATTAACAGGTATAATGTCGTTCTAAATGAAGACAACATTATAAATGCACTCTGGAATAAATCAAGGTTTCTGTTTACGTGTCACTATTTACTTTGGACACACCTGAAAGGTCGACCATTGTGTTAACATGACACAGAATACAGAATAACATTCAGACACAACTATCGAGTTACATCGTATGTTAGATGCTATAATATATATGCCGTAATTATGTCAAACAAATAACAATGAAAATTAATTACAATCATGAGCATTTTTGAAAAAAGAAGTCCTCAAATGCTTATTAATACATGCATATGTTGAAATCCTATAAAAGTCACATTTTTAATACCAGTGATGTCTTATTGCAGTATATGCTATGTCAACTTTTGTTCTACTCATCTGCAGCAAGAAATCACAGCCACAATGAACCATTTTGAAAATATTTCATAACCAAAGTACATAGGCCTTTTTTTAAGAGTATGAATCTTGCTACTGTGGAAAAAAGGGGCGTAACTGTGTAGTGAGACGTATAGCTAATGTTTTATTGCCACACACGATGCATGCTAATTCAGATACAATTTTGTATATATAAACTGTCTTGACTAGCAAGTCTAAGTTATTTAGTGGTTAATGATATGGGTGAGCGGTGTCTTGTATAGATTATAGAAGCTGATGGTGATAATGATCCGAGAGCCATAAACACGAGCACACGACTTTGATATTGATTAGATATAAAGTGCGACTTAACTTGCACTAGTTGACGTTATGCACAACGCGTTATTACGATTTACATTGAGTTTTGGTTTAACTATGTTGGTCTCTCTCCGCTAAGTAGTTGCTTCCCTTAGTTTGTAGTACAGACCCAGCTCTTTCGATTGGGTCCGTTAAATAGCAATATTGTGAAAGTCCCACTTGAGCACGTTGGTTGGTCAGTTGCTTCAGCTCAAAGTTTGGATGACGTCACAGTTTAGCAAGCGTTCAGTTACTATGAACTGTGGCATAGGTATTGAATTCCCTGCTTTTTCATTGTTTTTAATAGACCTGCTTCGGGAGATATCAGGTTCTGGGATAAACTATGCTTCCCTTAATGTATAAACATTAGAAACTAAAGTGGACAAACGAACCAAAATGTATGTAAACACTCACCATATCTGTGAACTTTCTATGAAAAAAATCGACTATCTGTGTCTTATTCCATGCACTTACTTGCTTTTAACTCTTGGTCTTTGAGAACTTCCCGTGATTATTCGAATGTAAGCAGTGTCTTCTAAATACGTGACATGTGGGCACCATTTACTTTTCTTTTACGCTTGACTACTAATTCAATATTTGTCTTTATTCCACTAATAAAAAACCCCTTAAGCTCTTCATTATTATATACATTACAGTCACTTTGTCTATTTTGCTATTGCAAAACTTTCTAAGGCCTTCCATTCATAGGTAATACGTCATTTTATTCGACGAAATTCGTCGTAAAAGTTTCAGTCCTACATTTTTGTTTACCTAACTGTTAACAAAAGTACTCTTATCTCTAATGTAACTCACTCTTCTATTTCAGACAATGTCATACATTGCTATAGGTAACAATCGATTTGCAACCCAGGACCTATTCTGACATATAGATTTGATATTTATTTTCACGTGCGCAGTTTCTTTCACCATGTCATTGACCATAGACCATTGGCCCGGGTTGTTATCAAGATTATGATTTTGGGTAGCGATACATCCCTGGCTAAATGGATTTTTGTAGTGATAATCCCCTGCTCATAAGAATTACGTGAGACAGCTGACTATAACGTCATTTCAGCAGCGTTAATAGACAAACTTGAGTGTAAATATGTTACTATCATACTAAGTAACACGCGTAATACAACAGTACTGATACCTGGTCAATGACGCATATATATATATAGGACAGTTACAATAGAAGCATAAACATATAGGAGGTATGACTTCAAAGAACTTGTATAACGTCCATGTAACATATGTCATTTCTAGTTTCACTCGGGCAATAATATGTCGAATGTCAAAATAGTTATAAACACTGATCAGTACGAAACCATCGAAATCAATAACTAGAAGAAGAATAGCAACAAACTTAACAAAACTGCATCTTTAACTATGTCGAATCGCAGTTATATCAATAGTAAAAAGAAACCTTTGCTAACAGTTGATGATGAATTCACAGATGTAGAACACGCTGCGCTTACGCAATTAGAATATATAATACTCATTTTTTTAATACACAAGTAAAGAAGAGCTGCCAAGACCACTCATTGACTGCAAACGGAACAAAAAAAACCGCAACGTTGGAGCTTCAATCCGGTTTGCGATCTCACCCAACTTTGTTTAAAGCTTACTTAAATACAACATTGAATATATCAAATCTATCAATGAGAACGTGGTTCTCAATTATTTTTTTTTATATATAAATTGCAATTCCTTAAAGTGATTTTAATCGAATTCTGAAGAAGCAATACTGTTAAGTGATCTCTCACATTATTATATATTTAATGTTTTATTTGTAATAATCGTGAATACTAATGCTTAGCGGATGTGTTTCAGAGGTTACAGGTACAAGACAACAAAACAACATGATGTACATTTACAATATCGTTTATCTACATTATAGTCAAATACACAAACATATAGATGAGTGCAGAATAGGCTGAGGGTGGCCGTCTCTGTATAAATTGGCTGTATATTGCGTGGTGCCAAATGAGAAGGAACTAAAATTTAATAATTTCTAACAAGGCTTCTGTTTTACCAACACTTTACTAAAATAATTAAAAAATGTGACCAGTTATTAATCTATTGTATAATCAATATCAATGAAACACTATGCAGTTTTACTTGAACCAGTCTAAAATCATAATCACCTGACTGCTTCTCTTAGATTTAAGTTTTTAAGTATTTAAGTATATGGTGTTGTTTGTGAAACAGAAACCAGCTTGAATAGAGATATCTGTATGATATATATCTGACAATGCTTCTGCCCACTAAAGTAAAAGTGTACAGTCTTTCTTAGAACAAGAAAATGTTATTCAGATTGTTATTATTACAGTCGCATACTCGTGCTTAGACTGTTATTCAGATTGAACATCCCCCTTATTCCCCTGACTTAAACCCCTGTGACTTTTTTCCTATTTCACATGCTAAAATATGCTCGCAGGTTAATGCTATGCTACCAGAAGTGCCCTTGGGTCTGCGATTTTTCAGTGTCTGAACAGTATACCAAAGGGAGACTACTTTGCAGCATTTAGATCGTGGACAGCAAGGCTTCAAAAGTGTGTCTCTGGGCTGGGGATTACTTTGAAGGGTTGGCCTGAAAAATTCCCGTTCCTGTGAAAATGTTTAATATCCGAAGTTCAGTGACAGAATATATTGAACGTCCTTCGTATACCTGAATTACTGTAAAGAAAGGTGCAAAACCACACAGTGTCACAAACAAATACACTAAAAAACGACTACCATTGTACTTGAATGTTTATACATCTATACATGATGTGTCAGTTTTATCAGTTAACTACGTCGGTGTTTTAGATTATACAAATTTATTTAAGCTCGATTGCGATGAAAGCTCAAAGCTTATATGAACCGCTCTCGAGTCCGCTTCCTGGGTAGAACCAGTGGTTTTTTTATGAGTGGAATCTTTCGATTAGACTATCGCCCCACCTTTAACAAATCGCCGCTTTGAACATGAACATGAAACAAGAATGAAAAGTTAATACAAAAAGGTATATATAAATGTATTTAAATATATAAAATGAAAATTATAACACTGATTTTCAAAAAAAAATCCCCGTTACTCAATTTCGACAATTGGCATTAAAGAAAAGTATAGGTTTGCCCACAAAAGGTGCATAAAATATTTTTTGTTTGAACTGGGATTAACGCCAGTTTGAAAACATGACAAGTTATATGTGGTATATCCAGTTTTATTGGCAGAGGAAGACATCAGAATGAATCTGATTAGAACTACCATCTTTTTTTGACTGAGTGAGGCTCATACCTACGCCATCAGTGGTGAGAGGTCGTTAGACGACAGCGCATTAGGCCACTCGGCCAAGGACAGCATAGAAGTCACCTAGAGTATATAATAGGGTCTGATATTGGTTATGTTGTTGTTGCAGAGTTATACAAAAAATAAGAACAATATTGCCGTATTTATGTTTACAATAATGGAGTACCACAATTATTGATTTCCAATTGTATAGTGATTGCAAGCGTGTTGTAACTTAGACAATTAATTTAAGCTATATTTACCAACGAATTAACATTCAATTTGTAACAGTTGTGTTTATTTTTCTTGTTTTAAAATACTATAAATTGCAAAATAACTGGACGAACAAGGTCCAGTTTTTTTTGTAATCCGCTGTCAACTCTCTACCGGCATTATTTTCTATTCGGTTCAAGTTGATAAAATTTCACACACACGATACTTTGAAAGCGTTTGCGTTTTGCGATTTTTTCGGGTCAATGTCATCGTTACTTAAAGTAGAAAATCACCGTTACCGCTCTTCCGACATGATTTATAATCCAACGTTGATGAAACTTCATTTAAGTGTTCAGACCCAAGATACCTGAAACGAGTTTTGGTTCCTGAGTTCTGCAGTGGTGGGGTATTCATGTCGTTTCGATAACTTTCGTTTTTATCGTGTTTATTTTATCTATCAAATGTGACTGTAAATATGCTCAGCAATGTCGGAATAATGACAATTATAAAACAAGAAGTCTTACACACAAACAAGTGTTTCACTGAATGTTTTGTTTATTTTGTTTGTTTTTCTTCACCAAATCACATCCACTTACACTTATTTTGTTATACTAAGGGTTGTGGTGGTCATAAATAACCCCTAGTATAAAAAAATATACTTATCGTCGGAAAAAGATTTTCTTCACCAAATCACATCAACATCAAACGTTTTTTGTTATACTAAAGGTTGCGTTATAAATAATTCTTGGTGTAACAAAAAGATGCATATTGTCGGAATAATATTAACTTCATCGAATCACATCCACATAAAGCTTGTTTTGTAACACGAAAGGTTGCGGTTATAGATAACCTTTAATGTAACAAAATACTTTGTCAGAGATGTTGGATGTTTTTCTTAACCCCTTAAATAGTTTTTATTTAAATATGTAGTGAAAACAATTTAAAGGAGACAAATAGTTTATATTAGATTGCTGTTTATTTACGGTTTTTAACAAGAGTTTGAGATGAATTAATGCTTTTGTAACGATTGTGATAAAATGAAGCAAAGTTTAAGTCTCAAATAAAACTAAAGCTGTCTTTATAACTTTCAAGAGTTGAAAATCTGAGAAAAAGAGAAAACAATTGGTGTGTGGCAAATAACAATATTTGTGAGTTGATTTAATTTTGGTGAAAAATGATCTTGACCTCTTTTTCCCTAAACCTCGACCCCATCCCCAAAACATGAGTATTCCTTTTCTAAATATCATAACACAAGTGAGCTTTTTTTCTATTTGTAGTATCAATGACATAATATAAAATGTTGTATTACACAACAATCCAACATCATTTCTTCTTCTTTATTTTAATATCATTTACGTAAAATTTTGTGTGTAAATTTTAAATGAAATTTTATTGGAAGCGCTACGCAATAGAACAGACGGACGGACGAATATTGGTTTATATATGCCACCATTTTATAACAGGGACAAACAAATTTCTAGTTGAAAAAAAAACTGTTACACTAAGTGAACCCGTGTTATAACCAAATGTCAATACATGAACAAAGTATACGCTTAGTTAACAATTGTGCAACCGTTACCCTTAGTGGAACAAAACCCTTGTTTTTGGTACTCCAAGGAGGATTGCGGTTATGACCCATAGTGTAACAAAACTTGATTTTGTTTCACTAAGGGTTGCCTTTTCAACTCTTACTGTAACAATTGTTACAATAAGGGGTTTTGTTACATTTATGGTTGCCGCAATGCTATGTGTGTGTTTATTTTGTTGTGATTGCTTTGTCCATTAAATGATACATCTATAACTAAACAATTAATTTCTTATTTTTGTGTCGCATTTACGTCATACAAAACCAAAACAGACTATACGTTCGAAATAAAATAACTAGTACTTATCTGGTATGGCTAATATATCATCCGAAGCCAAGAGGTAATTATAAAAAAAGTAATGCAATACTATCAATACGATAAAAAAGTACTTGATTGCATTTACTCAAAGATAGTTTAATCCAAGTTGTTATTTATATGTTTTTTAATACATACTTTTATACAGATTAGTTTATCCCAGTCCCTGATATGTCCCGGATTAGCTTTCTGTTAAACACCAATGAACAACATGGAATTTCATGCCTATCCCTAAATGCAATAAAAATAAATAACTAGCAACAAGGTCAATAAAATATGAAAAGTATGTGAATAGCTTACTATATTCACTGTATAAGCCGGCAACAGTCTCAGTGATGATTGATATACGACCTTGTGTGTCATTATCATTCGTCTGATTCAAATGGGAAAGTTATCAGTAACCTGCGGAGATGGTATGTGCTCGAGTATTGGTAAATCCCTAGAAACAGTGGTTAGCTTAACGGATCGTCTGTTAGCCATCGATGGCATAAAATGACGCTAAATATCCAATCAATCACTATCAAAAACGATAAAGGTAACTTTAACCTTATCTTATAAGCTTTCCCAACGTTAAATAAACTGACCAATCAGCATGTTCCTACTAAGGCAAGATATAGCCAATCAGCGTACTCATAACATTTCTGTATGACGGACTAAATCGGGAAGAACCGGTCCATTCTACCATCTAGGAAACGTTGCTTTCATTGCATATAGATTTTGCTTGGTTAATATAAGCGGAACTCAGTTGAGTATAAACTCAGATATTTTACAACCTGGGGACCAGACATAATGACAATAAGTGTCATGCAATTTACAAAACAGTATTTATCATGCATGTCAATACTGTCTGATGGCAAGCTCCAGAAATAGTATTATATTGGAAAACCAAAGTAGAATTTTATACAATACATCCACGATATCCGAAGGACATGCTGTATAATAGGACACAAAGCGAATGGTATAGCATGTAATTGCAATAATGGCTTGAAAATCATTGTTCTCAAACATATCAAATAAAGGTTAGTGGGTCAGAATCGTGGTAAAACGTAATAACGTGAATGTTTGAACGTACAAAGAAATCACGAAGGGTGTAATTATAATGCCTTTAAGGGAGAGTATAAGACATATATTCGCTTTGACTTGTAAAACCATTGATTTGTGTCATACGATATTGTAGAGTGTATGTCTAGTGGGTCTTGTCATATTTCTATTGTTTAAATCTTGAGTTTTCAGTGAGACAGCTTATTGTCGGTGTTTGTTTTAAAGCGTACATGTTTAAGATGTATATACGTAAAACATTAGTCTGTAGAACGAACCCAGCTCTCCCGATTGGGTCCGTTAACTAGTTATTGTTAATAGCACGATGATTGGTCATTTGCTTAATGGAACGTTTGAATGACGTCAAGGTTTAGTAACCGTTCAATTAATATGAATTGTGGGACAGGCATATAATTCCCTGCTATTTCCATTGGTAGTTAACAGACCTGATTCGGGATTTTTAATCAAAATGAAAATGTTGTCTTCGTTAATATACATAAACATTCAAGCGAAAATTATTTTTGGTTGTTTGAATGAGATATTAACAGGAAATCCCTAGGATTTCCAAAACACATAATGCATAATATGGGCTGAGTAACAAATGTTGTTAAACCACAGATTATACTCGCAAATTGTTTCAATAATTTAATTAAATATATGTTTTTAAGGGAAATGTATCCAATGGACCTCGGACAACATAATTAAGGATTGCATGATGATATTCCTAAAAATGATCCGAACTTTTTCAAACAGCAATAACACAATACGTACTTAATCTAGAAAATCCATTTGGCATATTCATTAATCAGACGCAAATCCTAATTTTTGCAGTATATCAGTGTCAGAAAAATGTTTTATGTTTTAAAGAAGTCACCGTACGGAACAGACATATAAATTGTTTATGTATCCAAACTTAAGGAATTGTCTTACATACTCGAAGGAATCATAATAGTAACTGTCAACCTTCAATACCCATCACATAAATTCTTCTGAAACATTTACATGGTAATATAAGGATGTCAAGTGCGAGCAGATTGCCGAATGGAAAATCCGAAAACAATGCGTCACGTATGACAGCAGTCCAGTCGAACTTTAATGGATGGAATGCCTGTTGCAAACACTACAAGGATGTCGATGCATGGGACATAGTGTTAAAAGAAAGCATTACAGGCATTGAAAGTTATATGTTTAGGTTTAACATATCGATAATCCGATCCGTGTCTTACATTGCAACTGACGACCGTTGTAAGGGGCGAATCATGCATGAGGATAGCGTATGGAAGAGGAAATTGTTAACATTGCATTAAAGCTAAATGTTTGATTAGAAAAGAACACAGTTTTTAAGCATAAAACGTGAATGCAAGAACTTATATGACAGACCAAACGTTCGTAAAACGTATCAATTTTGTTATATATCGAACATTTGTATTGTTATTTTTTATATTTATGATGTATGGTTTAAATTTTTCGTACTATAGATATTCTGTTATTTTTTACATTTTTTTCCATGTTTAACATTTTTATAATATAAATTCTTTATGATCGCGTTGTATCTTTGAAGAACAAAAAAACATCGGAACATGTAACTTTTCATTTCCATTGTTCAAACGAAGAACACAAATAAATACATGCACACGCATGCACGCGTTTTACATTATTATTGTTTATTTAGAACTGATGACAGCTGTCACGAGTTTTGTACGCAATTGTTGATTGGCAAAATCCAAAATCGACACTCGATACGGGTGAAGTCATTTTATTCTTACAATTTGCAATTGACATAAAGCAATCAACTCGTTCGTATCAAATCTCGATGCTGTCCAATAATGTTCATAATTATGATAACTATGCTGGTTTTCGTATTTTGTTCTTAAAAGTAAAGCACAAAAACATACAATTTGCTATTAGAATGTAATGAAATATGAGTTTCAAACTAGTGTAAGCTATATTAACAGTTTTAGAATAAAGTAGATTTTTGTAAATATGATTATAATCATTCTTTTAGACAAATCCATTAAAGAAATACTCTTAAATATACATTCTAAAACTGTAATATCGCTTACAATAGTTTGATAATGTGGCTTTTAAATTCAACCGATGTCTCTTTATACTTTTAGATATATATAGAATGTATATTTAAGAGTATTTTTACTATATTCTGAAATGAATTTTAATATTTACCTGTGTTTGATATATTAAACATTTAATTATAACTGAAGTAGTAATTAGCTATTTAGTTGACGGTGGCAGAGTTGCTCCATTGGAAACAGGAAACGCCTTGCATAATGGCGGTTATCAATAACCCTTGTTTCTTCTTATATTAAAATGGATTTTTCTTATTTTAATAAAATTCATTTAGAACATTTTGAAAGCATCGTCATGTTTGATTTGTGAATATGAAATAAAAGTGATGCTTGGAAATTGGGGTATGAATACATGATTTCTGACGTTTATTTTCAATTCATAAACAGTGTATATACTAAACAGAAAAAAAATAATTGGATGTCACATGATCCCTACCTTTCTCATCATATTTTAGTAGTGTACAGGTTGATAAACAATAAAAGGCAAGTGTCACTATTTAGTAGTGTACAGATTGATAAACAATAAAAGGCAAGTGTCACTATTTTGATTGGGGTCCTCCAATGAATGACAAGCATGCAAACCTTTTTATTTACTATAAAATATAAACAAAAAAAATTGGTGGGCATAACTTCAAAGGGAAACTTTAGAGAGTTGGGCTTCGTTTTTTCAAAGCCCACCATTGACTTTTTATACTTTTTTATAAAAACAAATGATAAAGGACAAATATCAGTACCCGGAATACACGAGGTTTTACTCTATAAATTTGCAAGGTGTATATACTTAAGGCCAAAAGTCTTGTCGCGAATATCTTATAATAATGACAACTTATTGAAAACGGATTTACATCAGCAAAGTGTATATTGTTGTAAAGAAAATTTCAAAGCCAATACATGTGTGAACTTTTGAAGAAATTATTGATTACTTTTATCATAAACGATGTTTTAATATACTGACTGTGTTTTTACACAAAATTACACAGTCAATAGTCATGATCTAATAAGTAACACAGGAGGTTTGCATTTAACTTTTTGTATTTGGTGTATCAATCATGAGCTTTGCACAGTCCAGTACATCGTTTGCACATACACTTGCAAACCTGTGCAAGAAAAACGGCACAAATTTCCCTCTGCACAAGAAACATACCCGATACCAGAGCTTTTTATGCAAATTTCTGGAACATGACGTGTAACTGTTGTCTAGTGCGGACCCAGCTGTCCCAATTGG